>JAOXOE010000776.1:13203786-13244505 GCA_028565055.1 Phoeniculus purpureus | reverse complement strand
CAGGGAGTGGAACATCTCCCTAATGAGGAAAGGCTGAGGGAGCTGGGTCTCTTGAGCTTGGAGAACAGGAGACTGAGGGGTGACCTCATTAATATTTCTAAATTTGTGAAGGGTAGGTTTCAGGAGGATGGAGCCAGGCTCTTCTCAGTATCATGTAGTGATAGGACATGGGGCAATGGGTGGAACAGGAGTTTCCGCATCAATATGAGAAGGAACTTCTTCCCAGTGAGGGTGACAGAGCACTGGAAGGGGCTGCTCAGGAGGGTTGTGGATTCTCCTTCTCTAGAGATGTTTAAAACCCGCCTGGATATGTTCCTGTGCGACTTGATCTGGGTGATCCTGCTCTGGCAGGGGAATTGGACTAGATGATCTTTCGAGGTCCCTTCCAATACCTAGTGTTCTGTGATTCTAAGCAGCTCCAGTTCCCTCAGGTGCTCCTCACAAGGTTTGTTCTGCACACCCTTCCCCACACCTGTTGCCTTTCTGTGGACCCAACTCTAGTCCCTCAAGGTCTTTCTTGTATTGAGGTGCCCAACACTGACTCCTGTACTCAAGGTGAGGCCTCACTAGTACCCAGTACAGGAGGACAATCCCTTCCCTACTCCTGCTGGCTACACCAGTGCTGACACAGGCCAGGATTTTGTGTGGCATTTCTCAAGCAGTGGCCTGTGACATCATTTGCCTTTCTTTCTTCTCCAGTCAGGGTGCTGCACTGGAGGTAGTGGGATTGCTGAATCTTGAGCAGGTTTTTGCTGTCTGCCTTCAGGAAGCAGCTGCAGCGCTGTGGCTCAGCTCGGCCAGGCCAGCCAGGCGTTGCACTGTCTTTATAGCTGGAAACTGTGGCAGTGTGTGGCAGCTGCTCCCTGCTTTCAGGAGCTTCAATTTGGCATCTTGGGAGTTCAGAGAACAGTTAGAAAAATTAAAAAGGGGTGGAGAGAGAAAGAGGTTCTCTAGGGGTGTTGTGGACCAGGACACTGAACTTACTGGATTTGAACCTGTGCAGTCACAGACCTCACTCACCTTGTGTGCTTCACTGTGCCGCTGAAAAGTGGGATCATTTTAATGGCAGTTGCTGAAGAGCTGTGATTTAAGTCTTTCTGAAAAGGGATTTGCACAGGTCATGAACAAAGAGAGTTAAAGCAGCTACCTGCATGATAGGTAGAGGTGTAGGTGGCCTGAGCTGGCTCAGGAGCAGATCTGTCTGTTAATTTTGTGTAAGGAAGCAAAGCTAAACTGCCCAGGGTTAGCCCTCCCTTACAGAACTGCCCCTATCTCATGTGCTCGCCCGTTTTCTCTGTGCTGCTGCCAAAGCCGAAGCCAGAAGATGGCAGAATATCAAGGATTGATTAAGTGCAACCTGAGCTGCATCGAAGGTGGCTGCGAGCAGCTCCTCTTTCTGCGAGCGCCTTCGCATTGACTGGCTGACATCAGATAATTCAATCTGGCCCGCAAACGGAGCGTCTTGTGTTTATCATTAAAATTGCATCCCAGTGGTTACGATGCTTGTTTTCTGGGTCAGACCTTGAATCCCTTTTCATTTGAGACAGTGGTGTTTGTGGTTACCTCACTCCCAATCAATGCTGCGTTCGCCAGCCTTTCTACGGTTACGTGTCTCGGAGGATCTGCTATAAAGGGATGTTGTTCTCCCCTCTCTCCATATTCAGTTCAAGTGCAGTTTTGTGTTTAAGTCAGAGTATACTTAAAGCAATTATGTGTCTGCTCGCTTGGCTTTTAGGAGTTACTACTGATGATCGTCTGACTACTACTGGTGAACCTCTACTAGGTTCACTGTACCTAGTGCTACTGGTTGGTTGGTTGATTTCTTCACCATCTGTTTACAAAATCCTACATTTGTTTATTTTATTTTTACCAAAACCTGCTAAGACAGTAAAAGTACAACTATTTTTGTTCTCCAGCAGTGTTGACAGCCACAATGGTGTGTATTTGCAGTCAGACACCCTTTCAGTCCTTGTGTTTTCAGTGCCCAGTGGACCTGTGGTGTAACCTGTCCGTGGTATAACCTGTCCGTGGTGGGCTGTGATGCAGCTTTGCTGTCCGACCTGCTCTGTGTGAAATGCCCATGTGTGGCTGGCCCTGGACCGTGCTAGACTTGCCTCATGTTAGCAATGGTCATCGGGCCCTATAAATCCCCCCTCCACGTGTGCTGAGGTCACAGTGATGTTTTATTGTGCATCATGTTAGCCTTGCGGGTAGGGCAGGGTGCCTTCGCTGCTGTTGTTTGTAGCTCTCAGAGCTTCCAAAATGAAAATAAACAGAAGAGATCCAGAGGCAGAGCAGCCTTCCAAAGAGCCAGAAACTGAAATGCATCTGCTTTTTCTTTCTTCAGTTTTCCTTGGCTGGAAAAAAGAGCGTTAGGCTGTGAGTGAAGAGCCTGGATAACTGGAGAGCTAAGGGCTGTGTCACAGAGTCGCAGCTAGCAGATGCCACATGAAGTCCAAGCACATCTGACAGACCAGGCTGGGAGTCAGCCCCTGCTTATTCTTCTTCTTTCCTCCAATCAGTACTCTTCTAGAGATTTGATTTTCTTGAGACAGAGCTAGTGAGGCTCATCTGCTCAGTAAATCACAGAATCATTGAATCATCAAGATTGGAAAAGACTTTCAAGATCATCAAGTCCAACAGTCTGCCCTACAACCCCCAACCACTAACCCATCTCCTGAAAAACCCTAGCTGCCCATTTGTTGATCCCCTCTAGGGATGGTGCCTCCACCCCCTGCCTGGGCAGCTTGTTCCAAGGCCTCCTCACTCTTTTTGGGAAGGAGTTTTTTCTAAGATCCAACCTCAACTTCCCCTGGCACGACCTGACCCTGTTTCCTCTGATCTATTGCTGGTCCCTAGGGAGAAGAGGCCAAACCTTGACTCACTGCAACCTCCTTTCAGGTAGTTGTAGAGAGCAGTGAGGTCTCCCCTCAGGCTCCTCCAGGCTGAACAGTCCCAGCTCCCTCGGCCTCTCCCCATCAGACCTGTTCTCCAGCCCAGTTGCCTTTCTCTGCCCCTTCTCCAGCCCTTCCCTATCCTTACTGTATTGCGGTGCCCAAACCACGTCCAGTACTTGAGATGCAGCCTCACCGGGGCTGAGGATAGGGGCAGGATCACCTCCTTGGTCCTGCTGGCTGCACTGCTACTGATGCCAGCCAGGATGCCTTTGGCCTTCTTGGCACATGAGCACTTCTCCCCCTCAGGGTGGAACACGCCTGGCACACGCACTGGGTAGTTCTCCAAGTGATACTTCATAAGGGCAATGAGAAGCAAAGATCTGTCTAAACATCCTCTGTGGTCAGGGAAATCATCTGTTTTAGCAGCAGTAATAGTTTAACTGTTACCCTGAGAAACTAAATGCACTGGAGTTGTTTTCTTACAGTTGTCTTCACTCTGGAGGAGGCAGATGGAAGTGACTATGTGTAAATGCTGCAGCACCTCAAAAGAGTTTGGACCTTCCAGTTTAAGTCACTATGAGCAATTGACAGACACAGGAGTAGCTGCTACTGTAGGGTAGGTTCTTTGTTCTTTTCCATCACCTCCCACTCTGCTTCCCTCTTGCTCAGAGGTGACCTGCAAATGACTTTTAAAGGAAAAAATAGGCACTTGCCACTCTTTTTAGCTTTGTAATGATGTGTGAAACTAGCCCGAAAGGCTTGAAAACACTTCTTCACTTTTCAAAACTTCAACTCTCATCTAATTTGGTTTTCTAGCCATAGGGCTTGTGGGCTATTCTCAAGGTAGTTATTATTGGCTCTTGTGTCTTAATTCAGCGAACAGACCTGAGGACACCAAAATATTAATTAGTAATGAAAATGGATAAAAGTTAACAAACCAAAGGCTCAAACAGCCTGAACAAACCCCTGCCTGACTTTAATTGCTTAAATTTCACTGGTGTAATCGGCAGAGTGTTGATAGGTGGCTGAAAGCCTGGGTGTAAAGCAGCGGTAAGGCTGTAGTAACAATACTCACCTTTCTCCTGCAGCCTTCCCAGAGCCTTTTGTGTCCTCGTCACTCGTTCCCATCATTGTCACTCATTCCCATCATCGTTAAGAAGTAATAAGTGTCAGACCTTCTCTTTTTTCCAGTCCTCTTTAGGAGGGTTGAAAACAGCAATGACATCATGAGTTCAGAGGGGTCAGCTGACAAACGCCAGGGCTTGGGTAAGGTTGTGTTAAGTGACAAACACGTTGGCTTCTCTGTCATCTTGTGAAAAAAGAGCCTTTCAGGTGAAACCAAGAGGAGAAGCTTGATACTGGCTCTTTGTGTGAGATGTTTTTTCAACCTGCCTCACCATTAGGCTGCTGGTTTCCCTTCAGGTTGTGCTGAGTGCAAAAGAATGCATGGCTGCGGCGAGATATGATGGGTACAGAAGAAGCCTCAGTATTATGAAGTCAGTTGTTATTGTTGACCTTCACAGAACCACAGACTGGCCTGGGCTGGAAGGGACCTTCAAAGGGCATCCGGTCCAACCCCCCTGCAGTGAGCAGGGACATTCCCCGACTAGATCAGGTTGCTCAGAGCCTTGTCCAGCCTCACCCTGAAGATCTCCAGGGATGGGGCCTCAGCTACCTCCCTCTCCTGCTAAAGAATTTCTTCCTAAAAGCACATTTCAATCTGCGCTTCTCTAATGTGAAACCATTGCCCCTTGTACTGTCACTTCAGGCCTTCATAAACAGTCCCTCTGCAGCCTTCTTGTAGTCCCCTTCAGGGACTGGAAAGTCACTATCAGGTCCCCCTGGAGCTGCTCCACGCTGAACAATCCCAACTCCCTCAGCCTGTCCTCATAGGAGAGGTGCTCCAGCCCCCTGATAGTTTTTGTGGCCTGCTCTGGACCAGCTCCATCCTTCCTGTGTTGTCCTTCCTGTCCTGAGGGCTCCAGAGCTGGACACAGGACTGCAGTTGAGGTTTCACCAGGGCAGAGTAGAGGGGCAGAATCCCCTCTCTCCGTCTGCTGGCCACACTGCTTTTGATGCAGCCCAGGCTGTGATTTGCCTTCTGAAATACAAGCACACACTGTCTGCTTATATCCAGCTTCTCATCCACCAGTACTCCCAGGTCTTTCCTCAGGACTGCTTTCTATCTCCTCCTCCCCCAGCCTGGATTGACAGTAAGGATTGTTCTGACCCAGGGGCAAGACCCTGCACTTGGGTCTTTTGAATCTGATGAGGTTCTCCTGGGCTCCCCTCTCTAGCTTGTCTAGGTCTTTCTGGATGACATCCCGTCCTTCTGGCTTATTGACAGTGCCACTCAGCTTGGTGTCATCTCTAAATCTGCTGATGGTGCCCTCAATCCCACTGTTGGCAGCATTGATAACAGTATTAACAGCACAGGGCCCAGCATGGACCCCTGAGGGACACCATTGTCACTGCTCTCCCTCTGGACTTCGAGCCATTGACCACTGCTCTCTGTATTTGACTTTGTAGTGCTTGATTTTCTACTGAGCTCAGACAAACTCATCCTTCTTTTCTCTAAACCGTGTGCACATTTCATGTTTACTGCCCACATGTTCACAACCCACCAGCCCCTGGGCTGTAGCCACTGGTGCCAGGAGTTGAGATGATACTTTCCCTCGCTACTGGTTGCAGTCCAACAGGTTCACCTATGAATTTCTACCATCTTCAGGTGGTGTTTTCTCTGTAACTGGAGCTGTTGTTTTATTTGCTGCTTTATGCATTTGGCCTTTGTGAGGTAATAGGGCTGATGGACCAGATCCTTCCCAAATTCACAGAATCATAGAATATTCCTGGTTGGAAAGGACATCCCAGATCACTGAGTCCAACCACACGCACAGCAACAACAGAACCCAAACCCTGATCAGGCACCAGCACCAGATGCACTCAACCAGGTCAAACACTAACTAACCCTCTTACAATCACCGCCACTAGAGCAGCTCCTGAAGAGCCATGGCTACCCATTTCTTAAATACCTCCAGGAATGGTGACTCAGCCTTCTTCCCAGGCAGCCTGTGCCAGTGCCCAACCACTCTGTCAGTAAAGAATTTCTACCTACTATCCAATCTAAATCTCCTGCTACTGCTGCAAGTTCAGATTATTTCCCTTGGTCCTGTCGTTATTCACTTGAGAGAAGAGGGAAACACCCACCTCTCTACAACCTCCATTTGATCCTTTTTAAGATAACAAAGCACTTCTGTTTCTCTCACCTTACTTTCTGCTTCCTTCATCCTCTCCTAATGCCATGAGATGGGTTTACAGATTTGGAGAGGGGTGCATCAAAGGTGTCCAGAAACGCAGCCACCTTCGGCAGGGTGGGTCACTACAATTCTGTAATAATTCCCATTGAGTTCTTCTGAAAAAGATTTGTTTAATTTATTTTCTTTTCTTCCTGCCTTAGGCAGTCCCCACAGTAAAACATTTCCTTGGACAGAGTGAAATCATAGAGTCCAAAGATCACAGAACATTAGGGATTGTAAGGGACCTCAAAAGATCATCCAGTCCAGCCCCACCACCACAGCAGGATCACCTAGATCCAATCGCACAGGAACATGTGCAGGTGAACAGAGAAGGTAGACTCCACCACCTCCCTGGGCAGCCCCCTTCAATGCTCTGTCACCCTCACTAGGAAGACGTTCCTTCTCATTGATGTGGAACCTCCTATGTTCCAGCTCACACCCATTGCCCTGTGTCCTATCAGTGGATGCCACTGAGCAGAACCTGGCTTCATTCTCCTGACAGCCACCCTTCACATATTTATCAATATTCATGGGGTCACCCCTAAGTCTCCTTTTTTCCAAGCTAAAGGCCGAGCTCCCTCACCCTTTCCTCATCAGGGAGATGTCCCACTCCCTGCATTATCTTTGTGGCTCTGCACTGGACTCTCTCCAGCAGTTCTGTGTCCTTCTGGAACTGAGTTGCCCAGAACTGGACACAATATTCCACTGGAACCTCCATCTAAATGCTGGGAGATTGTAGGCCTTGAAAAGGAAATTCGTTGAGATACCGTGGCTTTCTCTAACTTTTGCATGTGCTTGTTAAAGTGTTTTGCCTGCCATATAACCCTGTTGCTTGTTTCTATTCCCTTGGTATGAGATTTGCATACACTTCAGATCAATAAGGTGAGGCACACAGAAGGACTTAAGGTGGTGAAATGTTAATTTTGTCACAGATCACAACCACATACCGTCTCTAGCAGCTTAACCCACTTTTCTAGAGCACTGATTTCCTAAATAAAGCCTGAAGAAGGGAGGCAGAAGGTCTCCACAGCTCCCTTTCTGTCAGTGGCCCACAGATGGACGTGGGCTGATGGACTGCAAAGTTGAGTTCCCAAAAGAGTTTGGGAACCCGTCACAGGGATGCCCACAATGTATTTCCTGCATGTTGAAGTATTTCCAGATCCATTTTGATACCAGTTAGTAGCTTTTTTCATAGCTGCACTAGTAAGTCAGCCACCCAGAGTACTGTTTGGATGAAAGAGGGGTCGGCACTTTTCTACATCACGTTCTTTTACCAGCTTTGGGTTTGTTGCAAATGCTGGTTCTCATTTACCCCCCTGTGGTTTATCTCATATTTCATGGTGTTGCTTCCTGCTAATAGCAGAACATGTTCTCTTCTCTGTTCCATTTGTGGTGATTTTTTTTTTGTCACTCTGTTCTATTTTTATTTGTCTCTGCTGTATAAAGTAGTTATTTACTCCGTGGTTGCTACTAGACACTTTTCTTGAATCCTTCGCTTAAGGAACCTCTTAGCCAAGTGACCTGTCGCATAGGCAGTGGCAGAACACATAAATCGCTGCAACTGAAACACAGGAAGGCTTGGAGCTGTCACCTTTCACCCAGCCTTACTCCATGGGGCATCACACATCATGGCCAATGTGTCTGAGCAGTCCATCGCTGCCCCTCACCTCAGAGGAGAGTTGTGGGTCTTAACGTTGAGTGTAACGAAGGGAAGAGAATCCATTCCATTACAGTATTGTGGGCTGTGATTGAGGTATCTCCCAGCTCACAATGGTTTTGAGGAAGAGAGTTTTTTAAATGGGAGGTGATGAATTACCAGTGGTTTACCTGAGCCTTGTGGAGAAGATGAAGCTTCAGAGCTTTGGGGTTTGGGATTGCCTGTTTAATTGGACCTCATTCTTAACGTGCTGAGAGGGCACCTCAATGAACCGCAGCAAGGACTGGTTAGTTACTTTTGGTGGAATCAGGGTGAAAGGTCTGAGATGCTTGTTGTAGCAAGACAATGCAAAATACTCCTTGTTTCACGTATCAACAGGCGTCGGATGAAACAGAGCTGGGGCTGCAGATTCTTGAGCAAAATTCCTCCTGACTTCCATAAACCGCACTGACATTGTAAGGACTTCATAATAAGATCTTCTGAGTATTAACAGATGGTGACTGACTGCCTGAAACAAAGTTGTTGGGTTGAGGGGTTTTTTTTTGGGTTGTTTTGTTGATCACCGCAGGTATCTGGAAACTGAACAGACTTTGCCTTCTGGAAATCAACCCTGACTGTGAAACAAAGGTTTCTTCATTCGCCTTCCTTTTTACTTTCTTTAGAGAAAACACAGAGAACATGAACCTCTTTCTGAAGTGTCTTGTCACAAAAGTCTTTGGTGTTTGGACCAACGTAGAGCAGTAAGACCTGTCCTGGAGGGGGGTGCTTGCGGCAGCCCACAAACTGCCCTGACACCAGCAGCCTGTTCCGACCAAAACCTGGCCCTGGTCTGGCTGACCTGCTGGTTGGAAGAGAAATCCTGCAGTGCCAGCAGCAAGCAAACCATGAAGGAAAACAGTTTGTCTTTGCTGCTGCCATGGGCTGAATCGAGTGGAGCCTCGACTGTTTTGAAAATGTTCCTGCTAACAGTTTTTCTTTTGTGTATTTGTCAGTTTATATATTAGTTGCAGTTGTACTTTGCACAAACACTAATTAGACAGCCATCAACACTCGGGGCCAAAGGCTTACTAACAATGCAACTGTGATAGCAGTGTCTTAATTGGTTGAGTATAATTGTCATTAGGCAACGATAAAGACATCTGGGGCTCTGGAGAGAGATCAGCCTCCCCCTCCTCCTCTTCCCCAGATTTGCTGTGGCGATTGCTGGCTAGCACAGTTGAGCTTTTTCAGATGAGATTGTGTGGTTTGACCAGTTTCCTGATGTTTTTCTCCTTATGAAATCGTCTGCCTCTTCAGCACCACTTCATTAGAGCAGTGCCCAGCCTCCAGCTCAGCTTCCTCCCACATGTGCTCTGCTCTTCACCACCTGCTTCCCAGCCATCATGGGACACAGGCAGCTTTTAACCCTCAGCTCCTTCTCCTCCAGTCCTCTGCTTTTGCTCTTATGAGCAGGCATGAGGAGTCTGTGCAGCTCGTTGTGACACTACTACCAGTAAAAAGTAGCTGGGATGCTTTTGATTAGCAGGTGGGTCTTTTTATTGTGTTGCATCTGTAGATACCAGATGAACACAGTGTTTACCCATCTCCGTGTGCCGTGTGCCTTCCACCTCTGGTTGCTCCGTTCAGCTCCATTGGTTTTTTTTAGGCCTGTCTGTAAATCTGAAGCTGAATTTACAGGCTCATTTTTACAGATTCATCTATATCCATCCAGAATTACAGAACTACCCTTGCTAAGGAGAAGGAGAATTAGAAAAATTCAGCTCTGGTCTTTCTCTTGCTGCTGCTGCTTCTTCTGTCTGTACACTGCAACGCTCAGAAGAATGAGAGCAAAGTGAAATAGCAGTCCAGGAAAGAAGCTGGATTACCTGGCTGGAGAGTTGGGTCACCAGGGGAGAAAAAGCAGCAGCTGGGTGTTGCTGGTATTACAGCAACTAGAACATGTTCACTGATGAGGCCTCCCCTTGAGTACTGGGGGCAGTTCTGAGCTCCTTACTTCAAGGAAGAGATTGAGGTGCTGGAGCAGGTCCAGAGGAGCAACGAGGATGGGGAAGGGATTGGAGGGAAAGTCGGATTAGGAGAGGCTGAGGGAGCTGGGGGTGTTTAGCCTGGAGAAGAGGAGACTCGGGGGGACCTTCTCCCTCTCTACAACTATCTGAAGGGAAGTTGCAGTCAGGTGTGGGTCAGACTCTTCTCTCAGGCAACCAGCACCAGGACGTGAGGGCAGGGCCTGAAGCTGCCAGGGGTGGGTTAGGTTGACTGTTAGGAATTCCTTCTTCATGGAAAGCATGATCCAAGCCTGGAATGGACTTCCCAGGGCAATGGTGGAGTCCCCATCCCTGGAGGCGTTGAAGGACAGACTGGCTGTGGCCTTTAGTGCCCTGATGTGGTTGCTGTGGTGATGTTAGGTTCTGGGCTGGGCTGAATGAGCTCAGAGGGCTTTTCCAGTCTCAATCATTCTGTGATTCTGTATTGGTTGTTACATTAAACAGAAAGACGTTGTGGTGGGTTTTCTGGAGGCCTGTGCCTGTTGTGGGCTGGCTGACTTCAGCCTGAGCTCCTTCCATTTGCAGTGACGACCCAAATGATGTTTTCACTGCAAAGCATAGAAGTTGTGGTAGGAAATGAATAGAAACAGTGAAGTGCTGCAGAAATAGATTGAAGCGTGGCATGTTCTTCTCTCCAGCCATCCCCAGCAATGTGGCAGATTTACCAGTTAGCTGCTGTAAAGCATCCTTTTTAGTTCTTTCCAGCCCGACAATGCTTTAGAGTTTAAAAGCCTTTTGTTGTGGTTACTAATTGAAAGTGCGGTGCTCTCTGCAGCAGCATTAAATGGAGGGAGTTGAAACCATTACATTTTTTAGATCTGAATTGAATTCATCTCTGTTTGAAACCCTTCCAGTTCAGTTCTGGTACCAACCCAGTGTGTACTGGAAACAGGCACACGGCAATGGCCAGCAGAGCGTTGCTGTCAGCCCAGGAGATGCTTTATCTCCCCCATTTCCCTGCGCTGGTTTCCTGCCCAAACCTAGACCTCCACTTAGGTTTCCAACATTGTCTTGTAATGCCACTCCAGATCCTTTAGGTTTGCTGGGAGTGGTTTGCTGTAATGGGAAATGGTCTCCCCAGCCCAGGAAAGATACAGATGTGTGGGCAAAGGGAACTGCCTCTGCTTGTGAGGAGTCTGAGATGCTGCAGCAGGTTGCCCAGAGAGGCGGTGGATGCCCCAGCTCAGAAAGTGTTCCAGGGTCAGCTTGGACAGGGCTTTGTGCAACTAGTCTGGTAGAAGATATCTCTGCCCAGAACATGGGGCTGGACTAGGTGATCTTTAGAGGTCCTTTCAACCCCAAACCAGTTTGTACATCTTCTGTGAATCCATAAATTGGTTGAATTCTGAGATAAAATTAATTTAATCACTTTAATTCTATGGTTTCAGTCCATGTTATGTTTTATGGAAGACAACATGTCTGAAGCCTTCCATCACTTGTGTCCCGTGGTGCATAGAAACACCAGCAGCGGTGTTGTGAGCCCTGCATCTCTTCCCTTTTCCCATTCCATCTTCTCCATCGATACTCTTGTACAACCCTAGGCTGGACAGTGTGAGAGCGGGTGCATAAATGCACCAGGAGGAGATGCTGTTCTTCCTTCACTGTTTCTCTGGGCATGAGAATGAATATTCTATCACTTAGTGCTGTCAGCTCTACCCGTATTTATGTCTCCCTTGGAACGCACTTTTCAGGGTCGCTTAGTGACAGGGGAATTTCAGCTCCTCCCTTGGGAGCAATCTGCTACTCCTTGCATTACGAGAAGCTTGAAAAGATGACCCTAAACAACCCAAACATAAAGGGAAACAGAAAGCAGCTCAAAACTCCAGTGTTTCCCAAATGTTCCTTCTCTTATAGAGGGGACTGCAGCAGATCTGTGCCGTGACGTGTCCCATTGTAGGTTCTCTCCAAAAACATCTCTGGAACGAGCCCTTCTTAGACTGCAGAGAGTCGTGGTGGTCTCACTGGATATTCTGTTTGCTCCAACATGCAACGCTTTGGTTAGAGGAAGCACCTTTCTTGACCTGTTCATTTTAACCAGCGCTGCTGTAAATTGGGAATGTCAGTGGGATTTGGGGGGGTTTGGGCCTCTGTTGCAAAAGTAGGCAGATGGAGAAGTGCTGTCCCACCCTATTCTTTCATTTTCTCCTGTCGCACCCTTAAGCGCTGAGGAGGCAGCTAGGTGACAAGGGCGCCATTCTCCTCTCATCCCAATGTGGTGCTGAGGGTCCCTGTGCATCTCCTTCTGCTTGACAGCCTCTGCCACTCTCTCGGGCTCTTTCATTAGTTGTGTAAAGTGGAGTGTTTTCACCCAGAGATGTTTGGAGTGATTTGCTCCAGAGAAGCTCTAACTCCATTGCATGGTGCCCCTCAAAACACTGGGTAGCCTGAATTGAAGTCTGACATCTTTCACACCTTTAGGAGACACTTGCCTTCACTTCCTGAAGAAGGTAGTTTTTTAGAGGTTTCCTCATAGACCTGGAAGGGACCTCAGAGCTCATCTACTCCATCCCCTGCTATGGGCAGCGATGCCTCTCAACCAGATTTGGTTGCTTAAGGCCCCATCCAACCTGGCCTTGAACACCTCCAGGGAGGGGGCAGCCACAGCCTCTCCAGGAAGTTGATTCCAGTCTCTCCACCTTTGCACTGAAGAACTTCTTCTCAAGATCCAGTCTAAACCTTCAGTTTCAAAACATTTCCCCTTGTCCTATCGCTGGATCCCCTTGGGAAAAGTCCCTCTCCAGCCTTCCTGTTGGTTCCCTTCAGGTGCTAGAAGGCAGCTCTAAGGTCCTCCTTGAGTCTTCCCTTCCTTAGGCTGAACAACCCCAGCACCCTCAGCCTATCCTCACAGCAAAGGTGCTCCAGCCTTTGGATCATCTTAGTGGCCTCCTCTGGCCTCCCTCCAACAGTTACATATCCTTCGGATGTCGAGGACTCCAGAACTGGGTGCAGTATTCAAAGTGGAGTCTCACAAGAGCAGGAAGAACCTTTTCAACAGAATCCAAGTCTCAGCTAAGGCAGAGAAAGATGTAAAAGACAAGTCTTAGTTCTAAAGGCAACACTTGATTGTCTTAATGAATCAGTTGGTCTTCAGAGATGTTGGTAGATGAAATCTGCTGATCTGAGAAGCTTCTCTGTCAAGAACAGTAGGTTGAGGGGTGTGTTTGTGTGTGTGGATGAGGGCTTCTGTGTCCATACAGAAATGCTCTGGTTAAAGTGCCTTTCCTGGGCACAACCACAGCTTTTTAAAGACTCAGAAGAAACACTTGGAAGTTTTGCCATGATGTAGTTTAAGCTCCTTCCTGACATTACTGATATTAGTGATGACTTTTTCTCTGCTGAGCCCAGCCCTCTTTGTGTTCTAATTGTAAAGCTACAACCGATTGTCGGTCAATTCTTACAGTTCTCGCAGTTTCAATTTACCTGCCTCTTAGAATCACAAAATCCCAGTCTGGTAGGGTGGGAAGTGACCTCTGGGATCACCCAGTCCAACTCCCCTGCCAGAGCAGGATCCACTAGAGTAGATCCCACAGGAACAGCCCAGGAGGGTCTGGGATGTCTTCAGAGCAGAGACTCCACAACCTCTCTGGGCAGGCTGGGCAAGGGCTCTGCTGCACTCACTGGGAAAAAGCTTTCCCTTCTGTTCAGATGGAAAATTCAGGAGGTCCCCCAGGAACCTCCTGTGTCCTAGTTTGCACCCAGTGCCCCTGTCCTGTCACTGGGCACTGCTGAGAAGAGCCTTAGACTTGATGCTAATTGGGAATAAAATGAGCAAAAGTTAATGGACTTGTACCCAGAGTGTGTGAACAGGAGAATAAATCTCAGAGCAGTGAATGGTGTTGGGTTTTAAGAGACTTCTTGTTTCTTCTTCCGTTCTCCCGGAGATGTTTGGGGATGAATAAACCCTCTCTTTTCCAGATACACCTCTGGAGAGGTGAGGTTGTGGGACACCCGCACCTGGGACTACACAGCCCCCATCCTGGAAGCAGTGCACGGCCCTGGCAATGCTGGACCACAGCCACATGTCTCCTTTGTGAGGATAAACAGCTCCCTGGCTGCAGCGGCTTACGAGGACGGTAAGTAACCACAACTCTCCTCCCTGTTGAAAAAAAAAGGCTTTACAAAAACCCCTGAAGCAGCTGTGCTCAGCTTTTTGTGTGTCTGTAATCCTGTCTGTACACACACACGCACACACTTGCTTTTATGTGAGGAAGTTGGCCACTAACCCTCAATGCATTAGGAGGCACTGGAACACAGCACCCATTAAACCTGATGTTTAATTCCTCCTGGAGCTGCTACACAAAGCTTGAGTGCCAGGCTGTAGTCCAGCCAAACTGTCTTAAGCAAATAACTTGTTTTGCTATAAAAATATTAAATACTCTTTCACCAGCCTCTCTCCTCTGTCCAAAAATCCCTTGGGGGTGCTGCGAAGCCTTGTTATGGGAATACTGGGAAACTTCCATGTCTAATTAATCCACGTCCTCGCTTGTTCTTGGCTCAGCACGTGGATGTACATCTTCATGCTTTGCAGCGGTGGGTTATTATGTGCTTTGATAGAGAGAAATAAAACCCCTGACCTAATATTTAATGAAACTCTCATAAAATCCCAGTTACATGCAGCGTTTTACAAATACTGAGATGTTTAGATAACAGACAACAACAGCCAGAAAAACAGTCTTCTATCTGTTGAACAGCAATTTAAGAAGTTGGGTTTGGACAGTGTTGGCCAGTTGGGATCCTCAGCTGAGCTGCCCAGGCTAAGCTCGGCTCCTATCAACACTTTTGACACTTAAATCTTCCTCTTGTGTACAGAGTATTTTGAAAACCGAGTAGCTCCATACTCCTCTGACTTTGATTGTGGCATTCCTGCCTGTGAAACAGACAGGTAACCCAAACAGAATCTGGAATCCCACATTATTCTTTTAATATATGAGATATATTAATATGAAGGATTAGGATATATTATTATGAAGGATGAGGAGTGTTTAGCCTAGAAGAGAGAAGACTCAAGGAGGAACCTTCTCCCTCTCTACAACTATCTGAAGGGAGGTTGTAGTCAGGTGGGGGTCGGGCTCTTCCCCTGGGCAACCAGCACCAGGACGTGAAAGCAGGGCCTGAAGCTGCCAAGGGAGGGTTAGGTTGGATGTTAGGAAGCCCTTCCTCATGGATAGGGTGATCAGACCCTGAAATGGACTTTTTAGGGCAGTGGTAGGGTCCCCATCCCTGGAGGTGTTGAAGGACATCCTGACTGTGCCCTGGTGTGGCTGTCGCTGTGGTGATGCTAGGTCCTGGGCTGGGCTGGATGAGCTCAGAGGGCTTTTGCAGCCTCAATTATTCTGTGATTCTGTGTGATTCTGTTCAGCTTAGCTGTTTGCCTACCTGATCATGCCAGGGTGGCTTTTCTGTGGCTAGAAGTGGTGGATGAGCAATGTTTCCTGACAAGAGGCAACTCTGGTGTTACAGAGCCCTCATTAATATTATTTACTCGACTGATAGGAAATTGTAGTGCAGCCATCGCTGTGCTGGCTTCTTGTCCAGCAACTAGCAGAGGGTCTTTTGTTTGTTTTCCACTCTCCCACTGACTAATCTAGTAATTTGTCTGGGGGTTTTATCTGTCATGTTCCTGTCGTCAGGCCGGCGTGTGCTGTGACCGAGCTGGTTTGCATAAAGCTCAGCGTCCTTTATTCTGTCGGGTGGAAATTTTAATGGGCTCTGAGACCAGGCAGTTTCTGCGGTCAGGACAGATTAGTCTCTCTGTGAACAGGGAATTGTAAAGACTGGGTTTAGAGATGTTTACTAACTGCAAGCGTGTATTTACACGCTGGTGGAAAGGATGATTTTAGGCTCGAGGAGGGCCAGGATGACTTTGAAGATAGCGCATGTGGTTGTTCTTTGTTGTACTTTTCCAGCTCCCCTTTTTCTCTTTGTTTGCAAGTTTGACTAACACAGAGAAACCATCTGCTAGTGTTGGAGGTGGTGCTGTCAGGCAAAGAGTCTAGACTTCGCTGCCGAGTCCCTGGCTAGCAGAACCATGCAGATAACATCAGTTTCTCCCAGTTCAACAGAGCTCACGCAGCGATGTCCTTGGCACCCGATCACAGAGAGAGACTAGCAGGCGGATCCTGCTCGGCTGTGCCTGCTTTGCAGCACTTCTCTGGTAGCACATGGAATACAGCAAGGAGAAGGATTTCTCATTCTGGGATGCTTCAATCCAGAGCGAAGCAGAACTCCATGGTGGCACCAAAGGAAAATTGAATTGTGACTTCTAGGGGCTATTTTCAGCAACGGCAGCCTCTGAGAAACAGGCTGCAAGGAGAGGTAGCGAAGAGGGAAAAAAGAGCGTGGGGAGAGGATGAAGTTCCCTGCACCCGTGCCAGTGCTCAGTGGGGGCACTGGCTGTACACCTGGGGCAACAGGACTTGGCAACTTGAGCCACAGTTGTGATTTTTGAATTCCAACCCACTGGCCTCATATTTCTTCTGCCTTGTTTCCTATTGTCAGCACTGGAAGCCCTCCAGTTTGATTTTACCACTAATTGTGTTGCACGTTACCGAACTGAAATGAATCAAATCAAAATGCTTTTCCTGGAGCATTAGATAAAGCAGACGAGGGTTCTGGGTAATGAGCAGATGCTGCTAATGCAGGGACAGCGGAGGCCTTGCCAGGACTCCATCTGCTCCATGCTTGCCTGGCTTTGGCTGCAAGCCACAGCTTTTGGGAAACAGCAGTCGACTTTAGCCATTGCTCCCCCCCCTCCAGAGTCTTGTAGTTTGACTCGAAAACAATGTGCTGCAACAAGAGAACATACTCTGGTTTCCCTTTTATTTTGTCCTAGATGCTGTCTCTCATACTCGTGTCAGCACAGCAGGGAGATGCTGCCCTGCTGCTCTTGGTGGAAAGGCTCGGAGACCTACCGGGAGGAGTTAATGGTTCTTCACAAGTTGTAGAGTAGCAGCCTGGAGCAAAGGAAGGTGGATTCTGCAAGGATCACTAGTGCTCTCACTTGTTGGCAGGCTCCAGGAAGGGAATTTTGGCAGTGCTGCTTGCTGGGCCTGAAGATCTGCTGTCCCTTCCATTCCTGGTGCCCTTAAAGCCGTTCATGGGTGCTGTCTCTTTTGGGTATTCAGGTGGTTGTGTAGTTATTCCCCCTGCTTTGGGTCAGCATGTCTAAATTCACATCATGGTCTTGATGACCACCAAGCATCTTCTGTGGTTAAACTGACTGTGTATTGCTGGCCCCTCTGACCAGGAATGGGTTTGGGAGAAAGTCAAAATTCAAGGTAAGCTTTGAGGCTTCAGGCTGACGCTCATTTCTCACAGCCTCACATGAATATGGGGTTTTCTGGAAACTAAGGAAATAAATTCATCTTCCCAGCTCGGAGGACAAAAAAAATCCCTGTGAGAAGTGTTTCCAAAAGGTAAACCAATTAATTTTATTTAAATCAAGGCAGAAGTGTCAAAGGCTGTGACTCAAACAGGAAAAACATTGTGTCGTGATGTGAATCAAGCAGCCTCTGGCTCTCCCACACAGTTGTGTTTAGAAAATGAAGTGAATGAGCAGGAAAACCATGATCATGTCCAGGCTGAACAAAATGCTGCCTCTGCCTTTGCAGCTAACGCACACGTAGATCACTTCACATCTTTCCCGACGCTGACAGCAGCTGCTACCTGTATGCTCTGATGCAGTGAGCCATTAGGAATTAGGATCTGACCGCGACACAGCCTTCCCTCTCTCTTTCCCAGTAGCCCAGGGGCAGCTGGCCTCTGACTGTGGAGTTGCTACGTGAACGCAGCCAGCACCATGTTAACAAATATGATTTAACTTTTCTTGCCTCTGTGTTTATTCTGCCATTCCCTGTTACAGAACAGGAGTATTTGACAGAAAAAGAGATTTATTTTGTTTTGGTTGGAGGTGGGGAGTGCAAAATTGTTGTCTCGCACCAGAGAGAAACTCATGTGCAAACAGCTGTACAACCAGCTGCTTTAGCAGGATGTGTTTGTGCTTCAGGCTGCAGAGACAGGCAGTGTTTGAGGAGAGCAGCCTCCAACCACTTACCTTGGTTCAGCATGAGGGAAGTAGGCAAGGCTGGCTGATGCCTGCAACACCTGGAGCACATCTGGGATGAGGCATGCGCTGGACAGGGCACAGCACACTTGTGGTTTTATTCAAATACCCCATAATCTACACCAAGCTGCAGTAAATAGACCTTCCATCAGGCCATATTTCAGCAGTATATCAGGTGTGAATTTACAGACCTGAGCTCTTTGTACAGGCTGGGCTGAAGGAATAGCCAAGGCAAGTGGTGCAAGGAGTGTAGTGTTACCCACTGTACCATCCCCATCAGCTCCCTGTGATTAACCCACCTCCCTGAGCCAAGAGGTGTATTTCCTTAGTATTATATTCTATTATATTCCTTATAATATAAGCCAAGCTGGAAAGTCTCCATGGTTCAAGGAGTTAATGTTGGACTTCACAGTTGCAGGGCAGGTTTGAGTGTGCTGGGTGTGCATTGCTGAGCACTTGGGTTTAGTGACCTTACAACACTGGTCACACAATCACAGAGTGTCAGGGATTGGAAGGGACTTCCAAAGATCATCAAGTCTAATCCTCCCTGCCACAACAGGACCGAAATTAGGGTAGATCACTCAGAAATGCATCCAGACAACTCTGGAAAGGCTCCAGAGAAGGAGACTCCACAGCCTCTCTGGGGAGCCTGTTCCAGGGCTCTGTAACCCTCACAGTAAAGAAGTTTTGCCTCATGTTGAGATGGAATGTCCTGTGCTCCAGCTTTAATCCATTGCCCCATGTCCTGTCCCAGGGCACAAGTGAAAAGGGGTTGTCCCTGCCATCTTGATGCCCAGCCCTCATTATAGACATTAATGAGATCCCCTCTCAGTCTTATCTCAATACTAAAAAGACCCAGGTCTCTTGGCCTTTCCTCCTAAGGCGGATGTTCCAGTCTCTTCATTATCCTTGTGGTCCTCCATTGGACTCTCTCTAGTAGATCTCTGTCCTTGTTGAACTGGGAAGCACAGAACTGGACACAGTACTGCAGGTGAGATCTCACTAGGGCAGAATAGAGGGGGAGGAGAACCTCCCTCGATCTGCTGGGCACACTCTTCTTAATGCACCCCAGGATACCCCTGGTCTTCTTAGCCACAAGAACACATTGCTGTCCCAAGGTCCTTCTCCACAGAGCTGCTCTGTAGCAGGTCACCCCCTCACTCTACTGGTGCATTCTGTTGTTCCTTCCCAGGGGCAGGACTCTGCCCTGGCTCTTGTTGAACCTCATTAGATTCCTCTTTGCGCAGCTCTCCAGTCTGTCCCAATCTTGCTGAATGGCTGCACAGCCTTCAGGTGAATCAGCCAACGCTCCCAGCTTCACGTCATCAGCAAACTTGCTGAGAAGACACTCTCCAGTTATAAAAATCATGAGATTATGCCCCAATAACAGTGTATGTTTGTAACCTTAACTTCACCTTCACCCCAGTAGCGCTTGGGCAGTGAAGTGCTGGGCACTGCGGGAGGCAGGAAGATGGACTGTGCAGAGCAGTGATCTCATCTACGCTGCTTACACCTAATGTTTTTAATGCTGCCCTACTAATAACCTGAACTGGGCTGTAGCCTGTTCCTGCTCCCACACAAACATGATTGACTGCATCAGAGACTGGATTGCTAATAAATACAGTCCACAAGTTCTGTGCTCAGAGCCTCCGCCTGGGTGGCAGGGAGCGGATGCTGGGGGTGGACGTACAGAGGCTACGCTCCTCTGGAGGAGGGGACAAGCAGGACGACTAGCAATCACTTAGTGAGCAACTAGTTGTCATCCTAATGAAAAAATTCCTCTTTCCCCTGCTTTTTGCATCCCTTCTGAATTCCTTTCTACTCCTTATTCTGTGCTTCTTCATCAAGCAGGTGTGACCTGATGGATCACTTGATTTTGCTGATGTTGCCAGAGGTGTTTTCACACCAGACTGTGCATCAGCTGCTGCTGCTGTTGCTGCACTGCAATACCATTTGTAGATATTTTGGACCTAGTTTGCTATTGAACAGGTAGTATAGACGAATGTACCTGTCTCGATCTAATGCACTGTTTTTTGTCTTCAGTTTCTGTGGTGGTTGAGACGCAATAACAATAATAATTTGTTATGATTTATTTAAATATTTCTTTTAAATAATATTTATACATAAACTATTAAAAATCAAGAACATCTGTAAATAAACACATAGTTATTCTCTAATAATTACAATATAATTATATAATAATAACATTTCATTAGAATAATTAGGTAGTAACAAAAATGTATATAATAATTAATAATTATTAATGATAATATTTAGCTAAGAATATAAATCATAGTAATAAATAATAGCAATAATAAACAGCAGTTTTGTTGCCCAATCTTAGGGAGCTGAACTCTGGATTCTGGGTTTCCTAGTGTGCTCAGGAGGTCAGAAGAGGATTCTTTGACTTTCTAAGGGATTTAGCAAAACTTTCCTCTGTTAAAATCACCAGAATGCTCTTCCTAGAGATGTGGGAACAAAAGTCTTTGCTGAAAGCACATCAGCTACCTTTTTCCTTCCTACAAATGGCCTTTAATTGAGATGAATGTTCTCAAAAAAGAAAAAGTTGAGAATTGCCCTGCTTGGAGGAGCTGGACAGCAACACTTTACGGTCTGGAGGAAAACTCCAGCTCTCCTATCCCTCATCAGATACTTCCTTTTCCCAATGATCTTTGCTTGTTTTCTTGTTTAAATCCCCTGTCCTGGAGGTGACACTTTGCCTTGGAACTGGGGACTCACTCCCTGTGGGGCAGGGGATCACAGTTCTGCTGGCCATTTGTATTTGTTAACTTGGTTTAAGCCTAAGTGTGCCTGATGCGAGCTCCACTTCTGCTTTTACCCAGCCGGTTCAGCAGTTATTTACCTTTCAAGCAATTAACATAATTACCGTGATGCTAAGAAGTAATTTTGGGAAGTTCTGCTCCGAGTCCTTATGGCTCCATCGGGACAGTTTTAGTCCGGACTTATCTTTTTGATGGAAGCCTAATTGCAGTTTTGGCTTTGTCTAAACAAACAAGAGGCGGCTAATTGTTTAGGCAAATAGCAGATTAATTTAAATATGCATCCCTAATAAAGCAAAAATGGTCCCCATTATGGCCCTCATTCCCATGGCGAGGAATATAAATATTCAGTGGGAGGGCCATTAGACAGAGATCTTAAGGATTATCTGCATTATTGCACATCGGTAGCACTTTGCAGATACCGAATAATCTTTACAAGAAGCAAACGTAAATCAATTTAAACTCATTTAGCTGCCGTTGCTCTGCACACAGTTTCATTACCACACTCTTAGTTCGCCCCCTCGGGGACATTTGCGAGGTGGGGGGAGCGTTTGTGAACTGGCGGTGGTGCCCGTCCGCAGCTGCCCATCACAGCCTTTATGTCTCCTGCTGAAGGAAGAGCTGCCATTAATCATTTCATTGTTACTGGCCGTGCTCAGGCAGCAGGCAGGCTTCTCCAGCCCTACCCATCGCCTCACAAGGTTGCCGCAATGTTAATTCACCACAGAGGTGGCTCCAAGTCCGACTGGCCCTTCTGGTCCTGATTGCTCAGATTATGGCTTTAATGCACCCGGCTGGTACGTAGAGCATCAGCAATCTCTGCCAGGGTAGCTGCAGCTGCAAACGCATCGTCCTTCCAGTACTACTCCCGTGTTTTCAGCCTGGAGAAGAGGAGGCTGATGGAAGACCTCACTGCTCTCTACAGCTACCTGAAGGGAGGCTGCAGTGAGGCGGAGGTCAGCCTCTTCTCCCTAGGGACTAGCGATAGTACTAGAGGAAATGGAGTCAGGTTGTGCCAGGGGAGGATCAGATCGGATCTTAGGAAAAAGTTCTTCCCAGAAAGAGTGGGGAGGCCTTGGCACAGGCTGCCCAGGGAGGGGGCGGAGGCACTGTCCCTGGAGGGGTTCAACAGACAGGCAGCCAGGGTGTTTCAGGAGATGGATTAGTGGTTGAGGATTGTAGGCCAGACAGTTGGACTGGGTGATCTTGAAGGTCTTTTCCCACCTTAATGATTCTATGATCTTTAGGATTTGTATTCTTAAGCTTTTTTAACTCCTTCTGCACTTTCCCTTTTTGCAGGGCACTGGGATTAGGATCTTTGCTACTGGTTGTAAACTGTTAGGAGTGGAATTAAAATCCCTTACCCATGACTACACTTCACATTCTTTGCTTTAAAGCTTTGCTGCCTGCATGGAGACTCTTCCTCACTGATTTTGTGGGAATTGAGTGCAAGTGTCTAGGAGAATTTAGGTTTCTGTATAAGTCTGAGCTTCTCCAAACAGGGAAATGGAGGGAAGTCAAGGATAGACCAGTGTTTTCTGGAAAACAAAAATTAGGAACTAGAGACACAGAGTCTCTAACACCAGAGCAGGTGATTCTGGAAGGATTCCTCCATGGTGCCATGCAGTGCCCTGACGTTCTGTTCTCCTGCCTTGCAGTCTCCTCTGAAAGTAAACTCCTAAAGTTTCTTTAAATTCTGAGATAATTCACAGTGATTATTGCTTCGTCTGCAGGAACTGTCAGCGTCTGGAGCCTGATGTTCGGGCGGGAGCCAATACATCATTACCAGCACAACCAGAGGATTCAGGCATTAGCCCTTGGTTCGGAGGGTGTTGCAGTAGCAACGGCATCTGGCTTCGAGCTCAAAATGGAAAGCCCTAATGACAGAGGCTCCTGGCAAACCATTGAAACCTTTGAAATCCAGAAGTTGGTGAGTCTGGCGGCTACTCCCTGTGTTCCATAAGCACCCCACCTGCTAATTAGTTTTGGTGCAGTTAACAGGGATCTTCTCACAATCTTAGAAGAGCATTTTATAACTGAGGTAACAGTGTTACCCGCTCGGGACTGTGGTTGTGAAGCAGGTTAATGGATGAGCCTTTCATTGCTGAAGAGCAAGGGTGAAATGCTGGCTTGAGTTCTGAGTGAAAATGAATACAAGTCCATATGGTGCAGGAGGTTGGCTGCTTCTAATTATTTTTGTGTCAACATTAAACTAAGTTGGCTCATTTTGTAAATCAGTTTTCTCGCGTACAATTGGAGCTAAAATTCAAGGTCTCATTCCAGATCAACACGATCTGATTAATTCTGAGGCAGGATGTTGCAAACGAGCTAATAGTGTCACTCGTGAAGCTGTAACTGGTTGTGCAGCTTCTTTAGGCTTTGCACCTTCTGTCACTGAAGTTTTGAGACTATTTTAATTAGAAATCACAAGTTCCATGATGGCTCAGAGTATCACCATGGTTTTTGCAAGAGAAGGAAGTGCACAGGAATACGCTGAGCCTTGCAGTTCCTCTCTGATGGCAGGAATCAGACTGTTGTCATTTAAACCACTCCTGATTAATCCCCTTTTTCCACGCTAAGTCAGTCTCACAGTCCTTAAATAAACCATATACCCCAGACATTTAAAGAGGTTTTCCAGAAAAGAGGTTAAACCACCCTCGCACACTACATTGTGGTTGGATCCATGCTGTGAAATGTCAGTTTCTCCCATGCAATGGACAGACAGACACTTAGATCACCACCCTCCTTTCCAAGGAGAGTAAATCCTTCCCATTGTGACTCTTTTCTTTACCGTTTGCTGAAATGGGCAGAGCAGCCTCATTCTGCTGTGGTGGCAGAGATAGGAGAGCTGGTGTTTGGGCTGTCCCAGCGTGCCTCAGGATGGCTGCTTAGCCTCACACCAGCCTCACACCAGTGGTTGGGTCAGCTGAGTATACGGCAGGAGTGTCCTATAAGGATTTTTGGCTGTAATAACAGTAAAAAGTCTGCTCTTTTTAGGTCAACTTCCTTAAGCTGGTTCCAGATGTTGCAGGGAGTCCGGTCGCAGTGGCAGCTGCAGAAGACATTGTCTACCTCCTGAAAGCAGAAGATCCTGGGAAAGTTCTCCATTCTGTCTACGGCCAGCCTATCACATGCCTTGATGTGTCGGCTCGTGAGGCAGCTTTCGGGGTCAAAACCTTTGGCTGGTTATTGAATGAGCCCAACCAGGTATTCAATATATTTTATAATAAGGTTTTTATCCCTTTCTAATTAACAAAGGAAGAGGAGTTCTCGTGACTCACCCTTTCCTTCCCTGGTGTCCAGGGAAGACATTCTTGTAATGCAATAGCCTGATGGTTCTATTAATGTTCTTCTGGAGGGCTGAAGTGATGGGATTCACTGTAAGTACTCAGCATCCTTAAGTTCCTTCTCACAAGGAATAAGGGACAGGACAAGAGGAAATGGCCTCAAACTGCCCCAGGGGAAGTTTAGGTTGGCCATCAGGAGAAACTTCTCCTTTGAACAGGCTGCCCAGGGAGGGGGTTGAATCACCATCCTGGGCCTTGGTTCCAAATCAGGGAGATCTAGAGTTCAGGGACAGGGTTTAACAGTGGATTCGGACAGCTGGATTCATGGTTGGACTCAATGATCTTACAGGGCTTTTCCATTTTTCTATGATTCTGTGCTGTGTCAGTGTCCCTTGAGGGGAACTCAGCTCAAAAACCCACAATAAACAACCTCTGTCCCAAAAAGCCAAAGTATCCCACAAGCTTTCCGATGCCTCCTGAGCAGTCTTACAGGAGGGGCTCTTTTGGGCTTGCAGAGACCCTTCTGTATTTGTATTTTGGTCGAAGATCCCTGAGATCACAGGTAGGTGGTGGCAGCAGCCTGCTCCTGTACACAGCCTTACTGCTAGCTGCAGAATGACCTGTTCCCAGATGTCTTTCTGTCCCTTTCCCACAGCTTCACTTCCTGATTACAATCTGCTTTTTGTGATTATACCTCAGGCTGAGATCAGCAGTGAGGGCAAGAGAGTGCTCCAGGCAGGTGGAGAAAGCAGCAGGAGGTGAGCACCCAGAGGAAAGAGACTGTACTCTACAGTGTTTGCTCTGAAAAGCTTTATTTAGGGCTGCGTCTGCGTGAGGAATCATTGTATCCAGCTCCATCTAATTTCCCTTTGAAGTCCACTGGGCAAATGCTGAGATCACTGAAAAGACCTGTAGGGCTGAGAGTTGCTGTGAGGCCATGTTAATTCCTTCATTAATTCCTTTGCTGTCCTAATCCAGTCCTTTTCCCTGCACAGGTGGGAGGTTAGGAGGTAAAACTGCCTCTTCTGGGGGCATTTCATCGGTGGCCACCTCTGCACCTGAGCGCTGCTCTGGAGAGCCGTACACCTCTCTCGGTGTGGTGCTGAGCTTCGATAGATCACGCGAGGCAGCGCCTTGACGCGCATCCTGATCAGGGAGCTGTGTTTGACAAGGACACCCACTTGGCCCTGCTGCAGCAGCTGACATCACACTAGAAACTCATTACTAATGGCTGTTATGATAATTACTCGCCTCGCGCAGACGTGAAGGGATTTGGCATTGGCTGATTATGCTGGTCGCAAGTTGACAGGCTGCCTTCAGGGGAGCTTTTGGTCTCCAAAATGTAGCTGTGAGGAATTCCAGCCCCGTTTGCTGCAGTGGTTTGGGTGTTTTCTTTGTTTTTCCTGAGGGATGTGTTTAGTGTGAGCTGACAATCCTATTGCTACTGCCTGGTAACCTGCTCTCTGATAAGGAAACCGTCTTTCTCTCTCTTTGTTAATCATTGTCTAGTTTTCACTACATTTGACAGCAGAAAAGAGATCTGAGGCATAAATTTTGTAGGAACCTGTGTATCAGAGAAGAGAAAAACATCAGCTGTGTGACTTAGATTTGCTAGATGACAGACATCTGTGCAGGAGAGAAAGGAGAATATCAGTGCTTCATCTGTGAGAAGTTCAGCTCTCACTGCATTAAGCACCAGACAACCCAAGACGGTTATGGTTTTTTGTCCATTTAATGCTCCTGGAGCTGTTATTGCAGCTTAATGTGGAATATCCTTTTCTCCTTAAATTCCAAATTCCTGAAACACTGAGATCCCATCTTGATGATACATGGCTGATAATTCAGACCAGACAGTGAAAGGCAGGGAAACCCTAACTCTGCTGCTCTTTGTCAGCCCCAAGCGCTGCTCATGACACTCAAGAGGACAAGCGTGAGGGATGGTGGCTAGTGAGTAACACAACCCCCATGTCACACATTGTGGAGATCCGTGGTCTCAGTGCTGAGGCAGCGTTACCAAGTGTTGGCATTGGCACGGTATGGGGTGTGAGCATCACATGTGGGATCGAATCCACAGCTGGCTTTGCTCCCCTTCCTGACAACACATAAAACTCTAGAGCAGGTAGCGCTGCAACGCGCAGGATTGACATCGCCGCCTGCCTGACACAAGTCTCTCACCGGTGGTAGGATCTCACTGAAGCTCTCTGTGTTTCTAAGCTCCTGTGAAGGCACCATCTGCTGTCAAGTCAGTCTGGTCTCCTGCTGGAGCTTCAGGTGAACTCTCCTGCTTGGGAACAATTCCTGTGGGATTTAGAGGTGCTTCACTCTCTTGGAGAGGGATAAAGCACCTCAAACAAGTTTCTCCTCTATTTAAAATGTAGTTGAAATTTCTCAATCTGTTCAGCAGTTCTTGGTGATAGAAGATAATCAACCTGGAAGGATTTGGGGTCTTTTTTCCACCAAAGAAGCTCTCAGGAGAATTTTATCTCTAACCCTTGCAGCTGAGGGCGTCTTTTTCTGTCTCAGTTCCATGTGTCTGTGCTTTGTGCACAAACCCAAACCTTCTTTCAGGACAGATGGATGGAAAGTGAGGAGTGAGGAGGGTCAAGATTTATTTTAGAGCCTCTGACTTAGGAACAGGAGGCTGGATAAGCTGAAACTAGTTTTTCTCCACAGTATTCTTCAACTGCTTGTTACCGTGGGTGTATCCAGTCCAAGGAACCACGTGAAAGGGGTGTTAGCAACTAATAGTGAACAACAAGTTCTAAATAATCCTTCAAATTGAATTTCGTACCCTGCAGTCTCTCTTGGATGATGGATTTAGGTCAGAGCTGCTTTATATACGCCGTTACATCTTTCTTGCACCTTATTTTAACTAAAACCCTCCTCTTTGTTCTCCACTAAACTCACACTGCGTGTTCGGGCTCAGAACCACTCCCTTCTTGTGGAGTTCCAAAGGCTTCACTTTTTTAGTCTTCATTTGTCTGGTTTTAAAAAATGTGGAGTTTTTTCCCCCATTTTTTAACCATTTTGTAAATAGTTCAGTTTTTAAAGAACTGGTCTTTATCACTGGTCTGGTTCTCAGACCAGTAGAAGGGCAGGTCTTACTGGTGAGTGAATTTGAACGTATGAGGCTCGCCCCAGCTTGTTTTCCATTTTGTAAAATACCAGAGACAATTTTGTATTTAAAATAAAATGTAAGAATTTATATAAAACAGAAAAACTAAGTTTATAAAGTGATAAAAATAACCCCTTTTGTGTTGGCTGATGTCGGTGACTTTCAGGGTTGGTTTGTTTTCCTATTTGTTCATTAACATGGGTCACTCAAAGTGGGCTCACCTGCTTAGGAAAGTGTCTAGGGGTTTGAAAACAGAGCTGCTGGGATGTGCTGTGAGTATTCAAGGGGTTAACCCATTAAACCAGGAGGATTCATTCCATTGTTCAGAATTACTTGGCCTTCCTGTTCCCTGTCCTACCCTTAGGTCAGGCAAAACATGTTTCAGGGCTGTTTTCTAGGGATTGGGTTGTTCAGTGGGTCAAGAGAACATCTTCATCTCTGGGTACCTGAACTCTTACATCAGCCACAAGTCAAACAAGCCTGGTGACCTCATTCCCGGCTTGAGCAGACATCTGTCCACATCCCAAGCCCATGAGGCTGGCAGATCCCTGGCCACTGGCAGCCAGCGCTGGGGCAGTGTCCAGTGCTGGAACACTGACGGCTGCAGGTGCCTTGGCAGGATCCTGCTTCTGAAGCTTGAGTGCTGCCTGCCTGCACGGCACTTGGCTCTCCTCCTCCTCCTCACTGCCCGCTCAGATCTTACCTTTACACTGCAGTCAGATGAAAACTTAGCAGGAAAATCCAGGCTACACTTGTCTTTTGCTTCCTGCACAACATCTATGGCAGAGGTGGGGATGACTGGGGGACTGGGCTGGCTGCTCTTGCTGCTGGATTGGCTGCAAGCTATTGAGGCTCTGCTGTTGCTGCTGTTCTCAGAGTGAGTCTGTGAGCATCGCCCGAGGCTGCTTGGTGCAGCCCAGCGCATGCGGAATGCGAGAGTTGCCTTGTGCCAGCGTCAAGTCACCTTTAGGATGGCATGAAAGTCAATTTTCCACATGCTCGCAGGGCCGCTGGTGTTACCAGCTTTACACAGTGACTTCTGTCTGGCCAGAACCTGCAAAAGAGTCTCTCTGGCTGATTGTCAAATATTACATCATATTGGAGTAAACCGCTTTTAAATCAAGCATCCATTATTCATGTTTATTAACTGCTGCTTTCATTTATTTCATTATTTGCTTCCACTGATTTACTCAGGGCTTTTTTTCCCCTTTCTCTCCGATTGTCTGTCTGTCTCCCTCAGCTGCTTCTTTTGAAATCTTAGCTCATCCCTAAATTTATGGAGCCAGAACACTTATCTCCACACGCAGTATCGATGTGCTGACCTCGCCTTCGTTAGCAGTCACCTATCGCTGTTGTTGTTGCCGTATTTACAGTCGGCAATTCAATACATTTACACTGGGAAGCTCTGTCCCTGGGGCTTCCAAACTTTGGAAATAGTCTTTTTCCACATCCCTCTAGAACTAAAACTCAGATTGGCAGCAGGGGGTACCTTGTGTTGTACTGAATATGTGGGTACTGCCCCAAACATGCATGAAATAGCTTCAGACTGAAGGGTTTTGACCTGAGCAAGAGCCAGACTCCCTTTTATTTGTGGTGGACTTGAAATGTCACGACTCTTTCTGGTGCTGGCAGTGTCAGTGTGTATTCAGGCTGTGGGTTTCTCTGCTTGGCAGAGGGAAAGAGGGAGAAACATAATCTGAAAATAAATACTAATTCCATTCTTGATCTCTGTTTCTTTGCCTCTTTGAGCCACTCAGGGGTTTTAATGTTGATCCTCTGCCTCTAAAATGAGATAGAAACCTTTATCCTGGATGGCATTTTCCTGAGAAAGCAGTTCTCTGATGGATCCCAAGCAAGGAAGAGGATGTAGGGTTTGAGTGTGGCTTTCCCATACACAGTTCACTGATATTTATGATGCTCTATTCAATACTTCCTCCGTGTCAGAGCTCAGATAGACCCTGTTTGCAGAGCCAGCGCTGTGTGTACCCGCTGTGTGAGCTGGTAGCTCGTGACAAGAAGCAGAGAGGCGGTTGCTGAGAGGAAGTGGCGGTTGCACAGAGCAGTTGTCGGCTGGCGGCCGGCCAGGACGGTGGGATGAACAACCCCTGCTCTTGCCGAAAGTACCACAAGCTCTTTGATAACAAGTGCTTGGGGATTTGTTGTTTTAATGTTCCATCCAAAAAAGACATCTCCAGCAATGCAGGATCCCACAGCACCTGCTGGGGCATCAGCCGTGCGTGGAAGAGTTCCATCAGCAACGCCTCCTTCAACTCCTTGGAACCACAGTGCATTGGCCACGCTTGACCTCGCTTAGCTGCGAGATGTAACGGAGCTCATGGCTTTGTTGTGCTGGCTACAGACGCTTTAATTCTCTGTGAATTCATTTAGTCTTCTGTCTGCAGTTCTTGGACAGCAGTTAAAGCGAGTTCCCCGTCCCCAGCACTGTTCCATGAAGAGCACTACAGCAACTTCCCCTTTCTTCCCCTGCCTGGGCTCAGGGAGTTGCCAGCGTCTTGGCCCAGCTATCTAAGAACGGTGGCCATGGGTTGAGACTCACCCAAGTCACCCAGTGAAGAGGGGAATTAGTCTAATGCACTGCCTTGACAAAAGAGAGACCACCACATGAATAATTGATAGTGCCAGTCTGTGGCAAGCGGATAAAATGAAGTCCCATTTGCTCAGCCTTATTAAAAGAGAGAGAGAGGCGGGGGGAGACGGTAAAGGTCGTTAAGGGACTTGTAACATGGAAAGAATCGCCTTGGAGATGGATAATGTGTTTTCTAATCTCTGTGGTCTTTAACTAAACATCATGGTGAAGGTACTCTGGCTATTTCGGGCTCGTTGAATTATTGAGCATTGTGGGACACGGCCTGGCTCCTGCCCAGGAGCTGGAGACTTTTGCCTCTGAACAATGGTAATAGGTAACACTGTTTATTTCATGCGCTAGATCCCGAGACGTCCACATGGAGTATTTAATGCTCCTGCTCCTTCGTGTCTCCACAGCCCCACTGGGGAAGGGATGCTCATTAGTGGGTTATCCCAGGGTGCTTCATTTCACCCCCAAATGCTTTTGGTTCACTTCCCTCCCAGTCGGTACCCATTAGGTCATTGGTCTTGGGTGTCCATTATAGGATTATAAATATCTCTAAAAGAGTAATCCCTTTGCAGTGTGCATTATAGGATTATGAACCTCCTCAAGATCTTCTGCCTTATCTGCCCTTTAACATACAGACCCTTAATTCAAGTCCCTATTGACCAGGTATTTCCATCCATTTCACTTGGCCTTTGTAAAGAAAATCCTCATTGCCTTGGGATATGACAGGAGAGCTCATCAGCATCTTCACGACTGCCATCATCGGCTCTTGAACCCCCAAGGCATTAGTATTCAGCCTTAAAAAAAGTATTTGGGCTTCTTTTTGTTTCTTACCCCATCGGCTTGTCAGGAGAAGGGTTGGAAATTCATTTGCAGACCCTACAATTGCTCGAGACCCACACTGAATGTGCAAACAGGTAAAACCTGGAGAAGGAAAATCACAAATTGAATCTTTCTGCCAGGGACAGGGCTAGTTGGCTAAAAATACCCATGGGCCTTATAAAGAGGGGGAAAACCCAACCCCACAGTCTTGGAAAGGACAGCAACTGATGTGAGAAGAGAAGGAGCTGGAGGCAGTAGGAGAACATGAGGAGATAAACATTTTTCATCCACTTTGGTGGATCTGAACCTTCATTTTATTTGCGATTCTCTCTTTTAAATGCCGATGCTTTATATTGATGGCCACCTACAAGCTATGTTAGGAGATGTAGGTTATTTTTTGGCTGGTGCTGCCTACACATGAGGATCTACCAAGGTCCAGAACTGGGACCACCACAAGGAGATCATGTCAGTGTAAAACGGGGCAATCTCTAAGCACTGTGCACTAGCCATTTCTCATTGCGGACCCTCTTGGCTGTAACTGGATTTTCAAGTCTGTATCATGATGTTTATAGGATAGATGGGAGCTGTATGGTCGTTTAGATAAATTAATAGTTTATGGATGTTAACTTTCACTGTTAGCCCCAGGGGGGCTTTGGAGAAAGTAGCATTTGCCCCTCTCCAGGGTTTTAGCTTGCAGCTGGGCTGGTTCAGAGGCTCTGTGGGAGCTGGAATACATCACTGTTGAGCCGATCGTTTATTGTTCCTAAGTTGAATTCAGCAGTTTATTGACTTTTTCTTTTGTTCAGAACTTCCCAAGGAGAAATTTGGTTGCCAGGCACAGACAGTCATTTCCTTTGCACTGGAAAATCCTGAAGCACCTTTGCCAGAACATCATTAGCACTGGGTTTGGTCTGTGAGCTGTTGGATGCTGGGCTGCAAGGGAGAACAGCCTGGCAAATGGGCTTTGCCTGCGAGTTTAACATGGTCAAGCAGTTCATAGCAACTTTTTGGGAGGTGTGGAGGTCTAATTTCATTTTTTAGCCACTTTTATGTCCTAAGTCTCCTTCAAAAGTTGGAACGTTCTTTGCTCTGCAGAGCCTGAGTAAAATTGCTTTGGGCTCCTTGGGTCTTAACAATGAAAAGTTCCATGTGGGAACAGGAACTGGTTGGGAAATCATAAATGTTATAAGCAACTGAGGAGCTTAAGAATGTGTTGATGCTCATAGGGAGCTGCTAATGTGTTGGAATAAACCATCCTGCTCTTTAGTTGAGAGAAATGGCAGGTGGAGAAAGCCTGCAGACTCCCTACCTTTCTTTGCAGTATTCCCAGAGGATTTTTACAGCTTCCTTTCCCAAAGAGATCCCCTCCCCCAGTCTCTTAACTCCACATACATTGCACAGACAGAAGAAGGAGGCCGGGCAGCATTGCTATTGCTGCTAAGGCAGATGCTGAAGTGATGGATGTGGAGAGGGAGGGTATTTATTAAGCAGCACATGGATGTGATCAGGAAAGTAGCAGTGAAGGCTATTGAGGTGACGTTGGCACAGTCATGCCCATGTTGCCATGGAAGCCGTGGGCTTTCGCTGATGTTTTAACTGCATTAGGCTTTTCTTGATGATGGGTTTCTTTGCATCACCATGTAATTGAATAGTGTGTGTGAAGTTAGGCAGGAGCAGGTGCTGGGCTGAGCTCCGCTGGGCTCTGACCAGCATTTTACTGCTGCTAAAAATACCTGCTTTCCTAAACCCAAGTAGATCGATCTCATCTACCCCTACAGGAACACAATTAAACCCATCTCTGTGCTGAAGGGAGGAGAGAACAGACGGGAAACAACTTGTACCGCTCCCCCAGTCCTTGGTCGAGTCATCTTGTTGCTTAAAGTCAGAGTTGTTTTTGTTCCTTCCCCATCTGAACTGCCACTTTAGATGTGTTCTTCCTTGTAAGCTGTTTGTGCCGCGTGAGCCGTGCGACAGCAGCAGCGCTGAAGCGGCGCTCGGTTCTGCCCAGCCGCATCCGCTGTGCCTGGTGGAAGGTGCCTTGCACAGTCCATCTGCCCGAGCCTCCTAAATTCTGTTTATTTTTACTGCTCTGTCAAATATTAAAACTGATAATGAAACTATTTGCTTTTCCATGGGAGCTTTAAAAATGTGGCTGGGAGAAAATCTCTGTGGCTTGTTCTGCTTCTCTGATACTGGTTGGCAAAGCCTTGCATCCCCACTCCATGATGGATTCCACTGGGACACTTGGTTTCCTTATTTTTGAGGGTGTTGCTGCCTTTCCAATTGGGACGGATTTGGATCTTGGTTGTGGACCTGGGGTTTCTGATCAACCAGCAGCTGAACAGGAGCCAGCAGTGTGCCCAGGTGGCCAAGAAGGCCAGCAACATCCTGGCTTCTATCAGAAATAGCGTGGCCAGCAGGAGTAGGGAAGTGATTGTCCCCCTGTCCTGGGCACTGGTGAGGCCACAACTCAAGTGGTGGGGAAGTTCGGGCACCTCAATACAAGAGAGATCTTGAGGTGCTGGAGCAGGTGCAGAGGGCAACGAAGCTGGTGAAGAACGTGGAGCATCAATCTTAAAGAGCAATTGAAGGAGCTGGGGGTGGTTAGTCTGAAGAAGAGGAGGCTGAGGGGAGACCTCATAACTCTCTACAACTACCTGAAAGGACGTTGTAGAGAGGTGAGTGCTGGTCTCTTCTCACAGGTGATTACTGACAGAACAAGAGGGAAGAACTTCAGGCTGCTCCAGGGGAGGGTTAGTTTGAACATTAGGAAGATTTTTTTCACAAAAAGAGCAGTCAGACACTGGAACAGGCTGCCCAGGGAGGGGATTGAGTCACCATCTCTGGAGGTGTTTAGAAGTCATTTAGATGGCAGGGGGAATATGATTTAGGGGTGAACTTTGTAGAGTAGGGTTGATGATTGGACTCAATCATCCAAAGGGCCTTTTCCAACCTGAATGATTCTGTGATTCTATGAGTTAGAGGAACGAGTCTCACAAACCACCTCTGATGGTGATAACTCTGCTCCACTTGCTGCTGCAGCAAAGCAAAGGCATCGCGCCCATCTGCATTCAGTTGTTTGTTCTCTTTTGGCCAGATTCTTCTTTACAATCTGGAAACAAGTCAATGTCTGAAGAAGATGGGCAACTCCATAGGTGACTTCACATGCATCAACCTCCACAACAGCCCTCCCAACATGCTTGTCACAGGCAATAAGGACAGAAGGTAGGTGCCACCGCGAGCTGTAACCCATCTCCAATTAGCTTACTTGTGTCCTGCTGGCCTACAGCTGGACCTGCTCGAGTTGGTTTCTCCTCTAATGTTTCAAAAGCAGCCTGTGTGAACTTCAGGAACAAAATATTAGGTAATAGTTGGACGTGGCTGCCAGGTTGCTTTGTTTGGGAAAGCTCCACGGGAGGACTTCGCTTTGAAGCCATTTGGTGGACGCAGTTGGTGGACGGCCCAGCGAGACCACTTGGAATATCTTCCACTTCCCCACCGCCACCCGCAAAATTAGTTTGGCATTTAAAAGCTCACTTTCTGCTATTAAAAAAATAACCTGCGGGATGAATCATGTAGGATGAGATGGATCCATCTGCCAAATGATGTCAAGAGTGTATTTGGGAGCACTGCAATGTCCCTCAGGTGACAAGAAAAGAAGAGACTTTTAGATGAACAGATTCCAGCTTCTATTTAGCTGATTAGCAGCTTTCCTTTTAACTCCTTGGCTTGGGGAGTAGGATTTTCCCCCACAACATCCGGTGCCAGGAATGGACGCGCTGGGAGCAGGCAGTGCGAAAGGATTAAAGTGCTTAAAAAGACCCTTTGAGTCCAATTTTTTTTTGGTGGTTTTTTTTTTTTTTTTTGGCTAGTTATCTGCAGGGTCTGATCCAGGGCACCAAAGGAGATGTGGGATGGCCAGGAGCCAGTCTAATGGCTCCCCGTTCCTTCCCTCCTCCTTTCCGCATGGGGCATCAGGCTGCAGGTGGTGCTCTGGTGTGGCGCTGGGTATCAGATTGTGAGGCGGGTACTTCCCTCTGCCAAATCCCAGCCCTCTGTCCCGCCAGTGCAGCAGCTTGCAAAAGTGATTATTTTGTCAAACAGCATTTTTTTTTTTTGCCTTCTTGGTGAGCAGGCAGCCCAGGCCAACCTCACACTTCCTCAGCAAAGAGGAGACGTCTGAGGTTGGAGTGTTTTCTCTTCTAAAAGCAGATAATTGATTTTCCATAGCACCCCAGTAAAGCTGCCTCTAGTTCTGGTCTCTTGCACAGTGTTCGTGGATGACACCAAGTTGAGGGGGGCTGTCGATCTGCTGGAGGGGAGGAAGACGCTGCAGAGAGATCTGGACAGGCTGAGTCAATGGGCAGAGGCCAGCGGGATGGGGTTTAACAGACCCAAGGGCAGGGTCCTACACTTTGGCCAAAATAACCCCCCTCAGCTACAGACTGGGGGATGAGTGGCTGGAGAGCAGCCTGGCGGAGAGGGATCTGGCAGTACTGGTTGACAACCAGCTGAACAGGAGCCAACAGGGTGCCCAGGTGGCTTCCTGGCTTGGATCAGCAACAGTGTGGCCAGCAGAACTGAGGGTGTAATTCTCCCCATGTACTGGACACTGGGGAGGCCTCCCCTCAAGTACTGGGGGCAGTACTGGGCCCCTCACTTCAAGAAAAAGGGGCTGGAGTGGGTCCAGCGCAACAAGGCTGGGGAAGGGACTGGAGGGAAAGTCTAATGAGGAGAGGCTGAGGGAGCTGGGGGTGTTCAGGCTTTTCCAGCCTCCATCATTCTGTGATTCTGTGAAGCAGAGGTCTCTTAAGTGAGACTGACATTTCCTTCCTGTGTATTAGAACAACCATCCGCACCCTTTCCCCTCCAGGAGGCTTCTCAGGGCCTCAAGACTGAGTTCATAGGATTGCCCATTACTTAAAGAGCGGGAGGATGGGAGTCACTAGTTCAGCAAATAAATTGGATATCCAGGAGGTGAGACCAGAGGTCAGTTCCTCACATGGTGCTGCATGAAGGGCTTTAATAGGTGCTAGGCACCCACTGGTGGGATGAGACTTGAACCTTCCCAGCCCTGTGGTGGAGCAAATGTTCTGAATAGGGACCCTGCTCCAGAAGGCTTGGTGCTTGAACTAAGTGCAGTGATTTCATGATTTTGCAGTGTTTTATGCAAAGCCACGATCTTGAAAAGTAGCACTTGTGAAACGTCCTAGGTAGGACCTGTAAAACCTCTCTTTCCCTCCAGGAAGAGCTCCTGGAGCACTGCTGATGCACTTGGTGATTTAGCTGTGCTTCAGCCTGGCAGGAGATCTGACAGCAGGGAGTGGGTGGCCGTGCCCTGCACAGCAGCACCTTTCTTCTTGGTGGAACCTAAGGTGATGAATAACATTGGGAAGGCAAACATACAGCCAAACCAGTGTGTACTACAAGGTATGGACCAAAACATGTGTTCCACGGTCTCCCAAAGCCAAGCAAGCCTCCTCCTGAAGTAGTCCAGCAGGAGAGTCAAATCTTGCTCACAAGAACATCTTCCTTCTGGCTCTCTGGAAGCAGGATGGAGCCGTCACGCTCCCACTGAGCCCAGCTGCTGAGGCAGGAGATGGTGGGGCCATGCCAGGGCTGCATTAAAGCAGCACATTAGAGCTGCAAAATGCTTCTCCTTGTTTTTTTAAAGCACATCCAAACAGCTCAAGTGTGCCTTTGATCCTTCCGAGGGGGTGCCAGAACAGACACCTGCCCAAAACCTGTGTCCTCGCTAATGAAATAACCAGCGCACCGTCAGCTCTTCCTCCCCAACTGTGCCAGCCACACTGCAGCGGCTCTGTCTGCCATGTGGAGCTCAAGCAGGAGGACAGGGAGGGCTCTGGGCTCCAAAACCCCCCATCCCCACCCGAACCCAGTGTGGACACGTAGCCAGAGCTTCACTCTGCTGGAGAGGGACAAAGCCATCAGCAGCAGTGGTGATGGGTTTTCCTAAGGGAGGCTGCAGAGCAGCACGAGGCGTGTTCCTTGCGCTGTTCCAACGTGGATTTCCTCATGTCACAGGGATGTTGCTCTGCTGGAGTCCTTGGACTCTTCTGTTGCCTTTTAGATCAGTTGCTGAAATGTGTTATTTGTCAGACTGTCTGCACTGCAGAAGGGAGAAGGGAAGACTTGCCCCACCATTAGGATAATAGCAGGGGGATGGAATGAAGTCCAGCTAATGTGTTGGAACAAGTGTGTTTTGGCCTTTTGAGGAATTAATGTGTACCTGATGCTTGCCTTCTCGATAGCCGTCGGCTGGGAGGAGCTTTCGCTGGCTTCTTCTCAAACCTGAGATCAGTATTTCCCCTTCTGCTCTCACTGACTGCTTGTTTTTCACTCACAATTGTACTTTGCTTTGTCGCTTAATCACAACACGAAGTAATCCAACCCCAGACTGCTCTGTGCTGTGTGCTGGGTTTGAGACGTAACCCCGTTAGCGTCTACTAGTTCTGTGGACTCATTGTAGTGGTTGAAGTCCTGAGCTCTCTGGAGACAGGGAGGTGTGGGGTCTGGGGAGAAACCTGCCTCAAAAGGCCTTCAATAATAGAGGTCAGAGCAAAAGTTCAGTGTGAAAAGTGACAACTGTATTGGATCACAGACTGGCCCAGGTTGGAAGGGACCTCAGAGCTCATCTACTCCAACCCCCTGGCATGGGTAGCGATGCCTCTCAACCAGATCTGGTTGCTCAAAGCCTCATCCAACCTGGCCTTGAACACCTCCAGGGAGGGGGCAGCCACAGCCTTTCTGGGCAATCGATTACAGAGTCCCTCCACCCTTGTACTGAAGAACTTCATCCTCAGATCTAGCCTAAACCTTTTCTCCTTCAGTTTCAAACCATTTCCCTTTGTCCTACCACTGGATTCCCTGAGGAGAATCACAAAATCACAGAACATTAGGGATTGGAAGGGACCTCGAAAGATCATCTAGTCCAATCCCCTGCCACAGCAGGATCCCCTAGATCAAGTTGCACAGGAACGTGTCCAGGAGGGTTTATGTCTCCAGAGAAGGAGACTACAGAACCCCTCTAGGCAGCCTGTTCCAGTGCTCTGTCACCCTCACTGGGAAGAACTTCCTTCTCATGTTGATGTGAAACCTCCTGCATTCCATCTTACACCCATTGCCTCTGGTCTTATCATTGGATGCCACTGGGCAGAGCCTGGCTCCATCCTCCTGAGACCCACCATTTTTAAATCTACAAACATTACTGAGGTCACCACTCAGTGTCCTTTTTTTACAAGCTAAAGACACTCAGAAGTCTGCTCTAGACTCAATCCCCACCCTCTTCTCTCTGAGTGTCCCACCTCTCATTGCAGGATATCTCTCCTGCTTCCCTCATATCTGGGAAGGAAGTCCTCCATGGATTTATGCTTCATTCCAGGTGGAGATATTATCTCTTCCCGATGCTCAAGGAAGAGAGTGGAGAAAACCAGCATAACCCTCTCATTGCTTACAGTGCAGAATGGAGATGATAAAAGCTATGTGAAGTATAGAAAGGCCCCCTGAAAATATTCTAATCTGCTAGCAAGCCTAGAAATCCGTGGCCTAGTGGAGTCAGGAAGGATATTATACAATGATCCTTTCTTTATGGGGGGCATAAACTGCTTGAGCTGAAGTGCCAATTGAAAACATGTAAAAAAAATTGTACTGGAAGGGAACAACCGTGTGCTGACGCTGCAGTTATTCAGAGGTCGTCACGTGGAGTTGCAGAAGGTGTTCACAGCGTTGGTTCAGTGGCAGATTCAATAGTGGCTGGTGTGTAGAGCAGATAGCAAACATAAGTTGTAGTGAGGAAACACGAGTTGGGTTCGTTTTAGAGATAAAGAGGTCAGTAGGAAAACACAGCCAGAATCGGAACACAGCAGAAACCTTATACACACTTCTGTAACAGGACCTAGGGTAGAGATTAGAGTCTCCCTCTCATCATAGAGAGGTGGAGAAGTTTTAAGTGCTCACCTAGTGAATGAGGAGGCTTAAGTGTAATGACAGCAGATCCACCAGTATTTCACTGGTGTGATTCAATGGTGAATGTTCTGAACAGTGAAAGGGGTTTGTAGGCAGATGTCCTTGGAAATCTACATTATTCCATGTGTAAAAGGGACACAGTAATGACTGAAATTTCTGCTGGTACAGGATTGTTCAGAACATACAATGCCAAGAGTGACTGTGAGAGTGCAGAAAGCTGAAGGATTAAGTGCCAGAATAAAGTTCACTTTCGGAATATCATAATAGGTGGAAATCTGTTCTTGAGGAAGGAGAGAGAATGACTGTTATTGCTCAGAAGCCTTTCTTGGAAACATCAGATGGAGTTCTCAGAATCAATAGTTCAAGGCTTGACAGCTGTCAAAAAAAGCAAATTGAGTATTTAGCAATTTTCAGGAAAAGCATCGAGTGCAGACAATACAGACGGTCTCTGCTGGAGACGGCACTGGTCTTACGTATTCCCTCTGTAAGCAGTTCTGGCTCCCCTGTGTCTCCAATAGGTCACAGAAAGGTGAAGTCACAGACATTGAATCACAGAATCATAGAATCATTAGGGATTGGAAGGGACCTCGAAAGATCATCTAGTCCAATCCCCCTGCCTGAGTAGGATCACCTAGACCAAGTCACACAGGAACACATCCAGGCAAGTTTTAAACGTCTCCAGAGAAGGAGACTCCACAACCCCCCTGGGCAGTCTGTTCCAGTGCTCTGTCACCCTCACTGGGAAGAAGTTCCTTCTCATATTGATGCAGAACCTCCTGTGTTCTAGCTCACACCCATTGCCCCTTGTCCTAGCAGCTGATGACACTGAGCAGAGCCCGGGACCTGCGATCCCGACTGCCCTTCCCGAGCGCAAGACGCGCGTCTCGGGGTCTCCCTGCCGGGTTTCAGTCCCTGCAGCGCCACCTGCTGCCCAGAGAACTTCGGCCGCTGAAGGTGCTCTGGTGCTCTTCTTCGGGGGAAAACGTTCGGAGACCCCGAACGTGCCAGTGGAGCAGGAATTAATAGGTGAAAAAATCCCGCCTTGCAAAACCGAAGCTGTTTTTGACCGAAATCTCAGGGATAAAACCAAAGTTTAAACAAGAAAACCAAAAAGCCCCCAAACCCACCGGCCCAAACCCCTAACTTGTGCTCCCTCACCGCTGAAAGCAGGTGTTACCCTGAGCACTCCCTATCCAGTCATAGAATCATAGAATCATTAGGCATTGGAAGGGACCTCGAAAGATCACCCAGTCCAATCCCCCTGCCACAGCAGGATCACCTAGACAGAGTCACACAAGAACACATCCAGGTCGGTTCCATGACACTGATGCCCTGGTGGTGCTCCAGCCAGAGGAATCTGGAGAAGCAGGCCCTGTGTGAGCCTCATGAGGTTCAGGAAGGCCGAGTGTAAGGTCCTGCCCATCAATACCAGTGCAGGCTGGGGGATGACTGGATTCAGAGCAGTCCTGCAGAGAAAGACTTGGGGGTACAGGTGGGTGGAAGGCTGGACACGAGCTGACAGTAAGTGGGCACAGCCCAGAAAGCCAGTCGTGCCCTGGGATGCATCAAAAGAAGCAGGGCCAGCAGGCTGAGGGACGCAATTCTGTTACTCTCTTCCATTCTGCTGAGACCTCAGCCTGAGCACTGTGTCCAGCTCTGGAGTCCTTAGCATGAGAAGGACATGAACTTGTTGGAGAGAGTCTAGAGGAGAGATGTAGACATAATCAGAGGGAGGAAACATATCTGCCTTGAGGATAGGCTGAGACAGATGGGGTTGTTCAGCCTGGAGAAAGCTATCAGGGGACCTTATTTCAGAGTATCAATACTTAAAGGAAACTTGTTAGAAAGATAGGGATGGTCTTTTTCAGCAGGATGGGGTAATGGCTTTAAAGTAGTAGAGGGTGGATTTAGACTAGATAGAGAAAAGGGAATTTATTTGTGATGGTGGTGAAACACTGGAACAGGTTGCCAGAGATGTGACCAGAAGCACCATCCCTTGGAATCTTCAGGGTCAGTTTGGCAGGGGCTCTGGGCAGCCTGATCATGTTGGAGATGTCCTGGTTCACTGCAGGGGTGTTGGACTAGGTGACCTTTGAAGGTCCCTTCTTCACAGTGAGGGTGACAGAGCACTGGAACAGGCTGCCCAGGGGGGTTGTGGAGTCTCCTTCTCTGGAGACAT
>JAOXOE010000776.1:13193679-13203686 GCA_028565055.1 Phoeniculus purpureus | reverse complement strand
GGCAAATTTATCCGAGATCTCATTGAGACCTGACTGCTTTGGTTTCCTTTCCCCTTAAAACCTGGGAGCAAAGCAGTCTTTTAGTTTGAACCCATTACAGTCTGGGATCAGGATTACGCACAGAAGGCTGTCGTGGGTGGGAGAGGGGAGTGTGGTGGGGACAGAGAGGAGAAGGCAGGCAGTGGCCGGGATGGCTCGCACCCCTCAGCAGGCCCCACCATCAGAAGGAGTGGAACATCAGTTATTTGTGTAAATCCGTGCATTGCTGGGTGAAGTCTGTTCTCCATGTGTTCATACCTGTGCCTGGCGGGGGTTGTTCACAAGTCTTTTTGGCTTGTCCCAGCCCTGTGCCCTGGAACAGCAGCCTGGGGTGTCCCAGGTTGGGTGTTGGGTGCATTTGGTGCTGACTGAGCCCTTCCACAGTTCCTGGAGATTCTCCCCAGGAATCTGGGACTTTTCCAACACTGTCTGAGCTGGGAATTGGGGATGTTAGTGGGATGAAGTGGCTGCAGCCCCTCTGTGATGGGTTATGGTGCTGTGGGGCAGTGCCCAGGCTGAGGGAGGAGTTGAGCTCCCTCAGGAGAACAGGAGAAGGAGCTTTGCCTGAAGCCTGGGTTGCACTGACGGGTAAAACCAGTTGGGGGAATAAGAACTGGAGTCCCCTGTCATGTGTGACTGTTCTATCACTGTCTTACGGCTGTGACTTGTATTTCTAATCCCACAGCTAAAGCCCAACCCATGTCTGCTCAGTTTAAATTGAGGTTAAGTTTTAACTTAACAGCCTTCTGCTGGCTCAGTGAGATCACTCTGACAGGGGAGGGAATGTGCCAGAACTTACTTCAACTCCTCCCCAGGCACTGGGGCAGCTCCTGGAGAACCTGATGCTCTCCAGGACAGAGATGTTTCACGGCTCTTTGTGTCTTTGTCTTGGGAAGGTTTTCCTTGTCTTGGGGATGTTTTCCATGACCCCACAGCCAACCTGCACCTGAGAGTCTGTGGTTCATCATGGGTGACCTTTTCCTTGTGAGAGGGGCAGAGTTGGTCTGGCTGACCAATAAATTTTATCTTTGATAAATCTACAGTCTCTGGCTTTGATTCTTCTGGGAAATCAGCTCCCTCCCCTCATTTCCTGGCAGAGCAAGAGGTGTCAGGGGTACAAAGGCTGGGCAGGAGCTCAGCCACAGCCTGTCAAATCCAAGAGTTTCTGCAGCACAAACCGCTGTGTTGGTTGGTCCAGCCTGTGGCTGCTAATGGGACTGAACAGAGTGACCTCCCACTGTCACCACTGCCTTCCCCTCTGTGCTGTGACTGCTGTCATGATCTGACTCCTTATCTCCCCTTGTTATCTCGGGGCAGCTTTGTGCTTGTCTTGCACCCACCTGTGTCAGACTCTTCTCCTGGAAGCCACCTTGTGCTTCCCCCTCCTTTTGCCCTGCCTGTGGCCAGGCTACCCCCACAACAGGCCAGTCACCACACTGGTCACTGGGGATGAGGTGCAGCACCTGCACTGGGGTGACTGCTCTCTTCTGTACCTCCTGTACCGCCACTGCTTTGAGGACCAAACGTCATCCCATCCCAGCACCTCCAGCAGAGAAGAAAGCGCTCTGTCCCTGCAGTCACTGTTTCCTTGGTCATAGCATCTCCAGGAGGATCGTAGATTGCTCCTTTTGGACTCCATAGGATTTGCTGGTGCCACTGGTTCATGGGAGATGAGGGGTGAAGGTAGACTCTGTTCTCAGCAGGTCCGTGTTGTGTCCCACAGGCAAAGCTTGTGACTAGGAGGGATAGCTCTTCCATGGTGGGTGCTGCTCAGGTTGGGTTTGAAGCTGAGAAGCAACAGCTCCTCATGGAGTGACCAGGCGGAGGTCAGATGGGAGGTGCTACATCCCAGGCTGGTGACCCTTAGCCAGGCTGGAGAGTTGGGGGCAACTAGAAGGCTTCAAAGGAGGTGGCAGTTTGTGCTGAGGAGCCTCCAGAACAGCTCCTGCTCTCTGGTGCTGATGCCAGCTGAGCCTTAGCAGAGGAGAGGTGACCACTGCCTTTGTGAGAGGATCCCTGCACATGAATTTCTTCCCTCCAGAGAAGAGAATAGATGATTCTCCAAAGGGAATATCTGATCAAAGGAGGCAGCTCTCTCTGTCTATTGCAGCCTTCAGCTGCTGCCAGGCTCCAGAGCTCCTTGTTCAGTGCTGAGCGATGGGTGGTGGCACCAGCAGAGCAGCCTTTGAAGTGAAGGACATGGTAGGACATGCTCAGCCCCAGTGTCCTGCTGCAAAAACCCAGCTGTCCTGCCATGTATTTTGGGTCAAGGCCACCAGCAAAAGCCCCAAGGAAGTGCTTTTTGCCTCTGTTTTGTGTCTGTGACCACCTTGGCCGGAGGGGAAAGACCAGTTCCAGAGTTTCGTGGGCTGCTCTCCCCACCCTGGAAGGTGGGAGGACGGACAGGGAGTGCTCTCAGTGCAGAGAGGGGCTACAGGGGTCTCTGACTCCTCTCCCCTCCGCACAGCTTGATCCCATAGAGCAGCACTTTCCCTTCCCTGTCCTTTCTTCCTCTCAGCCCTTGCTTTCCTATACTTGCCCACGGGAGGTGACTTTGTCATTCCCTATCCTGGTTACTGCTGGAGAGGGGTGAGTGTGAGGCATCAATGAGCCATGGCAGTGAACAAACGGCTCTTTCGTGCCCTCCCTGCCACCTCTCTTATTTCAGCAGCCTTTGGCCACTCATTTCCCTCTTCCATGGACGGCCCTAAAGCCTTTGGCTACCTTCTGGCTGGGGCTGGTGCCCTTCCAACCTCTACCAGTGCCTTGTAGCACTGAGCCCCATCCCTGCTGCTGAAGGAGCAGCTGTGGCTGGAGGTGCCGTAAGCAGCTGCAGTACCGATGGATGGAGCAGTAGGAATGAGTGGGGAAACAGCCTGTTCCAGGTCAGGATTTGCCAATTGCCAGGTTCCTGGCTAGAAACAGGGACCTTCAGCTCTGGGCTAACTGGAAGGCAGCTGCTGGCTTCACTGGTGTCCTCTCTGTGTTGGAGTGGGCCGACCTGAAGGAGTCCCTCAAGCCTTAGCTTGCAGATACCAGCTGCAACTGGCTGCTCCAGCTCCATTGCTGCTGCAGGAGCCCATCCACTTCTCCTTGGGCAGCTCCCCCTCTATCAGTCTCCTCTACCTTTCCCAAGCTCTGCTGTGGCTGAGCAAAGGGTGGGGATGGTGTGCCAGGCCCTGCCCTGTGGGTCACTGTGTCCCACTCTGCCACTCGCTGAGCTCTGTCCCCACCAGCCTGCTCCACTCCAGCACAGTGCCCTCAACCTTCCAGTTACCCTCTGCTGACCCCACTGGGTGCTTCAGCACAGGGCTTGGCATCTCAGCAGCCCTCACCGTGCCCTGTAACAGCCCTGTTCCCCCTATCCACCATGCTGGGGCTGGGGCAGGAACATGGCCCTTCCTGGTTTCCCCAGTGCTCTGCTGGGTTTTCCTGCACTGACTGATTATCCCAGTCCCACTGGGGTTTGCTGGCGTGACCCCAGTGTCGCCTCACGCCAGGTGTGGGAGTGCTGCTCCTGCCCACCTGGAGGGACCATTAATGTCACTGCTGGGAACAACCTCGGGGCTCCCAGCCTTCAGCATTGGCCCTTTGCTGGGAGGACAATGGGACTGACCGGCCCCGGTTCTTCCCAATCCTTTTCCCCTTTCATCTACCCCATGCAACCCCCAGCTCTTGCTCTCCATCCCATCTCCAGCAGAGGAGACAACACAAGTGACTGCAGAATGTGCTGCAGTGTTTGATTGGGTCCTGCTGCCTGCACTTTCCCATCACCTCAGGGAACACTGGGGGCAGCTGATTAACCCAGAGGGTGATAATGACCCTCTTTTTGCTTCTTTTCCATCCTCCTGCCCTGAGTTCCTAGCACTACACAGAGCGCCCAGCATGCAGAGTACCCACCTCTCATGGCACCCAGCACTCACAGCACCCAGCTCTTCCAGCCCTATGGAGCTCTGATGGCTCCTTCAAGAAAACTTTTGAGATGGAGGAGTGGGATCGTGATCTCATGTGAACCCACTGCAGCAGGAAGGGCTTTGCAGTCCTGCTGGGTGATTCAGGGTGGGAAAGAGCCTTTCTGATGCTGAGGACTGGAGCTGAGAGCTAGGTGACCTGGCAGGGACTGGAGCTGGGAGTGGGGTGACCTAGCAATGGGGTGACCTGGCAGGATGGCACCCGCAGCAGGGCTGAGCAGGGGTCTGGGTCTGTGGCCCTTGCATGGTGATTCCTTTGAGGGAGACTAGGTCTGCTCCTGAAACCTGGGAAGACTGGGACGAACTGGGTGTTGTGTGTGGTAGTGGGAAGGGAGCACCAATGCTGGGGAGCGTCAAGACCGGGAGTGAAGCATGGCGCTGGCACAAGGAAGAAGATGAGGCGTCCAAAGGAGTGAGAGGAGATCAGGACTGGAGAGACCCAGAGCCCTGCAGCACAGACAGGCTGTAACTGCCATGGGGCAGCACTGGAAGACCTGAAAGGCTGCACTGGAAGAACTGGGAGCTCCATCACCATTATCCCCTCCCCAGCCCTGGTTTTCTCCACTCATCCCAGCTTGACCACCACGTGCCAAGGCCATGAGGGAGGAACCACCACAGCAGCCCACAGTGACACCCCCAGTTATGGGGCTGTGGAACTGAGTCACCCCATCTCTGCTGCTCCCTCAGAACCCCAGTGAGCCCCAGCCCGTCCTTGATGCAGCGAGGTCTCTCCAGGACAGGACTGCATTGCAGGGAAGGGTTGTCCTTTGCAGGGTTAGCACTGCTGCTACTGCTGCGGAGCCGCTTGGGCAGCACAGGGGCTCAGGGCCAGCAGCTGCAGCCAGGCAGAGCTGCAGCAGCCCCGGAGAGCTGGAGCCAGGCTGAAGGAGCAGGAGGAATGGGCCCAGCCAGGCACTTGCTGCCCATGGGAGGATAGAGAAGGCTGTGGGAGGCTGCACAGCCCCCATCCCCACAGTCTCCATTGGTGCTCACTGGGGCCGTGGCTGCTCCAGAACTGGATGAAGCTATTTTTGAGGAAAACAACAAATCTTTCCAGTTTTGCTAAAAATAGCTGCTGCCCTTTCTTTCGCCCCCTTCCCAGCTCAGGCTGCCTTAGAGACAGAAACCTGCCTCGAGCCATCCAGTTCCTAATACCAGTAAACAACCTGGTCGCTTCCAGCTGGAACATGTGGGGGTGGGAGCCACTCACTGCCATGAGCCCACATCCCCTCATCCCTGCTGCTGCCTCAGTGGCTGCTTTGCGTTGGATTTGGGATTAATCCTAGTGCTGCTGCCACCTTGGCTGGACTGAGCATCTCACGGGGGGGATGCAAATGCCTCCCAGCTGCTGGGGATGCCACATCCATCTCCTGCCCCTCAGCATCCCCATCACTGCCTGCTTATCCTCCCCACAGCACTGGGATCATGGGGGCTCCCAGCACAAGCTGGGCACCCACTTCCCCACAGCAGCACATGGCAGAGGCTGAACAGCTGGCTCCACGGGAGAAGAGAAACCAACGAGGGACCTTGCCAGGCCCTGGGGCTGCATGGACAGAGGGCTCCTCAGCCGGGAGGAAAAAGAGAAAAACCTTTTATTCCCCCAGCTAACAGCCTTGTGTTTCTGGAGAGCAGAAGGCAGCCTCCACCATGGGTAGGTACCGAGCGCTTGGTGCCAGGAGCATGGAGTTGAGGCAGAGTCCTCGTCCTACCCATCCTCCTCATCCTCATCCTGCCCTGTGTCCCCACAGGCAGTTGGGGTCAGTAGCAGTGGGCAATGGTCTCCATGGTGAGGAAGCGGACGTGCATCTTGGTCTCTATGTCGATCCCCTGCCACATCTGTGGGAGAAGGAGGTGAGTCCCACTCCCGGAGCCCACCCTGCACCTCGCTTCAAGGTGGCACTGACCTTGAGGAAGTCGTCGAAGGTGATGCCCTCATAGACCTGGTCCGGCCCCTGTGACCAGCGACAGAGAAAACACTGAGGTCACCCTGTGCTGATGGGATGGGGCACTGGGTGACTGGAAAGTGGGACCCTTGGGGTTGTGGGGTGTCTCCCTGCACCAAGAGCTATGCCCAGCCCAAAACAGTTTCCTAGAGCCACAAGGGCTGCAAGGAGCTGCTGTTCCTTTAAGCCCCAGCACTGAGGATGGTCCTTTATGGGGGGCTGCTAAGGTACCCCTCTTGAGCTCCTCAAAAGGGAAAAAGACCCCACAAATGGGAAAAAAAGCCCTGAAAGCTGCTGCCTGCAAAAAAACCCAATCCCAAACCTTCTCACCTTCTCCAGCCAAAGCAGCCTGGGGTTGGGGGGGTCCCCTCCCACTCAGGCAGGACAGACCCCTCCAGCCCCAGTTTTGGCACCATCTGTGCCCCCAGGGAGCAAAGAACCAGCTCCCACCATTTGTCCCACACAGATGCTGGCGGCCTCCATCATGGCCCCGTCGGCGATGGACCGCGCTGATTCCTTCTCCAGGTGGGGGTTCCCCGACAGCAGCTCCTCCACCACCTGTGAGGAGGCAGCAGGTCAAAGCGGAGGCCGGGCATCGGTTGGGGCTGGAGCAGGGGGGGGCCATACGTTACGTTTCTGTACTCCTGCAGTGTGATCTTCCCGTCATGATCCGAGTCGTACATGTGGAACAGGACTGGGAGGGATGACAACAGGAGTCAGGGAAGTCCCTTCCCACATCCCCACCCCCTCCACTCCAGCCCTGGGCTTTGGGGGATCCTCACATTTGAGCTTCTCCTTGCGGAAGCGGTCGAGCTGCTCCTCATCCATGTTCATCTCAATGGGTCTGAAGTAGGACATGATGGTCAGGAAGTCTTCAAAGTTTATCTCATCCGCCAGCCCATCCGACTCCTGCCGCAGGTTCCTGCACAGAGCAGAGTCACTGTGAGGGGCAGCTGGGACTCCCCTCCTAGTCACCTGCTCCCACCCAGTCCCTCAGCAGAGCTTTAGGACTTGGCTTTCCCCTAAAACTAGGATTAAATGCCTCTAATTTTCCCAGTGGCTCCATTACAGCCTTTAGGATAAACCCTTGAACCCTCTGCATGGTGCCCGGGGTTAGGACTGTCCTCACCGCTTGTCAAAGAAGGCATGAACGATCTTCCCCCTGATGGGGTTGAACTCCAGGTCGGGGATGCTGTCAAAGTTCTCCTTCCTGCCAAGGAAACAGAGCCCCCAGTGTCAGGTAGCTGAGGGGGAGGGAGATGCTGCTGCAGGCACCACAGGGCCGGGGCAGAAGCTCTAACCTCATTCCTTCAGAACCATCATGGAAATCAAAGAACTTCAGTCTGAAAACCCCCACTGGCCTCAAGTGGGAGCGAAAACACTCTGCTCACTGCAGCTACAGGGAGGGGGCTGTCCCCACTGAAATGGGGCTCTGGGGGGCTCTGGGGCCCTTGGCACAGGTCAGCTGAGCAGCACCCATGGAGGTTTCTGAGTCACAGAATCACAGAACATTAGGGATTGGAAGAGACCTCGGAAGATCATTTAGTCCAGTGCCCCTGTCAGAGCAGGATCCCCTAGACCAAGTCACATAGGAACATACCCAGGCAGGTTTTAAACATCTCCAGAGAAGGAGATTCCACAACTCCCCTGGGCAGCCTGTTCCAGTGTTCCATCACCCTCACTGGGAAGAAGTTCCTTCTCACATTCATATGGTACCTCCTGTGTTCCAGCTTGCACCCATTGCCCCTTGTTCTATCACTAGATGACATTGAGAAGAGCCTGGCTCCATCCTCCTGACTCTTCCCAGGAAAGGGGTCCATGAGGTGCTGGAAGGAGCTTCTGTTGCCCACCCCCCATCTTTGGCTTCCACCACCCCAGACCATCGACACTGGGACCAGGCTCCACTGCCCTTTGCTAATGACGTGAACAGAACAAATGAGCCAGGAGATCCTTTCCCAAGGACAGACCCACTCCAGCAGTGGGGTCCAGAGCTCCGTACCGGATGGTCAGCTGGTCCCGGCTCAGCTGCTTGAAGCGCCGGTGCAGGTGCTCGATCTGCTCAGAGGTGACTGGGGAGTGGGGGGAAAAAGCAAAGAGAGGTAATAGAGGGGTTCTGAAACACCCAACAGCACCATTCATGTCCTGCTCCACAAGGAGCCTGCTGGACACCCACCCCATCACAAAGCTGGTTCCTGGGGACCACCCTGTCTGCAAGAGACAAGACCTTCCTGCTCCTGAACCTCCAACCCCAGCAGCAGGGGCAGGGCCTTGGGCTCCACTGGGCACTGTGATCCCCATCCTGTATCTGTTGGGTGGGTCTGTGCAGCCCCACAGGGTCCGTCTCGGTTTGTCAATCCCTGTGTGACACTGGGGGGTTGACGGTAAAGGCTGCTTTATCAGTCACCCCAGGAACAACCTGGTCCAGACTGTCTGGCACAGCCTGGCACAGTCCGCTGAGACTCAGCAGCATCACTTCACCTCCCCAATCCCATGGGGCAGGGGATTTTGTTTTCCTCAGGTCTACAGGCTGTAACTGAGCTCTGCAAACCCCTGAAGACTCCCCGGTGCACACACTGGCAGTGGCCATGGCCAGGAGCAGCTCTCATCTCCATTTGCTGGTGGTGTCAGTCTGGGCATCAGTGGACCCTCATGGGACCTGGCATGGCCCCAGTTGGAGCTGGACACAGCTGGGCTGGGCATCAGCCTTTCCCAGCAGCATGGAGAGAGCTAAGAGCGTGTTCAATCCCATTAAAAACCCTACAGTGAGCGCTGGGGAACGGGAGGAGGGTCTCCCCTCAGAACCCACTGGCTCTCACATGACGCCCGGCTGCACAGGCTCCACCGATGCCCCCATATGGTGGTTTGGTTCATTTTTTCCTCTGTTCTGGTTTATTTTTTCCCTTATTCCAGTTTATTTTTGCCCCTATTCCCTCTGCGGCTGGTTCCCTGCTGCTGTCCCCACCCACAAACAAGCACTTTCTCTGGACTTTGCTGCCCAATTTTGGCCACAGCAAGGTGACCTTTAGCCTCCTGCCCTGACGACATCCCTGTCACCATGGGAGCAGCTGTGCCACCACATCTCCAGCAGTGGGGAATTGGTCCCACACCAGGAACCTTGGTCACTGGCTGGATGCTTAAACCACCCAGCCCTGCTCTGCATCCAGCCCCATGTGGCTGTTTGCGGGGCTGAGGAGCAGTCCCAGCCTCCGTGGGGCCAAGGCTCGAGCATAGCAACCTCTGCTAGAGAGGAAAAAAAGATCTGAGATTTCCACCAGAAGTTTTGCCCAGTCCCTCCCTGTGTTTTTGGGATTTAAAGCGTCAGCGCAGATGATGAGGGACAGGCACAGCCAGGGGACCCCTGGGGAGCCCTGGGTGCTAGTGATGCCCTCCTTGGGGTGGCACTGCAGCAGCAAAACCTGTAAGAACCCCTGACCCTGCACCCTCCACATTTTCACAGCATTGGGGGTACCCTGCGACTCCTGCCCCGATGCCCATGGGGTCACCTCAGATCTGGTTTCAGTGAGATGTTGGGTGTTGCCTGAATAAACGTGCCTGTGGGGCTGGTTCTTGGGGCACTGGGGCATGAGGCAGGAGCCACCCATGGGCTGGGGCTCCAGAAAGGCCTGTGGGGTGGGTGTGGGGTGGGCAGGATCCCTGGGCCAAGGCATTCCCCAAAACTTCCTCCCACCCTGCAGGGCTCCCCAGGCTGAAGGCTGTGGGGAGGGCTAAGGTCACCCCCAGGTACCCAGTGTGGTGCTGAGTGGCTCAAAGTGGGAGGAGGAGAGGGAGGAAGGGTGATGTGACAGCGGGGTCAAGGGTAGGGTTGGGGTGAGGTGCTGGACACCCCCCCATCACTGGCACAGGATGATTGACTGCGGGCAGAGGTGCCTCCCCCCACCACAGCCTGCGCTGGGCATGGCAGGAGCTGGAGGAACCAGCCAGGAAAACCCTGAGCTCAGTGCCCACAACTGGGGGCCATGTCCTGGGGCCATTCCCAGGAAGGCCACGACCACTCCAGGCCCCATCCCCACCCTAGCTGCACCCCAGCTTCTGC
>JAOXOE010000776.1:13179523-13193579 GCA_028565055.1 Phoeniculus purpureus | reverse complement strand
TTTAGAGTCATAATGATGGGAGTTCGAGGGGATAACGTGGGGATGCAGTGAACTGTGGGATGGGGTACAGTGTGGGATGAGAAGCCAGTTTAGGGTGGGGGGAGATGGGGGTTCAACGGCACAGTTTGAGGATGGGGGGCAGAGTGGGATGAGGGGTCAGTATGAGGATTGAGAGGATAATGTGGGGATGCAGGGACTGTGCCGGATGCAGGTGGCAGTGTGGGGATGCAGGGGCCAGCGCGGGGATTACTCAGACCTGGCAGAGATTTCATCACCCAGAACGGCACCGATTCCCATCACATTGCGGGTGGCCCAAACAGGAGCCCCCAGGCACTGTGCTAGGGGCACGCAGAGCTGCTCTCGAAGACCACCCCCTCCCCAGGACTCCTTGTCATAGTGGAGATAAATGATTTGTGGCGTTTCTACACACAGGAGTTCCTCCCAAAATGAGATTGTTCAGTTTTTTCCTAGAATCCAAAGTGCTTGTTCGTGTTTATTAAGTTGGGTTTGTAAATTGCTCCTGTGTGACCACAGTGGACAGGTTAGGGGCTTCAGCTGGAGAGCCAGGGAAGAAGTTCCAGGGGGACCTCAGTGCAGCCTTTCAGGGCTTAAAGGGGCCAATGAGAAAGATGGGGATGGACTTCTGAGCAGAGGCTGCTGTGACAGGACAAGGGGTGATGGTTAAACTGGAAGAGGAGAGTCAACTAGATGACTAGATCAACTAGATGTTGCTGCTGAGGCTGAGGAGAGCCTGGCCCAGGTTGCCCACAGAGGTGGGAGCAGCCCCATCCCTGAAGCCATCCCAGGTCAGGTTGACCCTTGGGGTTCTGAGCAGCCTGTTCTGGTTGGGGATGGCTCTGCTCAGGGTAGGGGATAGCACTGGAGGTACTTTGCAGGTCTCTCCAACCCAAACAATTCCATGACTGTCTCTTCCCTGGGCTGTTCCCCAGGTGCTCCACAGGCTGCGTACTCTGCCTTTACACTCCTACGGGCAGCTCCATGTCCGTGTCTCCGCACTGTATCCCTGGGTGTTGGGTTTACTCCCGGTGTGACACAACCAGGCGAGCGGTGCCGCATCGGACAGAACCCGACTGGGCCGTGCTCTCTGGGTCTGCTCCCCCGGAACCTTCGCGCTGTGGAACGTTGGCTCACGGGGCCAGTTTCCGGGCCGGGCCGGCAGGTGGCTGTACCCGGCCCGGCCCTGCGCTATGGCCGCGGCGGAGTTGGAGCAGTTCCGCCGGCGCTGGCGGGAGGAGCTGGCTGGAGGCGCGAAGCGGCGGCGGCGGGAGGCCGCAGAGGAGTCCCCGAGGGAACTCCCGAGCCGCCATAGCGCGGTGCCGGTCGAGCCGCGGTACTTGGCGCTGGCCCGCGGCCTCTTGGACGGCGACGAAGCGGCTCCCCCTAGCCCTGGCCTCGACCCCGAGCACGATCGGGAGCCCGCGGAGGGCAGCGGCGGAGACGGCGACGATCTGCTGGGGCAGCTCATCCGGGATCTGGTGCGGCTGGAGCGGGGACTGGGCGGGAGGCAGCGGGAGAGGGTCGCGTGTATCCGGGTGTCGATCTGTGCCGGTGTCGGGGTGTCCCTGGCTGTGCTCGTCTGTCCGGCTCTCAGTGTGTCCCTGGCTGTAAGTGTGTCTTGGTTGTCAGTGTGTCCCGGTATTTAGGTGCCCACGTCTGTCAGTTTCTCTGTGTCTGTCTGTTTGTCTGTCCGTCCGTGGCTCGGGAAGGGGCATAGCTGAGTTCTGGACTCCTCTGAGCTGCTGTCTAACCTCAGCTTTCAAGGATGATTCATCTTAGAATGTTTTAACCCTCGAAAATCTACTCTTCTTCTCAGGCGATGCTGGGTTTCCCCTCTGAAAAGGAGATATCGTTGCTTATTAGATCGTGTTAGGTGCAGGAACAGTCAGTAATGGCACCTCGACACAGCAGTGCAGTAAAAAAACCCAAGTATTAATCCTTTAACTAAAGGAGTTAGTTTGGAAATAACCTTAAATACACTTCTGATAACAGTTACTCGAGTAAACCTGCAAAATACAACAGTGGTTTTTATTTACTAGGAAGGGGGCAACCCATTTTCATGCTCCTTGCTAACCTCTGTCATTAATTACTCTGCTTTAAAAAAATGCAAAAAGTAAGAGATTAAATTTCTGTGTTCAAGGCACAAATTAGTCCTTCTACAGAATTAGTGCTCCATTAGCACCCAGGAACCTGGCTCTGTCTCTGAGTGGATAGTGGCTGAGGTTTGAACTTCTGGGCAGGCTGGTGCTGACTTCACGTACCGCTTTGTTTGCAGCCCAGAGCTCTGGGCTGAGGAAGAGCTGGGTGGAGTTTGGGATGTGGCACTGGAAGGCCTTCACTCTGATGCTGAGAGTGCATTAGGGTGGGAGTGGAATGAGCCACTGCTTGTGCTTTGTCACAAGCTTTTGTTTACAGTTTGACTATTCCTGCAGTTTAGTTTAAAAAAAATCAGTCTGTCTGTGTTCCCCCCTGGCCTTTTTCACAAGCGAGCTGTCGGGCTGCTGTGTCTGTTTGTAGGCAGCTTGTCATGCCACTACCTTGGGGTTTGTGCAGACAGACCAGGTTCTGCCGGCTGGCTGTGACTCAACCCCAATTTGGAAGCAGTCTCTTTGCGGTGGTGCCATGCCTGAGCTCATCAGCCCAGAGCTAATCAGCCTTGCCCAATGGCTCCTCTTACTTGGGGGGTGCATTGCTCCAAAACGCTTGCTGTGGCTCTTGGATGCAAGTGGGTTCACATCTGGCCGGCTCAGGCTCTCTCTGCATGTGGCCACAGAGATGGTCTCTCCCATTTCCTTTTATATTTTCCTTTGGTGTCCCTTTTGGAAAGAACTGCAATTTAAATCACCCCAATTCAAACAAATGTTCAGGAGGGAGTGGAGAAAGCGGGAAGGGAAAGGAAAAGGAGCTGTTTGTGCAGGAAAACTGTGAGGAGGGAGGAAGTGAGGTTGGCCGCATGTCCTGGATTCAACACCTTTAGGATGAACACGAGGTCCCAGCATTTGTAAACTGATGCTAAAAAGACCTGTGAGTGCATTGCCCATGTTTGTGTTGTCTCGAAACTTACCTAGAGTCAATACCTTTGTCATCAAAACATTCTGTGCAGCCATGATCTACTGTGGTTTTCCTGTGTGGCTGCACTGAAATAAACACCAAAGTGCTGCCTCATTTTACTCCCTCATTGTAACTGCAGAAGGTCCATGCTTAAATGAGCAAAAAAGCAGTCCTAGAGGAGATCTACAGTAAAACAGGTATTGGGGCTAGAGAAGGGCTATGGATGATCCTGGTGTGAGATCTGATCTACTTACTGATGGCAGAGAGTAGAGATGGGGTTTGAGTGCTTTAGGAGGCCCTTCCTCACAGAAAGGGTGAACAAACACTGATGGAGTCTCCATCCCTGGAGGTGTTGAAAGACAGAGTGGCTGGGCCCTTAGTGCCCTAGTGTGACTGATGTCGTGATGTTAGGTCCTGGACTGGGCTGAATGAGCTCAGAAGGCTTTTCCAGATTCAATACTCTTTGTGATTCTGCATGGGAGCAGCTCACATTTTCTGTGGGGATTGATGGAGGGTGTTGGGTGTTTGAGAGCAGCTTGTTGGTAGAGAAACCAAGGGAAAAAACTACAGGGAGGAAAACTTCCAAATGGGTGCCATAGGAATGGTTAGGATGGGCTGGATTTCCCTCTCTTTCTGTATTGTACAGTATAAAAATTGGGACTATCCAGACAGAAATGAGGGAGAGGACGAATCTTGATGTGGTAACTGCAGGAGTGGGATCTAATAATTGTGTGATTAAACAACAAAACATCTGGAAAGAGTCTCTGTGCTGTCTGTGATGTTAATGGGAAGGAGAAGCAGAATTCTACCTTCTCTCTGGGACTGGGAGAGCACTGAGGATACAACATCCCCTTCATATAATGGTGGCTTTTCCTTCTAACTACCTGTGCCATAACAGAGTCCAGCAAAGGATTTTCTCTTATTATCTCTTTTCAGAATGAAATCAGTGAGGTTCCTTTCTTTGATATCCAGCTGCCTTACGAGCTGGCACTGAAGATATTCCAGTACTTGAGCAAGACTGAACTGGGAAGGTGTGCTCAGGTAAGTGCTGCCGACGGTTTGCTGCTCTGATACCACAGAGGCAGACATATTCCCTGGGATTATTTTACTGTCTAGGAAACTGGGAAGCTGCCAGATGTGCTGGAGTGTCTGTCATTCGAGGCAGAGGGATGCAATCAGCAGAAGCCACATCCCAAGGGACAGAACAGGGTGGCATTTCTGACATGTCTCTTTAAGTTTATGATTTCTCTTTGTTCCTTTTCCTAAGGCTTGATGAGTTTACCTCTTGGCATAGCAAACTGCTGATGAGGGGCTCTTCCTTTTCCCTGTGCTTGGGCTGCGCTTGACTTCCTTCTCACTTTGTTTTTTGAACCTCTTCTCCTTTTAACCCTGAGAAATGTCCCACCTTCCTCACTGACCTCCTCAGACTGGGTCAGCTAGTCCTACGTGACAGCTGACAGGTAGCTGAGCAGATGAATGTCCAGTGCTTTCAGTGCAGAGCTGGTTTGTGTTCAAACAAACCCCAAAGCAGTATGATTAAACACTGTTTTCATTTTTCTCTTGGTGAAGCATTGGCAATTGGTCAAGGAAGGGGATTCTCCCCCTCTGCTCTGCACTGGTGAGACCCCCACCTGGAGTACTGTGTCTAGTTCTGGAGTCCCCAACATCAGAAGGACACAGAGCTCCTAGAAGGTTTCCAGAGGAGAGCAACTACAGTGATCAGAGGGCTGGAGCATCTCCGCTATGAGGACAGGCTGAGGAAGTTGAGGTTGTTCAGCCTGGAGAAGAGGATGCTCCCAGATGATTGTCTGGCAGCTTTCCAATCTTTGAAGGGGGCTACAAGAAAGGTGGAGTAGGGCTTGTGACATGGGTGCATAGCGAGAGGACAAGGGGAAAGAGTTCCAGACTTGAAGACAAGAGATTGAGGTTGGACATGAGGAACAAATTCTTTGCTGTGAGGGTGCTGAGATGCTGGAATGGGTTGCCCAAGGAAATTGTGGCTGTCCCAGCCCTCGAAGTGTTGGATGGGGCCCTAAGTGACCTATCTAGTGAAGGTGTCCCTGCCTGTGCAGGGAGGTTGGAACTAGATGATCTTTAAGATCCTTTCCAACCTCAGCCATTCTATGAGTCCATGATTTTGTTTTTGAAGGGGGGAGAAACTCTCTTCTATTAAGTGAAGAGCTCTGCTGCTTTATGGTGTTACCACAGAAAGGAGAAGGAGTTCCTTGTTTGTTTTTTTTTTTTTTATTAAGGCATCTTGGGATTTTAATGAAATGGGCCAGTCAGTGAAGCTGACTTCAGGAACTACCTGAGTGCCTTTGGAGGAAACCCATTTGCCTGGCTTTTTAAGCCAAATCAGTAAACAACTAACTGTGAAGTAGCCTGACCACAGAGCCTCTGGGAGGTTTAATCACACCACAGACTTGAATTTGACCTCAATATTTCCCCCTCCCCTTCTTCCCTGCAGCTTTTCTTTGATTTTTGAAACTGGGGCTGTAAACCATCAGCTATCTACCTGGCACCTGACACACGAAAGTCTGCAGTGGGTGAATGAATGGTGTCAGCAGTTCTGGAGCTGTGGTGGGTGTGTGACGTTCAGCAGTGTCCAGCAGTCCCTGGTTGTAATCCAAGGAGAAAGGTCTAAAGGAAGTCGGGAGTTAATGCAGCAGCAGGACAGGACAGAGGAATGGTGATAGTTTCCCTCTGCTTTGTGCCCAGCCCTACAAGCATCTCTTGATTTTGTTCTGAAATAAGTATCGCTTCAGTGAGCCCCTCTCTCATGACTTGTGTGATGGGAACAGTCACTCAGTCCCTCCTCCTGGTCAAGCTATAGAGGAAAAAGACAAACAGTCACTTCGGACACCAGAACGACAAATTGAAATGTCACAAGCCCTTGTGTTCCGTGGGGCTGATAGCTATAGTTACCTTCCCTTATGGCCAGAGGACCTTTGTGCTGTCATCTCATCTAAGAACATTTTTCTCCACATAGCCACAGCCCTCACTGCTGTCAGGTAAACTCCAGAGACCACGTCAGTTGTGGTTAGTGCTGTGAAATACTTCCTGACAGCGTGTGCTGAGCTTTGGCAATGCCAAGACAGTTTTATTTCGGAAGAGATCAGTGGGAAATTGCCTTCAACCATTGGGATTTCCATCTGGGAGATGAATGTTTAGAAATGTTGGTTTAGGAATGTTTCCCAACACAACAGTTGTGTTTGAATCTAGGATGAGGGAGACTGTTTGTAGGAATTTGAGAATGAATTGTCATGCATAAATGAGGAATCATAGCTATTTCCCTCTAGAGCTTCCACAGTTGTTAAACCATTGTGGTTTTGGTGCTTACACAGCTAAATAACCTCCTGCATTGCCCGAGCATCTTTTGCATCAGGGTTACATATGGGGAAAATAATTACCCATCTTCCTCATAGGTAGAGAGAGAAGCAAATGGATGAGGATATTCTGGGCTGCAGATTAGCACAAGATTAGCAGCTTTTAGCCTGGAGAAGAGGAGATTGAGGGGAGACTTCACTGCTCTCTACAACTACTTGAAAGGAGGTTTTAGAGAGGCGGGGGCTGGTCTGTTCTCCCTAGTGGCCAGTAATAGGACATGGGGAAATGGCCTTAAGCTGTGCCAGAGGAGGTTCAGGTTGGATGTTGGGAGGACTTTTGTTACTGAAAGTTTTGTCAGGCATCGAAACAGCATTCCCAGGGAGGGGGTTGAGTCTCCATAGCTGGAGGCCTTGAAGAAAAGGATAGATGTTGCATTGGAGGACAGGGTTTAATGGTGCTGATAGGGGTAGGAAGAGGTTGGACTTGATGATCTTGAAGGTGTCTTCCAGCCAAAACTGGTCTATGATTCTGTGATTCTGTTCCATCTGGTCTGACTTCCATCCACATGGCCCTGGATTAAATTCCCTTGGGGGCTGCATCTTGCACCCAGTACAGTGCAGGTATTTCTAATTGAGACCCTTGGCTTCTGCAGAAGAACCTCACCCATGTCTGTGTGTGTCTGAGTATTGGAAAGAAAATGAACCTAATGAAACTGAGACACTTGTCAGGTGGGGAGAGCTGGAAAAAATCCTCCATTAGGATCTGAGCCAGTTGATTTCCATTGGATTAGAAGAAATTCAGGATTTGATGGAAGAGATGGGCTTATTTCAGGAAAAAAAATTAATTCCACAGAGGCAAAAATCTCTATCAGCAAAAGCCTCTGATGTCCTTCAGATCCTGCAGAACGTTATTGCTTGCTGAACTATAGAACTGTTCCTATGTGGAACTCAGGGGAAAGCAAAGTTTCTTTCCTGCAAACAGTTGAGGCCTGGAGGAGACTCAGGGTGGGGACCTTCTCCCACTCTGCAGCTCCCTGAAGGGAGATTGTAGTCAGGTGGGGGTTGGGCTCTTCTCCCAGGCAACCAGCGCCAGGACAAGAGGGCAGGTCCTGAAGGTGCAAAGGGAGGGTTAGGTTGGAAGTTAGGAAGCCCTTCCTCCTGGAAAGGGTGATCAGACTCTGGAATGGGCTGCCCAGGGCAGTGGTAGAGTCCCCATCCCTGGAGGTGTTGAAGGACAGCATGGCTGTGGCCCTTAGTGCCGTAGTGTGACTGCCGTTATGGTGATGTTAGATCCTGGGCTGGGTGATCTGAGAAGGCTTTTCCAGCCTCAATCATTCTATGATTCTGTGACTGCAATAAAAAGATAATGAGAACACTAAAGGCCGAATAAAACTGGGGTCTCTCCATCTATAAATAACTCTGTAAGATGCTGCAGAGTTTCTACAGGGTGTAGAGTTGGCAGCAGCTACGTTCTTAGTTTAATAAGGGCTTTGCACATCCCTGCTCCACTCCCGACGCTCAGAACGCCTGGCAGTGTGGAAAGCAAGCCGAAACGCTGCGGTTTTCGGGGCCTCACCTGAAACTCCAAGTGAAGCAGATCTAATAAAGCTGAGTGTGAGCCAATGGCTGCTTCTAACGCAGCCGCTCACAGTGGTGCTGTGAGGGGAAACGCTAGAGACTCTTTTATTAGGGATTTCTCGCAGCTGAGCCTTGCTCAGTGGGGCTTTTAGGGGGGATTGGCATGCCAGTTGTGGTGTGTTAAGAAACGGGGCCCTTTGGAAATTCAGCCTTGTAAAGCAGCAGGATTTGATGTAATTTGATTTAAAAAACAAAAAAAGTCCTGCTAGGGGTAGGATCTTTATTCCACTTGAATGTTTGAATTTTATGGAGTCCCTCCCTTTCTTTTCCTTATTTTTTTTTTACTGCCTTTATAAAACCTTTTTAAGACCTCGAAACTGGAAGAGTCTGTAGAACTCTGTCTATTTTGGCAGGGTCCAAATGTGGGTCTTTTTATCTCTTTTATTTATGTTTTTTCCAAAGCAAGACAGGAGCTGCTGGACTTTGCCTTTGTTTACTTGTGCCTGTGCCTTGCCCTGCCACCTGGGTGTCTGCAAAACCCTACAGGACACGGGGGGCAGAAGTGCCGTTGCTGTCAAAGAGCTTGGCCCAAGTCCTCAACTCCTGCACAACAGCTGCTTTTCTCATTTGTCAGCAGAAAGCTGGGTGGGTTTTTATGGGGTTTTTTTGTCTGTTGAGTTTTTTTTCCCTTTTGAGCAGCAATATATGGATTTATATTCCTTTGAAATCAAACTGAGAGCAAATTCCCTACTCAGCTGCAGTGGTTTGAAATATGGAGTGTCGTCTTGGTTTGTTTTGTTTTGGTTTTGGAATTCCTGAGTGTTTTTCCCTGCAGGGCCAGGAGTGTTAAATAGGAGGTTTTTTTAGACTTGTCTTCAGGGGAATAATTGCAGTATTACCTCTGCTGGGCTTGGATTCTCCTGTTTGAGAGCTGCTCTTCCACACAGGTATCAAACCTTAGAAGCATTTGCAGGTTCCTCAGTCCATCCCCGTTTTTCCTCTCAAATGAAACATTTTTGTTTCACTTGGTTGTTGTGTCTGATGATGCAACTCCAGATTCCTACCGGGATGATGAGTTTTGAGGGCAGTAGTGACATGCAGAACAAAGTGTAGACAAAGCAGCTAGAAGCTTCCTGCAGTCTCCAAGGGGAGACCTTTGCTGTCCCACTTCTGAGGAGGTTGGGGACCTGGTGTCTAAGATGTTTTTGCATTTACTGTGACCCAAAGACACCTGTAAGGCGCAGGGTCAAGTTGGGGTGTGATTTCTGGCCTTAGCTGCTCTCTCTTGGCAACGTCCCAGTGCTTGGGTGGTGTCCTGCTGCAGATGAGCCACACTCTTCTGAGTTTTACCCGTTGCATTACAGAGTCCTGATTTATTTGAGGAGGGGGTTGTTTTTCTGACCTCTGGAAGCCTCTCTGCACACTTTGCTGCTTGTGTTCCGCACGGATGTGTGCAGACCCATCCCAGCCAAAAGGATCTCATCCTTCTGCTGCTTCTCACGACAGAGAAGATACCCCTTGTATCAGAAAGCTTTATGAGACCTGAAGCATTCGAATGATAAATGACACAGGAGATTAACCTTATAAAAGGGAGACCAAGTAATAGCTCATCTTCCCCCTCCCGTGGTGTTTGTATCACCAGTGAGAGTTTGTATCGCAGGCAGCCCTAGATTCCTGGTGTCATCCTGGGACATGAGATCATTAATTGTAAGTTGCTAAAAATGCTGTTGGTCTGAGGAGGATTTGTAATGCCTGCGATTGATTGCTGCTTTCACTGGTAGCAGTTCTCATTGGCTACTTCGGGGTTTTTTTTTTCCTTTTAAATGAAGATTTCCAGAGAACAAATGCTGCTTAAGCTGCCTCTTACCTCCTGAATCTTTAATTCCAAGCCCACAATTGATTGTGATGAAGCTGTTCTCTCTGAAATGGGCAGCAACTTGAGGCTGCTTGAAAAACTTAATAATTCATTCCTGTTGCTGCATACTGTAATACAATAGGTGATCAATCACTAATACACACACCTAATCAGGCATTGTTAGGGGGCCTTTAGAGGCGTGCTGAGGGGAGCTGAGATGTTTTCTTAGCTATGGGTATGGAAACAAATTCGTATCTCTTTTCCCTGAGCTTACAGTGGGGTCTTAATTGTTTTCTTGCTGCTTCTCTCCACGGTTTTGTTATAGATTTGGGGAGTTTTATGCCCTCAGTAGTAAAAAGGACAAACCAATGTGTTTGCTTAGCTAAGAACTGAGTCTCAGTGCAGGCCAGTATCAGTTTTTATTGTGTGTTTTTCAGATGTTACTGAAACCGTTTTATATGAAACCGAATTTTTACTCAGAGCTTTATGCCAGCTCTGTATATCCACCTGTAAACTTCTCATTTCTAGGTCAGCAGGACGTGGAAGGTCCTTGCAGAAGATGAAGTGCTGTGGTACCGCTTGTGCCAGCAGGAGGGATACCTGTTGGATAGCAGCATCTCGGAGCGCTCCTGCTGGAAGCTGGCCCTCCAGAGCTGCCGTGCCCGAGAGCACATGCTGAAAACCAACTGGAAGGTGAAAGGGGATTTCTTTAACAGCATCCAGATGCTGCAGAAACCGGGGAAGCTGGTTGAAGGAAGTGATAGGGAAAAGTTGGTCTTTTGTATTGGATCTCCTTTCTGCCAGCTGAAAGGGGAAAGCTGCTGAAGGATTTACAAGACTCAGACCAAGTTCTAATACATTTTTTCCCCTAAAATTTTACTTTTGTGAAAGCGAGATGATGATACTTCAGCCAGCTCTTGATAAGGAGCATCAGCCTTTAAGATAAAGATGCCTTCCCCTGTTCATTCCATTCCCTGGCTAAAAGAAAGCTGCAATGTTGTTGCTGTGATAGTTGTTTTTCTACCTAAAGAGGTGACAGCTTCTCCCTCGGTAAAAATTCCAAGCAACAAACCTAAAATAGACATGTCTTCTCTCTCAGCTGTACTGCAGCTTGTCAGCAGCAACAACAAAGCCCAGAGTTTTCCACGAAGCAGCAAGTTAACTTGGGAAATAGAGATGAACGTGGCTGATGAGCGGGTTGCATTGCTAACAGCACCTCTCATCTTTGTGTGCAGAACCACATCGGTGCTGTGAGTCAGCTGCAGTACGAGCTGGGGAAAATCCTCTGTGATGTTCATTCCTGCGACGGGGTTGTAATTGCTGGGTGAGTATGAAGTTGCCTGATGCTCACTGAGGTTTCACTTTTTGGAACCTCACTTTGTGCCTTTTAACATATTCTACAGAGGGACCCACCTGGGGCAACAAGAAGGAATTTTTCTGCCTGCAGTTCCTGATGAAAGGCTTTTCCTAATAGAAGGCTTTGTCAGAGCCTTGGTTTAATGTCAGCTGTTCTTTTGGTTTATCCTTTGAAATCCAATTTTAGGAACCTCATAAACTCATAGAAGAGGTTTCTGTGGCTGTCTCAATAGCTGTGAAGCTTTGCCCACTTCTGCTTGACTTTTCCAGGTTCAGTGACCATGGAATCTTAGCAAAGGGAATCAGTAGCCTTGCAGGAGGAGTCACATGAGTAAATAGAAATTATACCAACCTTAGGGCACTCAGAGGACGTTATGTTAACATCCTGGAGTTCCATACCTAGTGGTAGCACTTCACACTGTAACAGCGTCATTGTGCAGTGTGGGATTAGAGAAAACTAACGGAAAGATGCCATACAGTGCACGCACTGATCACACACTGGGTAGGTGCCTTGAAACAGATGGTGTGTAGGTAACCCCTATCTACACTGAGATGCTTTTTCAAACACTCCTGCTGAGGAGCTGTGTGTGGGCTCTGGAGGGGCAGTGCCACACAGCAGTTAACCTCAACACTGGCCGTGGGAAGGGCTCCGGGAGCTCTGCTGTGGCTGGAGGTCTGCACATCTTCCCTTCTCCCTCACGGTGAGACTCCCTTGGGCCACTGGTAGGACCCCACAGCTCCATCGTGCTGTGGTGGCAGCTCAGTGGCCAGTAGCCTCACTTCTGTGCCCTTCAGCTTGGGCAAGGTGTTTTCTGACCTTGGCCCTGGGGGTTTGCACTGCTGTACCTGTTCCACTGTTTCCAGTGAAACCTCCTGTGCTTTTCTGGAAGCCAGAAACCCCAGTTGTTTCCATGAGGCTGACAAAACCTCCATCTCTTTTTTTTTTTGTCTTCATTTTCTTCACCATGTTTATGTCTGAACGTGCAATGCGTACAAGGTAGGCAGGAAAAATTAAACTTCTAAAGAACTAGTAAACCAAGGCGTTAATAAACATTACTCCTGCGTGTGAAGCTGTAACAGGTTTTAGCTCAGTGTGCCGTGGAAGTTGGATTTCTTAGTTTTACAGTCTTTTTGTATTGGTTCCCCAGTTCCAGTATCTCTGGATTCTTCTGGTGAGTTTGCACCAGTTGGCCTGGTGAAAGGAGGTGGTGCCATTAAATTCAGGATTGTGAAAGGTTCCTGAGAGTGAGTGAGCAGGCAGGAAACTTCTGATGGAAGAGCTGCACACACTTGTCCGTTGGGAAGTGCTGTGTTAAGGGTTTCCCTCAAATGACCTTGCAATAATTTCTCTGAAAAGGTTAATTTTAGTAATTACCTCCCTCTTTGTGAAGCCACAAGCATGTCTTTGATGAAACAGCATGGGGAAGTCAGGATTCCTCTGTTTGACTTGACCTGGCTAGTAAATTTAGCATTCAGAATGTCAGAATACAAAATTAACTGAGTTCTTTTGCTGTTTTACAACTCTTCCTGCTCTTTGGTCGTTTAAGATCTCTCAAAGTATCTCTTGAATTGCTCTGGGTGGAAAACTACTCTGTGAATCCTGCCCAAAAGAAGGGGAATTTGTTGTTCTGCCAGCAATGACTGATGTCTGCAGTGTCACTCCTCCCTGTGATGTCTCATGATAAATGAAAGCACAACCAAACCTTCTGCAGAGGTGCAGGGAAAGGCTGTGTTCATTCTGTGGTTTTGGGAAGGTTTCAGGAGGAATTTACTGGAACTTTGTTCTTTGTTTGCTTTTAAATCCGGATAAAACCCTCCTTGTACTCTCCCAGCCTGTAGTATTATCCCTAATGGCACTGTGCTTTAAAGTTGCCATAAAAGTGTAATGAATCTGGTGATCAATACTGAGCTGTTGGTTGCTTTTGGTACTGAAGAGGTAATTTAATAGCTGAGGTTAACAGAGTCAATTTTCTTCTTGGTATAAATATCAGTTATGTTACAAGTAATGATTGTATCTTCAGTTTCACAAACACTTACGTGTAGAGCTTCATGTGTGAATAATCAGAGATTACAGCAAGACTTGAAGCTGAACCAATGAGTGACTTTGCAAGACTTGAGTTGGTGATGATCTTAAAGTGAGTTTTTGTAGAATCCTTCAGATTGGAAAAGACCTTGAAGATCATCAGGTCCAACTCAACTATCCCATCCCACTGCTAAACCCGGTCCCTGAGCTCCAGATCTCCACAAGTGTGAAACACAGCCAGGGATGGTGATTCAACCCCCTCCGTGGACAGCCTGTTCCAATGCCTGAGGGCCCTTTCCAGGAAGAAGTTTCCCTCGGGGCCAACTTAAACTTCCCCTGGGGCAGCTTGAGGCCATTTCCTCTTGTCCTGTCCCTTGTTCCTTGGGAGAAGAGACCAACACCCACCTCTCTTCACCCTCCTGTCAGGCAGTTGCAGAGAGCAAGGAGGTCTCCCATCAGCCTCCTTTTCTTCAGCCTCACTTCCATCCCAGGAAAGGAAATTGAACAATTTGTCCTTGATGCTGTCAAGGCACAAGGACAAGAGGGTCAGTAGAGACAGTCAGCATGGCTTCACCAAGGGGAAATCATGCTTGACCAACCTAATAGCCTTTTATGAGGGCATAAGCAGGTGGATGGATGATGGCAAAGCATTGGGTGTGGTCTATCTTGACACAGTCTCCCACAGCATCCTCGCAGCCAAACTGAGGCAGTGTGGTCTGGACGATTGAGTAGTGAAGTGGATTGTGAACTGGCTGCAGGATAGAAACCACAGAGTAGTGGTCAATGGGACAGAGTCTAGTTGGAGGCCTGTATCTAGTGGAGTCCCCCAAGGGTCGATACTGGGACCAG
>JAOXOE010000776.1:13138513-13171328 GCA_028565055.1 Phoeniculus purpureus | reverse complement strand
GGATGAGTTCCTGTGTGACTTAGTCTAGGTGATCCTGCTGATTGCAGGCGGATTGGACTAGATGATCTTTTGAGGTCCCTTCCAATCCATTATGATTCTATGATTTTCTCTTTCATTTCAGAAGAAACTGACCCTCACCTCTCTACATCCTACCTTCAGGTGGCTGGAAAGAGTAATAAGTTCTCCCCTCAGCCTCTTTTTCTCCAGACTAAACAACCCCAGTTTTCTCAGCTGCTCCCCATTAGACTGTACTCCAGGCTTCTCACTAGCTTTGTTGCCCTTCTTTCCTCTCCATGACATTTCTGTAGGGGCTGAGGATGTCCTGTTTTCATCACCTAAATATTTTAATTCCCAGTGCAGCCAAAATACCACCCAGTGCTCTTCTCTCTAAGCTTGAGGTGCTGACATCAACTGGCTTAGGACTGAAAATCCTTCTGCTCAGCCTCACAAACTTTGACAGTGTCTTTCCCTGCAGGAATTGCTGTGTGCATTGGCATGGCCAGCACCTTTGCGTACGCCAACTCAACCCTGCGAGAACAGGTTGCTCTGAAGGTGAGTACAGCAGCCTACTCTCTTTGTTCCCAGCCAGCATCACTTTCTCTATACAAAAAGCTGTGGTGACCCTTCTCTTGCAGCATGGGGCTTGATATGTTACTTTCATAGCGATCTGTCAGAGTACCCTGCCCTAATCCCTCGCTTCCTCTCCCTGATTCCTCTTGTTGATGCTCTTCCACAGTCTCCATCATGCTCTTGTGTGAAAGCATGGCATGACAAAACAGAGAGGAAAGGCTGGGGATGTTGTAACCTGCTGCTGGCTCTGCTGCTGCCTGGCAGTTCCTCCTCTAGTGCTTCTCTGCACCTTCCTTTCCCATTGTGTACAGCAGAGATGCTGAAACCTATTTCACCAGTTAACAATGAGGTTGTATTCATTAGCATATAGATAATGTTTGGAGATGTTCCGCTGAAGGTTTCAGTAGCCCTATTGCTTGTTAGTGGCTTTATAATGCTTTGCTGGCAATATGCTTGGGATATAAAGAAACCAGCTGATCCTTTCAAGTCTTCTGTGTCAGCAGAATACTCCAACAGCACTAAAAGCGCAGGACTAGAATTGCTTGATGTAAAAATTACATGGGTATTGCAAGTGTATACTGAGATCTCCTAGCAGCAGAGGAATAAACATGCACCAGCACTGAATGAGCAGATAAATTGAACAGTTGTGTAACAAATTGCTGCTGCCTTGCACTTTGCTCCTCTGTTTCTTCAGCAGTGTGCCACTTACTCTGCCTGCTTTAAATCTCTACCCTCCACCCCTCACTGCTGAACAGCTACAAAGAGCTATTTTCGTAATAAATCAGCTCACAAGAAGAGCAACAGATTTTTTCCTCCCAGGAGTAAAATTTAATTACACCAGGCCAAGACCCAGGACAAGGTCTTCTGCCACCCAGCTTCTGTCTGTAGCTTCTGTTCCTTGTGTTCTTTGCACCTCTTTTGACCTTTAGTTATTTCTTCAGCCAAAAGTGTATCTTCTGGACCCTCTGTGCATTCAGATAACATTTATATATTTAATTTAGCTAAGCTTTTTAAGTGGCTTTGGATTTATTTGTAAAACACCTCTTGGATGAGGTGTCCTGCCAAACAGCTCAGAATTACAGGGCAACAGGTGGTACTGCTGAGTTTTTAATCCTCTGGTTAAACTGCATTTCAAGTATCAGGAGAATTTAGATGTCTCAGGAAAGATCCTGACTCTGAAAACTACCCTCTGCAGCAAGGTTGTCATTTACACCAGCACAGGTCGATTAGTTTCTCCAAAGTTACTTTATTTGGAAAGGTTTGCTGGGTTAGAGCCACTCCTGCTGGTCTTTACAGATGGCTTCACTGAGCAGCTTGTTTCTGAGCCTTAGTCCCGTGTAAGTAAACAAATTACTGAACCCACAGTGCCATATTTGCGTCCCTTGGGTTGGTCTTGCATCTTGCAGCAGTTGAAGGCTCAGTGCAGCCCTTGAGATTTTGAATTTACCTTCTCTGCTGCTTTTTCTTGCTCAGGAGAAGAGATCAGTGTTGGTTGTCTTCTGGATCCTGGCCTTCCTCACTGGCAACACCTTGTACTTGCTTTACACCTTCAGCTCCCAGCAGCTCTACAACAGGTGGGCAACCTTCACCTTGTATATAATGGAGACAGGGAAAACTGCCAGGGAGGAGAAGAGGGAAACCCACTTTTCCCCACACTGTGGGAGGAGATGAAGGAAGCACACTTTTCTGCACACTGCTGGGAAAGAGGAGGGGAGCCCCCTTTTCCCCGCACTGCAGGAAGAGGAGAGACAAGCCCACTTTTTCTCACACTGTGGGAGGAGAGGAGGGGAACCTCACTCCCACACTGCAGGAGGAAGCGTGCATGCTTATGGCAGTGCTCTGCATTACCTCTTCATAATGCCTTGCAGGGGAGGAAAAGAATGTCTGTGTCCTTCCAACCAGTGGACTCTGCTCTTATCAATCAATGACAAAACCAGGGTACAATTGTGATTTTCCTAGGTATCAAAGCCAGGTGGACACTCTTTATGGTGGGACCTCTGAATTTCTGTTCTAACTGCTGGGACTGAACACAAAGAGCAGGTGTTGGAAGCGGATAAGGAACTGACCCACTGGTTTTCCTCTTCCTATAATGTTTATTTCTCTCTATCAAGCTTTTAATCTATTAGGGGAGATAAACTGGACATGAAATAGTGGTTTACTTCTGTGTCCATGAGGCCTGGAGGCACTTAGATCTGATGAAGATCGTCTCTGCTGTCAGGTTCTGACTAGTGTTTCTGAAACAGAAAAGCTGGAACCCATGGATCTGGTTTTGTACTGGCCCTGCTTATCAAAACAGGGATTAATGGACAGAAAGGAAGCAAAACACAGCAAAGCAGTGAGCTGTTAGTAGAATAAACTGGAAAAATGGAGCAATATCAAACCTTAAGAAAGTAGTTTTGATGTTGATAGCTGAAGCTATGAGTTCTCTTCCCAATGAAAGTGTTATTTGTCCCCCTGAAGAGGACTCAGAACTTCAGGGTGTGGCAGAGAGCAAAGGGGTAGGGCAGGCAAGTGTGGAAGGATTAAGACAGGGAAACAGGGTGTCTCTGAGAAGGTGGTTAAGGTTAAAAGCACTACTGGGAGTTTAAAATAGAGGATCGATCATCTGAAATAAAGGGATTTCAGCAAAGTGGGGCCATCCTACACATTGGTCAGGGTGTGCTTCATTATCAGTGAACAGACTGGGCAACAGCTTCTCCAAAAAGCCCTGTTCCATGCTCAGTGGTTCCTGCTGTGTCACACTTGGGATACTGTGGGGACCTGTGAACACTCACAGGGCTGGCCTTGGACATTAGAAGCAGCTGCTTTGATTTTGTTTCTTTCTGGCTTATTTTTCATTTCCTGGTTTACTTTTTGCTCGTTTCTAGTGCACGAATAGCAGTAAAGTTTCTGATTCTGTTTCTGTTTTTAGGGTGTAATTTTACCTGTTGTGCTGTTGTACCCATATTGTGAGTATTTTAAATTCACATTCAGGCTTTTCCTCCTGGGTTGGTTATTTTATGGTTTTTTTGCTTTATTTTGCTGTTGGTTTGGTTTTTTTTTTTTGGTTGTGAAGTTTTTTGCTTTCTACTCTGAGGCTTTAGTAGGTAAATGCCCTAAATCCTGGTTGTTCAGTCTCATTAGGATCCAGTCCTCATTGCTGTGCAGGTCAATAGCTCCTGCCCATTGCAGTATGAAATTTTGCTGTCCTGGGCTCCCCTTCGTTGAAGAGCAGAGCTTGAGCCCAGTCAGTAACACAATTCTGGGGTCTTTGCCTCAGGTAGAAGTTGCCAGTTAGCACAGCTGAGACTTCAGAGAGCAGAAGCCACTGCCAGAGCAGGACACAGCTGAAGTTCTGCCCTTTCTGCCACAGCTAATGCAGTTTCCTTCACAAGCACAGATAGCCTCAGAGACCACTGCCCCCCACAGTCCCTGTGGCAAACCAGCCTCAGACCTGCCTTGGCCATGACATCCTCAAAGAATCAGAACCATAAGGATAAGCTTTTACAGTCAGGTCTGATGGACTTGAGGCCCTTGCACTAGCCTGAATGCTCTGGTACAGTGGGGATGGCAGGTTACAGAGATTGCAGGTTTCCAAAGCAGATTCTAATAGGGGCAAACATGCTGACCTCAGCAGTAATGGGCAAGAACATTGAATCATACATAGGTACAGCGATCCTTAGGGGTTGAAAGGGACCTCCGGGGGTCATCAAGTCCAACCCCTCTGCTTGATCATAGGATTGTTTAGGCTAGAAAACACCATTAATCTAACAGACATCATCAGGAAGCACAGAGGAACCCTGGGACCACATTGCCTGTCTTACTCCTTGCCCTTGAGAACTTTGCTGAAGATTGGTGGAGCTTCTAGGCTTTCTGTAGCCAGTAGCGGGTAGAGCTGGAACAGAGAGGTTCTCTGCATTGGTATTTGAGCATTGATGCCCTGCCTTTCAGCCTGATATTTCTGAAACCCAATCTCGAGAGTCTGGACTTCTTCGACCTGATGTGGATTGTGGGGATCACAGACTTTGTGCTGAAGTACCTCACCATCGCCTTGAAATGCCTCATTGTTGCCCTGCCAAAGATCATTCTGGCCGTCAAGTCAAAGGTGAGAGTCTCTTCTTGAGCTACAAATGTTTGTGTGTGACAGTCTGGTATCTTTGCAGCATGTTCGCAGCCTGAAGTACAGGTGGAAGAATAAAAATTATTAATCATAGAATGGCCAGGGCTGGTAGGAACCTCAAAGATCATCTAGTGCCAACCCCTCTGCAGAGGCAGGGACATCTTCACTAGATCAGGTTACTCAGGGCCCCATCCAACCTGGCCTTGAACACTTCCAGCTGAAACTCTGGCAGAAAATCACACAGCTTTGAGCCACTGCAGACCTGAGCAAGGGTTTGGTAGCACCAGCATGAGATTAGAGTCGAGAGAGAGAGAGAGAAAGTGAAGCACTGCTGGATAAGTGAGCTAACTGCTGGTAGCTTTTCTGGTTGGCTTTGTTCTAAGTCTTGGTTTCTGAGTAATCTCTGTAAGTAGATATTTGAGGCACACATCAAGAGAAGGAGAAGGCATCTTTGGCTCCCACTTGGGTCAAGACTGTACCAGGATTACACTGAAGCTACCGATGCCACAGCAGACAGTACTGGTTCTAACTGCCAGTGAAGAAATCTTTTACCTAACTGCTTAACATACCTAAAATCACCTGTGGACTAGACCTGACTCTTGAAACTTTCTCACTACATCCTCTTGAAATACCTGTGTCACGCTGCCTCTTCCTCCAGATAGCAGCATCTCCATTGCAGTGGCTAATGCAGCGAAACTTTCTGGCAACTGCTGGGGTGAAAGACACTGGGTAGATGCAAGATATTATTAACCGCCAAGAGTCTCGGGCAGGGCACTTTAGGAGATATCTAAACCGGCAATAGTTTTGCTTACAAATGACAGGGGTGGCTGGGGAGTTATGGGGTTTGTTTGTGCGTAGCAGGGTGACTCAAGATGGTTATTAATTTAATTCTGGCAGTTGTCCAACTCTTATTTTTCTACTTTTTCCCCTCTCTTCTTCTATTATTATTATTATTTTATTTTGAGAGATTAATGTGCTAGGTCAGAGCATAATCCAGCCTGGGGAGGGAGGGAAAAGTGATATGAATGGTCTTCCCAAGATAAATTGCAGTGTTGGAAAAGGTTCACAGCCTTTGCTTGCTTGTCTGAGAGCTATCCCAAGTACTCATTAATCCTTGTCGGGAGAGAAGAAAGAGAAGGGGTCTTTATTTGCAGCTACAGTGGGAGGCTGGTAAGATCACATCTGTCAAGGGCCCATAATGACTCAGAGCACAGATGCTTCATTTTTAATACCTTTTTCTGGATAGCAATATTTCTCACTTTTTTTTTTAAGTCCCTTTTTGTCTTAGGATGTTGTTGATAGCCTCCTCATCCCTTGACATCTCAGACTGCTGTTACCTACCACTACGGATCTGGATTTGTTTTTATCCCCCTCTCTACACTGCATCCGTTAAACCAACTAGGGATGTGATCTGGTGTAACAAATTAAACAAGATCAAACAGGGATGGGAGAGCTCCAAGAGAACCCCAGAATGCCATACAAATGGTAATTGGGAACCACGTAGCTAAGCTCTCTCCCTGGGCCTGATGGCCCCTGCTTACTTCTAACACCAGCATTGTGCTTTTGAGATGAGGTGTTTTAACCATTAGCTTTTTCTGAGTCAGAACAGTTCTAGAGCGCTTCAGACACACTGTACCACATTATTTGCTGTTATCTTCGTAATTGCCAGACGTAGGGTTACTGTCTATGCCTGTGGTAGTGTTTCTGCTTGAAGCTTGTAGATCACCTGGATGGCAGCAGGTAGCAAACTGCTGGGGAAATATAAATTAGCAGAGTAGGTTTAGAAGATGTTTCCAAGTTATAAATACTGAGGATATTTCTGCAGATGTTACTAGAGCAGCAACCTAAGAAGGAACTGCTTCACAGTGAGGGGTGACGGAGCACTGGAACAGGCTGCCCAGGGTGGTTGTGGAGTCTCCTTCACTGGAGATATTCAGGACCCGCCTGGATGAGTTCCTGTGTGACTTGGTCTTGGTCTAGGTGATCCTGCTGTTGCAGGCGGATTGGACTAGATGATCTTTTGAGGTCCCTTCCAATCCGTAATGATTCTATGATTCTATGAACCTCTGACTCCTCATACATAAAGCAGAGCATGAAGTGGAAGGGCAGTTGAGCAGAACTGGGCATGGGACAGAGATGCTTAGCTCTCCAGCTTCCTTGCAATACCTTCTCACAGGCAGTAATAGATGATAAAACTTGCCCATGGGTGGAGTATCAGGGACTTTGATCCTTCTGCACTCAACCTCTGGGCAGTTTCTTGAAATTTTCCTCATTTGGGAAGTTCAAAGGCTCTTGCAAAGCCAGTCTGACCTTTCATGCTGCTCCTTGAGATTCTACTCTTCTTTGAATACTATGTGGTTTTCACTGATGCTTGCGTAGCCTTTCTTGTGCAAGGCCCCTCCCCTGCATGTCCTTCTTTTAAGTCTCTTACCTCTCCATATCCACTGTGGTTGGAGCAAGATCAGATTCTCCTCTTTTACACATCAAAGTCTTCTTATCTCCCCTCAGCCTTCTCTGTAGACTGAACAACAATTTTTTGAGTCTTTTCTCAGAGTTGATTCCTTCTGGATCTTATTCTCTTCTGGACTGTCTTCAGCCCCGGTCCTGTTTTCCAGACTGTTTCCAAACCTTATCAAGAACAGTTTGGATTATAATGGTTCTTCCCAGTGAGCCTTTCCCAGTTTGGTGTCAGCTGCACATTTGATAACCCTACTCTTTTCCATCCAGATCATTAGTGAAAACAGTGAACAGTACTAAAGTCAGAGCTAGTGGACACGGTTCTCCCAATCTAAAGTGCCTGGATCATGTATTGTTACTGGAAGGACCACATTTGTTTTCAAATGATGTCAAGAACCTTCTTGGATTTATAGCAGGGCAGGAAAGAAGAGCTTGTGAGTAGTAGAGAAGAGCAGAAAAAGGAAGGTATCCCTCACATCAGACTCCAACCTAACAGCTCTGCAGCCAGTGGGAGAAGGACCCCACCTGTGGCTAAAGGTGCCCCTTCCTCCTCCATCAAGCTGCGGGGGCACATTGAGCGGAGGATAAGTTTGCATACCAGCTGGGCTCATCATTTCTTTGGAAGGGGGGCTTGGCTCCCACCTAGCGTGCTGAAGGCTCTCCATTAAAAAAGGCAAACAAGATCATTTGGTTCAATATAAAATGAATTAAAGTAAATTAAACTGCAGGAGCCATGTGGCCTGCGGAGGCCTCCATTGTTGTACACACATCAACGGCAGCTTTTCATTTTCACTGCTAAGGAATGACAGCTTGAAGGGGGTGGAATTAAAAATAAGGAAATAAATAATAAAAATACACAGTTGCCAAAGATTTCGTTTAGGAAATCCCAGGTGTCTGAGAGTCTCCCATCCCCTCCTCATGTTGCTGTCAGCAATCTAAGCTTTCCAGCTTAGATTGCTGGGGAATGGAGAGGAGCAGGGGGGAGGAGGGAGAAAGAAAACCAAACTGTAAGAAACTGGTGTCCCAGGTTCTTTTTTAATATATTCCTACATTTTGCTTGGTGGGGTTTAGGTTAGGGACCTTTTATTTTGTTGCTTTTCTTCTTTTAAAGTGCCATCTCATCGCATCTGGTTGGAGAAGACTTGGTCTGTATGTGGCAACCATTCTTCACATAGTTTAGCACATGGACTTTGGACCTGATACCTTTGTCAGGCGCAGACCCCATCTCCTGGCATAGATGGCTACAGCCATATAAACTCACCCTTTCAGCTTTCCACATTTCTTCTGAAGCTGCCACCTTGGTCATGCAAGAAATAGCAGTGTGTCTTTTGCACAAAACAATGAAGGATTTGGGTCATTTGACTGAAGCAAAATAATTAAAGACAACAAAGTAGTGTCAGTTGGTCTGTGATAACGGTGTCTCTGTGAATCTGAAGCTGGTCAGACTTGATTTTTGGTAGCCCCAGTGCTCTTCCATGCTCTAGCAGAGAACAAGCATGTCCACAGTTCCTTTGGTTATCATGTCATTTCCTGCTTGTCTCTGTTCACAGCCATATGTAACACAAGTTACTGTAAGGAAAATGAGCACCTTGGACACTGTTTGGGGGATCTCACTCAGAAATAGACTCGCTTTTCGTGGACAGTAATCTGAGCTGTGATCCCCTAGAGCCACAGTAACTACACGATGGTTCCACAAAGACTTTTCCCTGTTGCAGCCTGAGACAGGGGTGGTGTCGCAGAGCCAGAAGTGTGGGATTTATTTCATATGAAAGAAAAAGACTAACTAGAGCCTAAGACCAGGTACAGAGGAACTGAGGCTATTTTCTGTCCCCCTTCCCGACTCATTTTGAAAGTCACTGCTACTAAACTTTAAAGGAATCCTAGCTCTTACCTTGTTTTCCAGTTTAAGACATCCAAAAGGATATCTTCAGAAGTTCTGTGCATCTCCTTTACTCCTCTAATCCCAACTTGGGGTATTTTTCAGTGAAACAGGTTGCCTAGAGAGGTGGTGGAGGCCCCATCCTTGGAGACATCCTGGGGCTCTGGGCAATCTGGTCCAGTTAGAGATGGCCTTGCTTGTTGTAGGGAGGTTGGATTAGATGTCCTTTGGGGTCCCTTCCAACCCAACACATTCTGTGATTCCGTGATTATTATTGCATGGATTTTCACCAGTATCCTCTGTGTCACAACCGTGTTTACTGCTCCCAACCAGCACTTGGTTGTATTGGCAATATGACCTGAAATCTCAGCAGAGCCAGCTCTCCTCAGATCCAAATTGCCAGCAGGTCTCCAAAGTGGTTTTTTTCCTAGCATCCTCCCATTGCAGAATATGTCCTAATGCTGCTGGCAGCAGAACAAGTGAGACTTGGAACTTCCCATGAGTGCTAATCACAACTTACAGTTGCCTCATTGCAACTTCTCTCACTTCTCTGACATCCCAGTTTAATTCCACTGTGTAAAGCCTCAGCGGTTCCTTCTGTGGAGGCACATGGGCACCTTTACACAAAGCCTTGTGTGAGAGGAGATCAGAGTCAGAGCTTGGTTAGGCTGGGTAGGAATCAGCTTTGCTTCTGCAGCTGGAATTTGCCCTCTTTACTGTGTATATGGCGATTCCACTTTTAGTTACATGATTGCACGTCATTTTTCCACCAGCCTTCTCCCATCCATCACCATTATACACTGCGCCCCACTGATGACGCAGGCACTGATGGGGAGGCACTGAAAGAAGCTGATGTAGAAGCTGGAAAGCACAGAGAGAACAAAGAGACCATTGGAAGACAAAGAATGTTCTACAAGCTCAAGCTGAATGCGACACCAGAGAATTCAACTCCATCCTTTGCCAAATAATTCCTGTGTGCTTCCAGAGGAGTCACGTACAGCTGTGAGCTGGAGTCGGTGGTTTAGCTTTGGAGGGTAATGTGAGCTATAAAATGAAGTGCTTTATGAAAAGTCTAATCCCTGACATCTCAGCTTGGACAGCAAAACAACTTCTTTAGCCTTTGCATTTTCTAAATGAGAACTTGAGACACAGAGAGCATAGCTGTCCTTTACATCAGCCAGCAGTGAGAAAATAAGGTGGGGCTTTGATTTTTATTAATCTGTTGCTGTAGTGATGATCTTACATTGACTGGAGACATTTTAGTAATTTTATCATCAAGTGATAGCAGGGTAGGAGATCTGCCATCAGGTTCATGAGAATCACAGAATCATTTAGGCTGGAAAAGCCCTTCAAGCTCATCCAGTACAACCATGAACCCAACTGTCCCAAACCACCGCTAAACCCTGTCATTGAGCTCCCGATCTCCCTGACTGTGAAATACAGCTAGGGATGGCAATTTAACCCTCTCCCTGTTCCAAGGCCTGAGGACCCTTTCCAGGAAAAGGTTTCTCCTCATGGCCAACGTCTAACAAAACACTGAGAAGTTACCAGGCTCATGAGGACCACTCACCCTCTGAAAAACCAGGATATGTTCACATCCTCCCAGACTGTATAACAGAAAGAAGTGGCAATAGTATGAAAGTCCTGAAGTCTGCTCTCCCCAGAGAAGCGCTTGATTTTAAGTGGGAAAACGGTGTTTGTGTGGTGGAGGAGGTAGAGGAAGGCAGAGGGTCATACTGGAGCCATCGCCGTTATTTTTATCAGCTTTCTGAAAAAAGGAATTAGAACCACATGGTATCCCAAGGCTCATCAGCAGAGCTGCTGTAATTAATTGCACAGTGTGTTAATGAAGGGTTTGATAACACTGATAGCCTCTCAGCTTCTCCAGTAACTGACCCTGCAGAGGAAGCAGCACACCTCTTCCTTTTTAGTCAGCCTTAACTCCAACCTATTACAAGGGATGAATGAGTAGAGCAGAGCCTCTTTCCAGGTGTCTGTCGCAATCCTAACCAGGAGCTGGAATTTCTTGTAATATCCTGTTTAATCTTTGCAGTGCAGCGACATTGATCCGCTTGTCCTGGAGGGTTGGCTTACTAAAACTAGCATTTGCTATTCAAGTCTACTTTTAATTATATTATTTTATAGAATCACAGAATGGTTTTGGGTGCGCTGACTGTAGCACCAGATCTCAGAGATGCTCAGCCTCCCTGTTCCTTGCTGTAATCCCTCTGAGTTTAGCAACAGGCCTCTCTTTGATGGTGGGGCGGGTGGTGTCAATGGGGAGATGCATCCCCTTAAAACTTAACTTGGCTCTTGTGAGGCTGTTAAGCAGCATCTGTAGCAGCTGAGGAATCTCGATTGCCTGCAGTTACCAGTCAGAGCCAGAGGTTTGTGTTGGACAAAGCCCTCATGAAAGCTTTGGTAAAGCTGGAGATTTTGTTAGAAAATTGAAATGTGTGGCTTGCTGAACATTTGTTCTGGAGCCACACTGTGCCACTGGCAGTTCCCCAGCCTATCTGGACCTCTAGGGCCACCTGCCACCCTTCTTGCTTTACATCTTCCTATAGGTTCTAGTGTTTTAGTGCCTCAGAAGCTTCTACTGTTGGAGTATTTCAGCTGTGATGCCTGAAGTGCTGGATGCAGAGGTTCCATCTGATGCAATGAGGCAGTAAGCAGTGACCTGTCCCAGCCCAGCCTGCCAGGGAAGCAAGGCTGGATGAGAAGATGAGTTTGGGTTGGTGGGAGGAACAAGTCAGGAAAAGCAGTTTGGTGCCTTTTGCTTGCCACCAGCTTTCATCAGAGCTGGCTGAGGAGGGGAGGCGGCAAGCAGCCTGTGCGAAGGGGAGGAAACGCAGTCATTAGCCGCCTGCGACCCTCTGTCACAGGAGCTCCCAAAATAAACGATGATGGGATCGAAGCATGAGGCTGCGCAGAGACCTCGGTGCTAATTTAATAAATTGCTTGTGCTCAGGCCCCCAGATTGCTGCCGTTACATTTCTGCTATGTGATGCCACCTGGGATTAACAGGGAGGAGGGGATAAAGGGGGGAAATAGGAAGAAAGCAGCCCAGGTCCGTTAGCAACCGCTGGTGTGAGCTCACTGCTGGTCCCAGGGGGGATATGAGATCATGAGAATGCCAGAGCTCTCTGAAGGTTTCGATTTGTTCGCTGCTGCAGGATGGCCTGCGAGTGATCTCATCCCCAGGACCCTGGGGAAGGGCACTGGCTGCTGCTAAGCCTCACGACTGCCCAGGACTTCATCCCCACTCCGAATCTCACCAATTAACGAGTGACCCATGATGACATCACTGATGACAAACCTGAATGGGACAGCGCAGCAAAATTCCAGGGGAATTTCCCCTTCCCCATGATCTTATCAAATAAAGGATGTTTACATGTCTAAAATAAATCTTTCAGTCCAGATAATGTAATCCCAGAATGAGCCCAGTTCCAGGCTCACAGCCCACCATGACCTGCTGCCCTCTCTTGCCATGTGGGACAGAACAAACAGCTCTCCTCAGGATGAGGGACTTTGACTTACACCACAGCCTTGTTTAGCCAGATTCCCTAGTCCTGGGTGCTGTAAAACAGATTACGTGGTCTGAATTAGGTTTTTGTTGCACCTCATGTTAGTAGCAAGGTGGGAGGGAGCCAATTTTACCCTGCAGGTGTCCTTCAAGGAAGGGAAGCTTTAACACCAGAGCACACATCACAATGGCAAGGACAGTTTTGATGCAGCTTTACAAAGGTTGCTGCACATTCTCCCAGCCTCTTTTGAGAGAGAGAAGTGTTTCAGCCAGAATGCTCCCCCCCAGCCCTTTTTTTCCCCTTAGGTTTGGTATCTTTGAGTGTAAAATGCCTCGAGGGTTTGTTGGGGGTTTTCAGTGCTATTCCTTTTATCTGTGCACATTCCAGAGCCAACACACTCAGGAGTGGATGGAAGACACTGGCAAATTGATAATTAGCTTCTTTGGGATGATCTAGAAAGTTGTCACCTGGGAGAATTCCATCCTCCCTGTGCCTTCACAGAAGGGGTGTAAGATCAGAGAAACTCTCCTTGCACTCCTTTTCTCATTATTAACAGTGTTTTATCAGAGGTCACAGATGGACAGCAGACACAATCCTACAAACCTCAAGCAGCTGGTAATTGCTGCTGCCTTTGACTTCCTGATGCTACTTGTGTGTCACTGGTTTGGTTGTTTTTTCAGGGGAAGTTTTACCTGGTCATTGAGGAGCTAAGCCAGCTGTTCCGCTCCCTCGTCCCCATCCAGCTGTGGTACAAGTACATCATGGGGGATGATCCATCCAGCAGCTACTTCCTAGGAGGGATCCTCATCATCTTGTACAGCCTCTGCAAAGTGAGTACCACCTCAGTACTCTGGGAGCTGTAGCTAAAGCAGAGGATGGAGCTGAAGGGAGCAGACAGACCTTTGACTGTTGCTGTGACTCCCCAGGAAGGGAAGCTGCAGCAGCTGGGGACACCCTGTGCAGACAGCTCAGGGTTTCTCTCTAAGCCTTCCTCTCTGTTTCAAGGTAGGTCAGTTGTGCATTGCTCACAGTGCTGAATACAGCAAAGAGAGGAGGTCATCCCAGTCCTACCTAGAGGAAACAGGTAGTTCTGGCACATTCTAGGTCCCGATACAAGTCCAGGAGCTCAGTGACTGAACAGAGCAATTAATGAAGCCCTATAAATGCACTCAGGGTCCTGACATGTGGGTACAAGCAGTGCTTTGTGGGAGAACTCGATGTTTCTGTGCTGTGAAGCCTTTATAGGCAATGTGGAGATCTAGGTTGGAAAAAAAATTCAGTTTGAGGCAGTCCTGCTTCTCTGTCCATGAGAACCTCCATGAGGAGAGGACAACTATTAATTTGCCTTGGGCCAGAGCACAGGACTGAGGCTGTGGGGTCACTTTAGCAACAGTGCCTTGGCCACAGCCAATATTTAAGTTTCACCCTTTGATTCATCTGGTTGGTGGAAGGGGTGGCCCAGCTGCAGGGTGATGGGTCCAGGAGCAGGGCCCAGGTCATCGTGTGGCAGTGAGCAAGCACCCCAGATATGCCCAGGTTAGGGTCTCTGCTTGCAAGTGAAAGACCTGATTTTGACAGCTTAGGTGTGTGCAGCCTGTTTCCAGTCACAGGAGCTGCAGGTCTGGTTCCCTGCCTGTGACACTGCAGATATCCCCCAAGGAGCCCCCATTAGCACAGCCACGCACCACATTAGAGAAACAGCAGAAGCCAATTTGGCTTTCAGACCTTCTGTGTTCCTGGCAAAGCTCCAGGGCTCATCCAGGACTGAGTCCACTTTCCCAAGGTTCAGTGGATGGAGCCATCCCAGTGTCTCTGGCTGTTCTGTGGAAACACGGACCTTGGGTTTTGGTAAAGAGGTCCTGAATGTTCATCAGTGAGGGCACTCAGGTCTTGGTTTTGCCCTGTCTTGAGCAGTAAGAGCTGTGAACTGGAGAAAAAGCACCAGCCATGGTCAGCAGCCTCAAGTGCTGATGACTGGAAGCATTACTGCAAGGACCCCGGGAGTCCTTTTACATGCTGACTGGAAGCATTATTGGTGCCTTCATTTGATTCCACATCTCCTGCACGATGATCTCACTGGCATTCCCTGCACTGAGTCCACTTAATCATGATAACCCCCACCCCCAATATAATAGAAAGCCCACTCTAGGCATTCTGGTGCCTTAGCACTTCTGGTCCAGCACAGTGTCCGCCCATCCCTTCTGCCTCTTCCTCACTGGCAGGTCAGGGGTGGAGAGGACCTGGGGTGCATCTGGGCCCTTCTCCCAGTTACTGCGGGGCTGTTCTCTGCACCAGCAGCTCTTCAGACCTGGCCAGCTTCATAGGGCCTTTTTCCCAGCAGGCAGGGAAGATGAAGCTGGTTTAAGGGGTGAGATTCCCAGGCTGTTTTCCCTTTTATTAGCAGCACCCTGTCTTCCCTTTCAGTGTGTGGAGGTCTCCTCTCCTGCTCAGCCCCTCCATTCCTGTGGACAGTTTAGCATTTTATGAGGAGAGGCTGAGGTTGCTGGGAGTGTTTAGCCTGGAGAAGAGGAGACTCAGGGGGGATCTTCTCCCTCTGTCCAACTCTCTGAAAGGAGATTGTAGTCAGGTGGGGGTCTGGCTATTCCCTCAAGCAGTCAGTGCCAGGATGAGAGGGCAGGGTCTGAAGCTGCCAGGGGAGGGTTAGGTTGGGTGTTAGGAAACCCTTCCTCATGGAAAGGGTACTCAGACCCTGGAATGGACTGCCCAGGGCAGTGGTGAAGTCCCCATCCCTGAAGGTGTCGAAGGACAGGCTAGCTGTGGCCCTTAGTGCCCTGATGTGGCCACTGTGGTGATGTTAGGTCCTGGACTGGGCTGGATGAGCTCAGAGGGTTTTTCCAGCCTCAATCATTCTGTGATTCTGTGGTCTTTTCCCCTCAGTTGATACCTCTCAGCCAAGCTGTGAATATTCCTGCTTGGCTTGTCTCTTTCAAAAGTCCCTTTCTGTAGGCTCATTGCCCTTCTCTGAACTGCTTTAACCCTTAGTGAGGAGCCCAGAAGGAGCCCTGCTTTCCCTTACAGCATGTTTGCTGGGCAGTGGAGGGAGGGGAAAGAGAAGGACCTGGTGTTGCCACTGCTCTAGGCCATATTTGGGCATTTGCACAGGGCCAGGATGCTGGCAACTCCTGCCCTTCAGGTGTTTTCATAAGCTCTCTTCTGGCTGTTGCAGGGATTCAGTTCTCTGAGTGGGAACAGGTCTGGTTTAGCCCTTTCCTCTTTAGCAGGGCTGGGCAGGTTACCCTACAACACTCCCACAATGTCTGCTCCACTTTGTGCCCTGTGAGGCTCCTGTTTGCAGTCCATGGTTAGCAGAGCTTTTTCAGCTGCTCTGCTACACCATCAGTTCACATTTATTGTGGATTTCCTGATTACCACAGAGTCCTTTATGGCACCATCTTACTTGGGATGTTTGTTGCCTCCAAGCATCCATTTGGAGACTCTGTTTCCTGACTTCCTGCATTATGAAGCTGGTTTAAGTCTCTAAACTGAGATGTCTTTACTGCAGTCTTTTGACATCTGTGGTCGTGTGGGAAGTGTCCGGAAGGCACTGAAGATCCTCTGCACGCCCCAGGTGAGTCCTGCAGTGTCCCAGGGAAAACCTAGGTGCTGCTGAGCGGTGGAGCTGAACATTGCTTAGTGTATCAGGGTCATCAAGTAAAAAGGTCTGTTGTCCCTGGGGCTGTTTGGAACCTTTTCTGACAACTTTCATGTCCCAGCTATGGTAGGAGATTGTTCTAGCATGGTCTGTTTTGTCTGACGGGAAGCTCATGTACTATGGGTTAATCCACTTAAAGCCAAATCTATGAGAAGCTGACAGAGCTCTGTGGTGCAGGGTATGAGAAAGACTAGAAACGTGTAGTGCCTGATGTGCAGAGACAGCAGTGCACCGGTGTTATCCTAGGCATTGCAAGGTTTAGATCTGTTGCTTATTCTGTGAGCTCAGGCCAGTCCTTTTTCCTTGGCATGTTTCCATTTCCCCTATTACTGTTAAAACATTCCCCTTCTACACTCTTCAAAAGAAAGCTCAGAAGGCTGCAGGTGCTGCTGTTATTCTTTCTTCTGTTGTCTAAGTCACTAATAATGACACCTCCCACTACCTAAACACCTCTGCAAATGATGCTGAATTAATCCCTTCAGCTCCCTGTTGAGCTCATTAAATTTCATTATCACTGCTCTGCAAGTAGAGGCACTAAGAGATGGAGTCAGCTCGAGGGGAAAACAAACCAGAGCACCCAGAGCTGCAGACTCTCTCTGCTCTGTGTGCTGGGGCCGAATCACCCTTACCCTTCCATAGGGGTACAACACTCGCGTCCTTTCCGGGTCATGCAGGGAGTCTGGAGGTGAAAACTAGTGCCTGCGTGTGAGCTTACCCACAGACCGGATCATCTGCCAGTCCTCTGAGCCTGAGATTCTCTTCCACCTCTCCCTACCAGACCTACGGAGTCCGTGCCACTAGCCAGCAGTGCACTGAGGCAGGAGACATCTGTGCCATTTGCCAAGCGGAATTCAGGGACCCTCTGATCCTCATGTGCCAGGTAAGACCCCCACATTGTTATGTCAGTTTCCCCTGTGGGCATTGACCTGGTTAACCCCTGCAGCCAGGGAGAGGCACAGTTAGCCCAGGAACCTGGGAAGTCATTTATGGGGTCTTGATCTGGGTGCTGATGGAGATTTACTGCCCTCTTCCAGAAAGCCAGCAATGCCCAAGACCTGAGCTGCTCTCCAGGGGCTGATCATGGCTATTGGGATGAAAAAGACCAGCCTGGTAGTCCATTCCTTGCCAGCTGGCAGTCCAGATCTTGGATCTAGGGTGCAAAACACTTTGATCTGACCCCTGGGGAGCCTAGCTAGTCCACAGGCCAACCAAATCACAGGCCAGTGCTGCAAGAGGTGCCTGGATCCAGGACTGAGCCTGACAGGCTGCACAGAGACTGATGTGACACTGCGTAACCCTGACCTGGTCAGGAGTAGAAGTAGTTCTGGTGTCAAAGTGGGTCACTGCTGCTGGAAATTCTGCTTCCTGGAGGCTGTCTGTGCTGGTGGGTGGGGACATTCAGGAAAAACTTGGGCAGGATGATTGAGCCAGTTCTGGGAATGAAATCGGTGGGATATCTGCTCTTGTGATACCAAAATAAAGCTCAGGAGGATTTGTCTGAAGACCTTTACCATCTCCATGCTCTGTCAGAGGTTACCAAAGTAAAGCAGGTAGGTCACCTGCCTATCAAACTTGCCTCTTACTATTCTTGCAACACCTTTGCAGATGTTACCCAGCCATAAGCCCTAGAGAAGCTGTAGGTGCTTATCAGAGTTGAGGTTTAGATAAGGAACATTGCTGCTGGGTCTGTGTAGATTGAGGAGGTCTCAGCTTCTTACAGTTTCCAGTACTCACCCTATTAATGTCCTTCCTGTGTGGGGTGGATGGGTTTGTGTGCTGGGCAGCCATCCCTGCTGGTCTCTGCCTGTACTTAGGGCAGGCTGGAGGGAGAACACTGTTGTAACTTAGAGCAGGAGTGAGAGGAGAAGGTAAAAGGTGACAGCTGGTCTTTAATGAGAAGGGGAAATGGAGACTGGAAGCTGCTGACTAGGACTAGTTGCCATGAGCAGAAAAGGCAAAGGCAGTAAGGAGTAGAGGGCAGAAAAGGTGACCTGTAAAATGACCAGGGGACTGAGGATGGAAAGAAGGTAGAGTAACCCTCTCAGCTACTTTGTTAGCCCAAACATTGTAGACCTTTTAGCTGTACCGATCTATTGATGTATTTAGTACAGCATTAGTTTGGCAGAGTGATGCAGTAGCAGTGCAGACATTTATTTTCGTATCACAGGATGGTTTGGGTTGGAAGGTCAGTAGTGTCCTGTGAGGACTGCAGTGCCCACTCAGCCTTGACCCATCACTTGCTCCTGTGGCTGTGCTGTTGAGTGACGAGGCTGGACCTGCTGCCCTCATCATGATGGTGCCCTTTTGTCTCGGCAGCACGTGTTCTGTGAGGAGTGCCTCTGCCTCTGGTTCGACAGGGAGAAGACCTGTCCTCTTTGTCGTTCCGTCACAGTAGAAACCCTGCGCTGCTGGAAGGACGGCACGACCTCTGCTCATTTCCAGGTGTACTGAACCCAGCACACCCCCACGAGTGGAGCAACGTGTGTGGAGAGAAGAAAAATTGGGTGATCCCCTGCCCCTACTTAGCTGTGGGTTTGGTGTCCCAGTCTTTCTGCCATCTCTGGTTCTCCAGGAGCCAACAGAACAGTGACTGATGCTTGCCTGAAACTATCCCCAAAGACCAGAAGGATGTGTTCTATGGGATGGCCAACTCCACAGCTAAGCCACAGCTAAGAGTTGCTAAACTTTCATGGCTCTGGACTCCCTGGGATGTTTCCTTTTGTCTGTCCTGTTAGCGTAGATAACTTCTGTGTGTCTGAGGCAAGTGTGGTTGAGCTGCAGGTACAGCCTGATACACTGGAAGAGTCCTCTGCCTCAGCCAAATGTGGGATTTCTCACATTAAACAGCCCTCAATTCCCTGAACCTGTAGCTTTTATTTCACTCTTGCTGTTCTATTATCTTTGAGAACTCCTCCAAAACCAGAGCCGACCTGGGGCTGGAGGAGTGTTGTTTTTCACAACTGCATTGAGTGTTTGCACTTGTTGTCACATTCACATCTCAAGGAGTTTGGGGAAGGCCATGCTGGTGAGGCTGGAAGTGACACTTGCTTTTCTCAGGAATGTTTTTCCTCTTTTGTTTTCATGATCAGTCTTTCCAATCTCCTGGCATGTGGGGAGAGAGTTGTGGGGCAGAGAGAGCTTCAGGTTGGATTTGGGGGAGAGTGGTGTGAGGCAGGCAGAGCTTCAGCTTGGATTTGACTAGGTCCTAACCAAGAGCATCCCACTGATTCTGGGATCTCTGCAGCCTGCTCCTCCACAGAGCCTCTTGCGGTGAGGCTGATGGGCTCTGAGAACCAGCAGCACCCAGAACCTGCCTGGACCCAAACACTACTTGAGCAGCCCTGAGCTCACATAGCACCACTGATCCCGGGAATGCTGCGGGGCCAGGACACAGACCCTGACAAAGCTACAGTCCGTGCGGCTTCACCAGCTCCCTGCAGAAGCAGCCATATTGCTCCAGGAACCAGGCTGGTTTATTCACAAATGGGATAATCCGCCCATGGTGGTAGAGACTTGATGATGTGTAGTGATGGTACAGGTCCTGTGGCTGCGATGTCCATCTCTGCTGAGGGGTTGCAGCGGGTCTGCCATGCAGATAGAGCTGCTGCTTGTTCTCTGGAGCTTCCTCTTTCCTAACAAACCTCTGTGTTCTGCTGCAGGCCCAAAGCAAGGGCCTCATCGGGCAACTGTGGCATCTTCCCTGCTCCTTCCTATAGAAATAGCCAAGTGGTTACAATGGCAAAGGGATTTGGAAAGGCTGGAACGATAGGCTGAGGCCAATGCGATGAAGTTTAATAAAGCCAAGTGCTGGATCATGCATTTTGGTCACAACAACCCCTAGCAGCTACAGGCTCAGGGGAGAGTGGCTGGAGAGCTGCTTGGCAGAAAAAGACCTGGGGCTGTTGGTTGACAGCTGGCTGATCAGGAGCCAGCAAGGTGCCGAGGCGGCCAAGAAGGCAAACACATCCTGGCCTGGATCAGGAATGGTGTAGTCAACAGGAGCAGGGAGGCGATGGTGCCCATGTACTCTGCACTTGTGAGACCACACCTTGAGTACTGGTCCAGTTTTGGGCGCCACAGTATCAGAAGGACATTGAGATGATTCTATGATTCTAATCCCACTCCAGTGGGAAGAGTGGTACTGAGGGAGATAAGCCCTGTCTGGGTGCTGCATACTGCCTTCTCTCTCGCTGTGACACTGCTCAGGAGCTAACAGTAACAGGATTCAGGCTCAACATTGTTTACAAACAACAGTTTGGTATGGCTGGAGGAGGGGAAGAGCAGGAACACAGGTTTGCAGTGGGCATGAACCCTGTTCTGTAGGAACACCTGGTAAAGTCACCAAAGAGGGGAGAATCACTGATTCTGTGGACGGCAAAGGGTTTCAGCACCAGTTTTAAGGGCAATGCCAATTAATCATGGGCTTGGTGTTACCTGCTTTGAAAATATTTGAAAAGCCACTCCTGCTTTTCTAAGGAAATTCTAAGAATCAGTTTCTCTTTTGCTTCGTCTCAGATCTCAATTTTTTTCTTCCTCTCACTCCCATGAGGCAACACTGGGGTCCCTGTGCACTGGTCCATGAGTTTGTGCTTCCCTGGGTGGGGGAACCAGTGCAAGTCCTCTTAACAGAAGCCAAGAGAAGCTGTTGTCTGGGTGACCTTCATTCCTGCCAGATGAAGAATTTACTACAGGCCACTGTTACAGAGCTGTTAAAGCAGCACCCTGCAGTCCCCACCCTTCTGGAATGGAAGAATCAGCTCTGTGCTGATCCAAGCCCCGCTCCCCAGGTAAGTTGTGATGGTTTTGTGATGCAAAACCCTCTCCTCAAACACTTTTGGACCAGGACCCACAGGGGGCCAAAATTCATTCTAATGACAGCTGGTGTGAAACCTGTTGATTTTCACGGGAAAACCAGAAGGGTTATGGAAAGGAATTCAGATTTCAGAGAAAGAACTGAAACCAGGAGCCTTTTTTTGCCATTGAACAGTTGTTTTGCTAGGTTTTTTTATTAAAGTCCATATAAATATGTACAAAGAGTCTCAGCTTATGAAATTCCTGTTACAAAAGAGAGAAGCCACATCCAACCATAAGCAGGAGCCTCCGTGAGCCCCTGTGAGCACTGAGCATGTGCTCTGCTCTGGCTCTGGTAAGGGTGGAAACCTGCACAGTGATTCCTCTGCACCAGCTCACATCCAACCAACCAAACCAGCAATGTGCAGGGAAAATGTCTGTCTAGAAGACTCTGGTTTTCAATCTGCTGGGACAGTGTCTGCTGTAAATGCCCCAGGAAACTAAATCACACTGCAGTTGGTTTTGCTCTCTGTATAGAAGGCCATCTGCAACTACTAACGGAGGTCACTAACAGTGGCAGCTCATGGCCAGCTGCTTCCAGTGGATCCTTTATCATCTCCAAAGTCACTTTCTGTAAATATAAAAAAAATCCCATGAAATTCAGGAACTCAGGTGTTGGAGCAGGGTGAGCACCGAGGAAGTCTGACTGGAGTTACATTAACATTCATTCTGGTATTGAAAGAGATGATGTCAGAGAAAAAAATCTGCTCTGCATTTTATAGATTCGAATGTCTCTTGAGGATGGGGAATGGCAGTTGTGCAGTTCTGGCTGGACCATCAGCTCTCCCCACACCTTTGGAGGATGAGGACACAGACGGTGTAACCCAAGCCAGTAGGAGGAGCAAAGGGAAGTCCACAGAGTAGGGATCTACCCCTGTGCTGAAGAGCAAGATAGAAGTGCAGTGCGAGGATTCAGTTCCTCTGTTCAGACTAACCTAAGGGAGATCATGTCCCTCTGTGTTTAGCCCTCCCTAAGCTTTTGAGGTTTGAATTAACATGACCAGTGCCTGCTGACTCTTGTACTGGGAGAGCTGAACAAGCTCAGCTCAGCAGACAGCAAGTAGTGCCCTGATGAGTGTTTCACAAGAGTGAAGCTGATTTTGAAGCCTGGACTCAAATTTGCTCTGAGCAAATCTGCCCTAAGAAAAGTCATGGGGGTAGAAAGTCGTGGGGGTGGAAAATAGCCAGGAGGTTTGGGCAGAGGCAAAAATGGAGGGCCCAGGATTTCATCTGTAGCCACAGCTGGTTTTGTTATTAGCATCTCAGACTTCTGCTAAGATCAGGGACAGGGTTTTAGAACCATCTGTAGGAAAATGCAGTGTTAAGGTAGAAGAACACTCTCCCCTCCTGTCTATACTGGGTAGTGCTATTTTTCAGAAGGGACAGATCTCCGCTTTTGTTTCCCCCTTCTCCACTGCCCCCAAGTGAGAGTCTCCCCTGCCTGCAAGGGGCACAGCCACAGCAGGATTTAACCAAATTGTTTTCAGTGCTCAGAAGGGGCTGCTCATGCTTTGCAGCTTTTAAAACCCTGACAGTTTTAGCACAATACAGAAACAAACTGACAAATCAGATTAAACTGATTGAAGTCAATTGCTCCAGTAATGGGCTTGGCTAAATGAGGGTAATTTCTGCATGAAGCCTCCTCTCTCTAAAACAGAACTGTGATGGGTTTCTTACTCCTCATCACCAACAACTCATTGATCTGTATGCTTTTGCTGGGTGATGCCTCTCCTGGGCACATGGGAGTATATGATGGTCCCATTCTCTCTCTTATCTATTTACCCACTGAATTTAATTCTGAGAGAAGGAGTCTGGAATTAAAGGATAAATTCTGTCCTGGGTGTAACACAGGTGCCTGCGAGCAGCCAGTGCTGCTGTTCAGGATTAATGTGGCCAAAGGAGCTATTTTAAGAGGCGGGGGGAGAGAAGCTGATTAGCGATCCACACTAGGATGCTTTTTTAACTTGAAAGATGAAGTTCCAGCACGCAATGGCAGTGATCATGCTGGAGTGCTGCTTTAAAAATTCATGAAGACTTTCCTCACAGCCACATTAGGCGGCGTTCTGGATAGACTATGATCTCATAACCTCCTCCTCTGGCTTGCAAACACACCGTCTGCTGAAACCCAAGATGAGGTCTTTTTGTTTTCGTTTAGAGAGCACTCCCCAGTCCTCACCGAGGCACAACTGCGAAGCTAAGCAAGATCAATGACTTCTTGGCTGCTGTCAAAAAACAAGAAGAGTGCAAGAGAGGAACTGTGCTGGTTTCCTACCCACTAATGTGGTCCAGCAACCCCCCTGCACCTCACCCTGCTGCAGCAATACAGTCAGAGAAGCACTTGGGCAGTGTACAGCCCCATTCCATTTCAATGCAAACATTAACCAGGGCTACAAAAAATGGAGGCATCAGGGAATAGCAGTTACACCAAAAAATGTGAGAGTTTGGCCAGTACCTGCCCTCTGGTAACTCACTTCACGACTGCTGGCTGGGAAAGGCGGGAATACTGTTTCTCTAGCAGTTAGTCTGATCCACCAGCCAGCAGGTGAATCTCCCAGACTGAACCTAAATGCCCCAGACAGAACTACAGAAGGGTGTAAATTGGGATGAGCACAGGGTGTGGGGGACTGGACCACACACACTGGGGAACAGTTGCTCACACTGGGGAAGTACCACTGATTGGGTGGCTGTTCCAGGACAGTGACAGCAGGCAGCACGACCTCTCTTCTCATGGGTTTACTGGATGTTGGTAAGCACCAAGGGCCTGGTGTTTGGGTTTTGTACGGAGGAGCCTGTCCCAGAAGAGGCAGGACTAGGGAAGCTGAGCCAATCCCTTGGCTACCAATCTCTGACTTGCAGGGCTTCCCCACGGTAGGGACTCTGGTAAGGACAGACCCTTCTCCCCTTTCCCCTGGCTGCACTGTAATGTTTCATGGGAACTGCCTTAGGAACCACACTCCAAGAAGCCTTAAGGCTGCAGACCCAAACAGGCAGACTGGCAGGAGAACCAGTGGCCACGTGAGGAAGACATGTGAGGAAATAGGGTGACGCATGTCCTGGGTGAGAAGTGTCCTGCACAGCGAAGTTCCCATCAGCTGTAGTTTTAAGCCCAGCAGACACTAGTACAGTGCGGGCAGCACTGCCAAGGCTCCTCCTTTTGCAGGAAGAATTCCTACTGATTTCAGCAGGGCTGGGAAGGAGTGTGGGCTGCCGGTATCAGCAAGCATCAGGCCCAAAGCGGTCGGAGAATGTTTTAACGGTCCCTGTGGCTCTGAGACCATCCCAACCCTATCGACAGACAAACCACCCTTCGCCACGCAATCCCTCCCAATACCACACAGAATAGAGAGCAGGGCAGGGTTATTCACTAGGAACAATCTGCTCTTCAGCAGAGCCCTTTCTGCTGCCTGTGAATTGCTGCGAATCAATAACACCCATGGAAATGTCTGCAGTGGCCCAAAACATAGCCGTGAATATTTGATAAAGGGCAAATTTAGCTTTCAGATCGCTTGGAACCAGTTCTCCTGCGCTAGTGAAAAACAAGAGGTTTGATGAGGATGCAGCAGCCACTCAGCCTCTTCTCAGGTACTGGAGACGGTCAGAAAATGTTGTTAAAAGGAGCCAAAGTTCCTGTGGAAATGGGGTTTTCACATTCCTTTGTGCCTTTGAAAATTTCCCCCCTGCCAGGAGAGGGTGGCTTTTCTGGTGCAAATATCTGAGCTGGGAAAAGTATTTTTAACAAAACCCGGCTGTGCGTAGTAATTCCTGTCATCTGGAAGGTTTCCTAAATCTAACAGGTAGTTTTGGCTGCAAGAAATAAAAGTGCTCAGTACTAGACTGGAAAAAGCCCTTTGACTGCCTTTCAGGACAAGTTCTCCTGTTGTCCCCTGAGCCGGGTCCTTCTGAGGTGCTTACATCACCACCCAGGAGAGCAGTCAGCTCCAGAGCAGCAGGAGATCCTGCACTAGCAGCCTCACAGAATGCTGCATCCCAAACCTCCCAACCCTTGAAAGAAAAAGAATTGCCCCAAAGAAAATGAGGTTTTTCAAGTTCTGGGTGAGATTATTTGTTTTGTGTTAGTTGAAGCCAAGTTTGAGAGAAAAAAGAAAAGAAAAGAGAAAAGAAAAAAGAAAAAAAAGAGAAAAGGAGAAAAGCAAAGCCAGCACTTTGTCCCCCTGGGTTATTTTTTGCTATCTTGTGTATAAATATCAATAACCAAAATAGATCTCTCCTTGTCCTGTGTTCCAAAACATCCTCTCAGGGAAACTGTAGCACCACAGTGAGGCAGTTTAGCCCCAGACAAATATGAAACATAGCACCAGAGTAACTAAAGTCGTAAGAAGAAAGCTCATCTCACCTGGCGCTGTAGCTATATACACACACACACACACACACACACACAGTCTGTTGTCCGAGTTGCTAGTTGCTGAGCACCCCTCCCCACCACACGCCTGCTGCGCCGCGCAGCACGGCCAGTCTCTCACGATACTACAGGACTCTGACTGTGCGGACTTTCCATCCTGCTGCACCCAAAGGAACGTTTCTGCGGCCCGAGGTGAGGTGGAGAAACTGCCGGCACCACAGCGAGGGCATGGCTAGTGGCTTGGCTCGGACTGCAGGAGCACCATCATCTACAAGGAATGTCGCGTACGCGCTCAACAAGGCATGCACGTGGTCACGTCTGCATACAGGAGGGTTTACATTCTTCTATATATAAGCATGTATGTGTCTGTGGTTTGCTGCTGGGCCCTTGAACAGCTCCTTCCGCGCAAATCCTTCTTCATGTCACCCAAAGCAACCTCCAACTTCTTCCACGTCTCTCTTTATGGCCTCTTGTCTCAGCTGCTGCTCAGGCTCTGGATCCCCTCTCAGAAGAAGGGAAACAATTTTCTCCAAGGGCACAGGGTTTTCTCCAGCCTAAGAAAGCAAAAGAACTGTGTGTGGGTTTAATTAGATCAATGTGTTGCTTACAGTAAAAACTTCTGTGAAATTTATGCTTGAACACTCCTGCTAAACTCACTGAGCAGAGGAGGTCTGTGATTTATAGGGAGAATGGGTTCGTGGTTCAGCACCCTCATCCCTGTGCTTTTCTGAAATCCCAGCATTTCTGGAGAGCTCCGGCTTTGCAAGGCTCCTCCTTCATTTCCATCATGTTAACAAAAACACTGGGTTTTAGGGAGCCATAAATTGTGCTACAGGTAGGCAACAGGGTGCAGGGAGGATCACAGGAGGCTGGAAGAGCTCACTCGTTCCCTGCTCCTGATTAGATTTGCGGCCCTGGGCAAACCACTTCTTCCAGCTGCTGCTGTAAAATGAGGGCAGTAATAACTTATTTGCCTCATAGGAGGGCTGCAAGCCTTAATTAATAAAGAGCTCCAAGACAGGCACCTATCTAAGTGCAAATTAGCAGGAGATGTGTCCGGGGGGCACCCGCACTGAGGTTCCCATCTCCCACACCAGGTCTGTGGGTAGCAGCATGTGCCAGGGCAGGCCCTGTGTCTCACACCGCAGTGGCTGCTTCGCAGGGCTGTGACACTGTGTGATCTGACAAAACCCTCAGCAGACCTTCAGGACGTGGTGATTTCAACCAGGCGGCAGCGAGGATGGGGAGCAGCCGACTGTGCAGCCACATCAGCCATGAAGTCAGAATGTAATTAGGGCTGCCCAGCAGCTTTGGGGCAGATCCTGATCCATATTACTCCAATGCAAACCCAGTACCACTTCCCCTCTTTCTGTTGAACAACCTTGCCTATGCCAGCATGAAGGTTACCAGGAGGCAGCAGTCGAGGTGAACTGAAGCCTCTCGCATGGGGAACGTGGGCAAGCTGTGGTGCTGCGACAGACCCCAGGTAACCGAGACTGTCGCCCCTATCTGCTTGATCCTAGCTACCGCAGGCTGCTCCAGTGGCTGCTGTGCTCAGGAGGGGGCAACTGCCGCCTCTCCCTCGCTGGATTCGCAGTCCTGCTTTCGAGGTTTGAGGAATCTGACGCAACAGTGAAAATAGCTCCAAGGACGAGAGCCAGAATGAATCATCAGGACTCGAAGCTCATTCCCATTCGTCTCGCTGTGATCATGGTAGCCACACAGTTTCCAGGGCTCCTCTCTGCACACACAGCCTCACACCTGCCTTGTTCTCAGCAAGCACCAGGGGCATCTTTACAGGTCTTTTGTGGAGCTACTTGGCTTGTTCTGGCAGAAGGTACATAGGGAGGGTGGTCACTACCTGAGGAAATATGAACACAGTGATACCCCCCCCACCAACCCAGCCAACACCACAACCACCAACCAGCCAACACCACACGGAGCAGGTTCTGGGCACTTGCCCTTCTCATGCACAGTGGATTTATAGAGAGGTCTCTGAACTGAGCCACGCTGGCACTGCTGGGGCACAGCAGAGCACAGGCAGGGCTGGTGATACAGAGGAAGAGCTCCTGATACGGCTCCTTACACAGCGAGTGAGGTATTTACTGCAGTTACACTGCAGGAGTCCATCACAGGATTTCCTCCAAAGCAGAAAGATTTCATCCTGATTTATTATTTCTTCTACAGCAGCCCCTCCAAACGCCAGCTCCAAGCCCATGTTCCACCATGCTGGTCTGACACAGCTCATCCTTGGTGTCGCTGTATTTTAAACAGCGTCTCTCTGTGTCACTTAATAAATCTATAAAAGTTGGTAAATCCTTGAACTCTGAGCGATAAATCCGCTGCAGGGCAGGCAGAGGGCTCGGCACAGTGTTTATGCACCTCCCAAGCCCTGTTCCAAGAGCTTAAACGGCTCTTAAGTTTCTCATCAGCCTTGCGCTGGCCGCCCGCAGGAAAGTGAATTTCATGGAAAGCAGAAAAGAGGAGCCCAGAACGCTGGCCTTGGGCCCATCTTGCAATAAAACACTGCTGAGTATTGCAGGCCGTGTTAGAGCCCTTTCGGGGTGCGCATGGGCTGCACTGCCAGCGTCTGACTCATTAATGGAATATTCCTGGAGCCAAATTCTGATCTCATTTACGGCACCGTAAATCCAGGGCAACCCGACTGACTTTGGTGGAGATCCTCCAAATTTCCCACAACAGGCACTCGGCACAGCAACCAAACTGTGGTGCTTTGGGTCTGAAAAAGGCCGAGGGAAGCCAAAGCAAAGCCCAATTGTAAGGCTGGGGTGGATGGTAAGTGGGAAGGAGCGCCAGCACGTCACCTCTGCAGAGCTGCTGCTTGGTTTCCTTGTCATCCTCATCATGCCGACACTTCTGGTAGGGGACTGTCCATGACTATGAACATTTCTCATTGACTTATTGGAAAAAAAAAGGGAATGATAGCAGAGTCCTTATAAAACACAGTGAAAAATCACCATCATTCCCTTTGGTGGCAGGTCCCTCTCCTGGTTGTGATCTTAAAGGTCTTTTCCAACCTAAACAACTCTGTGATTCAGGGAGACACGGATTTTGCTCAGAAAGTTACTTTTTAGAGGAAAAGTCTGATGGGGAGAGGCTGAGGGAACTGGGGATGTTCAGCCTGGAAAAGAGGAGACTCAGGGGGAACCTTCTCCCTCTCTGCAACAACCTGAAGGGAGTTTGTAGTCAGGTGGGGTTCAGGCTCTTCTCCCAGGCAACCAGTACCAGGATGAGAGAGCAGGGCCTGAAGCTGCCAGGGGAGGGTTAGGTTGGATGTTAGGAAGCCCTTCCTCATGGAAAGGGTGATCCGAGCCTGGAATGGACTGCCCAGGGCAGTGGTGGAATCCCCATTCCATCTCTGGAGGTGCTGAAGGCCAGACTGGCTGTGGCCCTTAGTGCTGTGGTGTGGCTGCCGCTGTGGTGATGTTAGGTCCTGGGCTGGGCTGGATGATCTGAGAGGGCTTTTCCAGCCTCAATCATTCGGGGATTCTTATTCTTACACCTACCAATCAAGAAGGCTGTGAGACAATAATCTCAGCCAGCCTCAACATCCCATCAACAGACCCAGACATCCCAACTCCCCAGCCTTAACCCTTACAGATTTATCACACAGCTGGCTAAGCTTGGGCTCACCAAAAGAACCCTCAAGCTGCTCTTCTCTGGGACAGAGTAGGGTGGGCATGAAATGAATTGGGTGTGGGGGGTCCCAGTTCCATCTTAGATTAATCTTTATTCAGAGACAGGGCACAAAGCCACACTCGGGGGCCACCTGCATGAAGCCATCGGACAATTAGAGCTTGTGTGCCCTACAGCAGCTGGTAAGGGGAGTCCTGCCCACAGGTATCGTGTCAGCATGCGGCTTCTTGATTTAAATGGATTACACAGGCAATTCTGCTGCCATCCATTCTGCTCTTAATAAACAGAATCACTGTTATCGATATATTAAACCACGCAAAGCAGACATTCGTGGGCTTGGAAGGCTCAAGGCAGGGACAGAACGAGGAGCTCTCGCTGCCTTCTCCCTGCAGCAGCAGGTTAATGAGGAAAGGAGGGCTGGGCAGGAGCCTTGTCACATTCCCGTGCAGCCCCAGCCGTCCCTGTACACTCACACTTCATTAGCATCTCTGTGGGAGACAGAAGGGGAACTTGGAAGATCGAAAAACAATTAGGAGATGGTCTGAGAGGCAGGACAGGAGAAGAGTGGAGCTTCTAGGGACAAACACGGAAGAATGGTGTGTCCAGAAGATCCTGGCATGGGGAGAACCCACCCAGGGTAAGGGAATATAGTGGGGCTCCAATCCTTCTCCTCACATGTGGCCAACTTGGCCAGAGGCCACAGGCAGAAAGAAGCTTCTGACCCACTGCTTAGTTTTGGAAACTCTGCTGCTTGTTCATCATGATAGTGAACAAGGAAGGTTTTCCCTGTGATGCTAGGGGACCTTTGGTGGTTTGGAACGGGATGCTCCCGCTTTCCAAGCTATTTAAGAGGATCACAGAATCATAGAACAATTAAGATTGGAAGGACCGTCAAGATCAAGCCCAACCATCAACCCTAACAGCATTCAGCCCAGGATGTGAGCAGTCTGCACCACACCCGTCTCTCTTCCTGCACAATCACTGCTCCGTCCTGCACTGCCTCTGCTCCTTCATTTCCTCCATGCTAATGCGTGGTGTGACATCTCTAGAAATCTTATCAACCCAGTTTTAATAGAGATAATTAACTGCACTGAGACTCTGGACAGAGCGGCTCGGCATGAACGTCGCAGCAAACAGTGGGGGGAATTACTGGCAGCACAGCGGGCACAGAACCAGGCTGGTGACGCTGGCAGGGAAGAGTAGGGTTTGATTTTAATGCACTGCCACTTCTGAACTAATAGAGCGAAACACAAGTGACATCGGATGCCAAACTGGCACCTGACAACTACACTTGATGCCCTGGCTGGGTATTTCAAGGTGATGTCAGATTATATATTACAGCCCCGCCACTCGCTTTGCCTTCATCCCCAAACCCCACTCACGGCCCACAGACACAAACCCATTACACACAGCAGCCCTAACCCCTCTTTCACAGGCATTGCCCAGGGGCTGCGAGCACAGAACTGCCCCTGGAACACGGGATCATTCCCTCAGCTCAGCTGTTGTGTAAAGCAATGGGGACCTGAGGGACCAGCTACAAACCTTCTTCCTCGCACAGAGTACAAGTGACTCCTCTCAGGAGCCACTCCATAAACTCCCTAGATCACAGATGCTCAGAGCCTGGACTCCCCACCTTGCTGCAGAACAACACTGCTGTCACTGCAGAGAGTGTCTGAGGGTCACCCAAACCCAGGGATTCTGTTCAGAAATACTCTGCTGAGTTAACAAACTAGTGCTGACTGCCCATCGCTTCACAGTGAACCCAGCTCTGAACACTGCTGAGAGCAGTTACCTCCTGCTGCCTGCACCTCTTGGTGTGAGCAGAGATCCTTAATGGCACAAACAACCCAGACACTGTGGTGCAGCTGATCTCGGGCAGCAGCTTGGTCACTTGAGGCTTAGAGGAGAGCTGCACAGGTCAGTCCATGGAGCACAGGGGAAAACAGGAGCTTCTCATTCTCCCACACCCAGCCTCTCCATCCCTCAAAGAGCTTCACCTCACACCCCAGGATCTTCTTTTCTGAGAGTCACATTTGTATTGGTGTCCACGCGGCCCCAGAGCATCAGGAGGCAGCTCAGCATGCCCTGTCTGCAGCTGCCTTTGAAGCCGTGAGGAAGGGCTGTGCATGCTGAAGGAGCAGTGGCAGGACCAGGGTATCACTCTGCTTTTCTGGGGTTCTTTATCAAAGCGATTTACTGGTAACTGGGCAGGTTGGGACTGAACTGCAGGAAGGAGGTGAGGGCTCCACACTCAACAGCAGAAGAGATTGGGAACAAAACCAGTACCTGCCCAGCCAGAACTGTATGAAACTTCAGGAAGACTAAGAATCACCACAGCTCTGGCCTCCTGGGATGGAGTGTTCGACTTCATGGGGCCAGCAAACAGGCTCTGCCCGACAGCCCTCCTCACCTGGTGCCTTCTCTGCACAGGATAGGATGAAATCCCTGGCTGATCAGGAAGAAAAGGACCCCTGGGACTGGATAAAGGAGATCATTGCAGTGCTCCCCTGGATTTTGACTGGTATTGAGCTCAGAGATGCAAACAAGCCACAGGGGGTGGGGGGGTTACTCCAAAACAACAAGATCAGACTTGTCACAAACGGACAGGAAGGGAAAGGTCTTCAAGTGCCTCTCTTGTCTCATCCCACACTGACAGCACCGAGGGCCTGGCTGGGCACAGCTCTGCAGGCACTCTCTGGGGCCTCAGGCTCTGAGGTTATGACTGAACAGGAATCCCCCATTTTAATCCCAAGGAAAGCTTCCCAAAGGGAACTGCTGACAGACAGACAGCACACTGGTGCCTACCCACAGAACAAACATTCCAACCTGCTGGAAAACCTGAGCACTCCCCCCACACCCCCTGATTCAATGACATGCTGATTCAATTTCACACACCCCAAGAGCACTTTGGATTTTAAGACCTGACAGCAAAGGTCTGACCCAAGAGCTGCAAACCACCCTGTTAAGCTGCAGCTGTACAGGGTCAGCCCAGCATCAGTGGTACTTTTCATCTGTCTTTATGCTCCTGTCCAAACCCCACAGGAGCTGGTGACAGTTGGCCAGACACAGGCAGATGCCAGGGGGATGGTCACTGAGGAAAGGTAAAGCACCCAGAGCAGGAGTCATCTACTCTTGTCTGTAGGAAGAAACCCACATCCCAAGGAGTGCTTAGAGCACCCAGACCCCTGTGATGACCCCACATGCTCCTGGGGCTGGGGGTGCAGACCTGTCCCCACTGGCCCAGGAGGAGTCACAGGGGTGACAACTAGGGTTACAGGACCAGGTCCATTCCACTTCCCTGCTCAGTGGCTCTGGAGCACAGAGGGGCCTCAAAGACCAGCAGTAACTGGGCTCGGACATGTTTCTCTGTCTGGTGGCTTGGGACTCTCGTGAGGAAAGGCTCTGGCATGGGCAAAGCTCATTTGCACTGGCCAAAGCTCAGAGCCACCCAAAAACCCAATGAAGGGGACATCCCAACTCTGGGACCCCCAGTGCTGGGGGTCTGCAGCCTATGGGGCACAGCAGGACCAGGGGAAGTGCAAGGCAAGTGTCCTCCGTTGCCTGGGCTGGTGGTAGAGGACCTGCTCTGACACTCCTGGACAGCCCTGTGCTGTGGCCACTGACTGGGACTGACACAGGATACAGCAAGGCTGAGTGGGGATCATGGCTCTGGCATGGGCAAAGCTCATTTGCACTGGCCAAAGCTCAGAGCCACCCAAAAACCCAATGAAGGGGACATCCC
>JAOXOE010000776.1:13111528-13138413 GCA_028565055.1 Phoeniculus purpureus | reverse complement strand
GAGAAGAGAAAAGAGAAGAGAAGAGAAGAGAAGAGAAGAGAAGAGAAGAGAAGAGAAGAGAAGAGAAGAGAAGAGAAAGCTCAGAAAGAATCAATTAACACCCTCTCCTCATTTTAAACTCACATCTGCTCCTCCTAGGTAGTCTGTTTCCAAACAGCAGGAGGCAGAGATGGTAAAATAAAAATGGTTATGTCACACTGGAAGAGCAGTCACCATCAGCTACTGCAATCAATAACAACAGAAAAGCCTCCAGGAGCCCCAGAGCCTCAGTGCCACACAGTGATGTCGAGAGACAAAGGTTACGGCAATGACAAACAGACCTAACACATTCCTCTCAGAGCCAAACGGAGCCCAAACCTGACACACAGACCATTCTCCGGATGGCATGAAGCACTAGGGAAAGACTAGGGAGAGATAAAATAAAAAATAAATTATTTTAAGGAGTCTTAGAATCACCTGGCAGGTTGGTGTTCGCTGGCTGCACTGGCTGCTCCCACAAGGTGACCTTCTGCTCTTGTGAAGCGGAAGTAACAGGATCTCAGCAGAGCACAGCTGAGAAAGTCATTAGAGAGAACAGCAGCTACCAAAATCTGAGGAGCTTGTCCTTTAATATATCAAAGGAAGCCCCCTTGAGGCAAAAACAAATAAAATTAAACTACTCCCAGAAGAACCAGATGTCACATGGGACTTTGCAGTCTATAAAGAGGTAGAAGGATGACATTGTCCTGGGCTAAACATAAACCCCCAGGTCAAGTGTCCTCCAAATCCTCAGGCCTATGACATGGACGGTGATCCAGTAAGGGATAAGTTGTCCCACAAAGGAAGTACAGTGAAACCCACCACTGCTGTGTGTAGCACATTCACTTGGCAAGTGTAGAGAGCAGCTTGAACTACAGTCCCGGGAGGTCTCAGGTCTGTGTTACTGTGTAGTATAAAGTCCACAGAGAAGATAAAACACAGGCAGCTGAGAAATCCCTTCTCAGTTCCAAGCTGCATTTCCTCAGTCACTCCAATCACCGTGTGCTGTAGCTTCACTCCAGCAGAACCAACTCTAGTGATGAAGAGCTCTCGGTTAATAACTGCTCTTTCAATCCTGCATTTGTGCTGAAGGGGAGTCAGGATTGCTCAGAGTTAGGATTTTTTCTGATGCAGGTACGAACACAACTGGGACACTCAATAACACCACAGGTCCTTCAGATCAGAAACGAGGAACAGGACTGCAGTGATTGACAGTAGGTCTGACCCACAACTTTCAGTGGAAAAGACACTCAGATTTGCGAGACCAAGTCACAGTGGCCCATGAAAGGTCCCAATCCACACTGTCAAGCTGGGTGCTCTGTTCTAGTACTTCATTAGTCCAAATCAAAACACTTAAGGTGAATTCTTCTAAACCTCTGAATTACTGAGTTGGACTCCTTGTAGTTTTCAGTCCCACACCAGAGTCATAAAGGGTTAACATGTAAAGGTTTAAGGGTTTAACTAAGTCATCAGGAGAACACCAGTACTCCCACCTAGAGAGAAAATTTAATGCAGGGGTTATCTTCTGTGAAGTGCTCAAAATAAAACTAACAGCAATCTGGATGAAATAAAAGCTGCCTCAGCTGTCCGCAGTGGTGCTCCAAGAGTAGAGGGTTTGAGAGCAGTGGAAGGGATGCAGGCGCTCAGCTCGCAGTGCATTAGTGCTCCATCACCTCGCCAGGCAAACTGAACCACGACTCAAAGCACTCTGCAGCCAGGACCCTCCGGAGACAGTATAACCAGTGCGTTTGGAAGGGAAGTTTGGAGGATTCTTCCCTTTCTGTTGGACAGCCCCCTTGGGTCTCCAGAGCTCATGCATTATGGAGAGGATCTTAATGGAGACTGGCTGCCTAAGTGCTGCCTGCTGAGCCGCTCAGCTCCCACCAGCCATCGCTGCCCCATGCTTTCTGCTTTCCACCTCATGTCTGCCAATTAGACAGCAATTTGATTTCTGTTCTATCTCTATGAACCCCATTAAAACCCAGTTCTGCTTATTACCAGCCACTTTCCTTAAATTAAACTACTTTCTCTCTAAGGGTTCTCCCAGATTCAAAGGCAAATCATTCTGCGATTATGTGACACGTTGCCAGCCCAAGCTGCTTGGACATGGTTTAGTGGTGACCCAGCTGTGGTGGGTTGAAGGTTGGACTTGATGATCTTAAAGGTCTCTTCCAACCAAAGAGAATCTGTGATTCAGTGACTAGTCCCCACTGCTTTGCATTGACAAAGAGCTTCCAGCTCACTGTCACCTCTTTAGAGTTTTCCAGCCTGTCCCTGTGTGTCCCCCTTTGCCTTAATTAATACAAAATGATGATTCTGGAACACAAATGCCCTCAAATGAGGTCTCTGCTGTCACAGGATACCAGAATATTCTCTGTAGCACTGGCCATGCAGACACTAGCTCTAACAGTGGTCTCTGCAATGCATCAGTGATTTAACTTCAGACAGAAAGATGCTCATTAAATGTTTGCCACCTTCAATCAGTGATTCTTAGCCAACAACCCCTTCGTGAAGAGTCACCCAATTTAAAACACAACTTTGTAGCTACGTCTTAACCACCTTGAGCTGAGAACTTGTGGAATCTTATGAAGATTATGGATGTTGTTGCTGACATAGAGGAATGTGAGTGGGTTCACGACTTCTCTTACAGAAAAGAAAGGGACAAAAGAGAAATATTTTCTTGCAGAACAGGAATAATTGCCATTTTCTATGACTCCTTGGAAAAGAAGCAGTTTCAAGAGGGTATAGCAGGGCTCTCTTCTTCACATCTTTTACAGGGATGACTACAGCTGTTAAAACCAGAACACTGTTGTTTTGAGAGTTATGCCAGTGTACTTGGATTACAGCAAGACTTATAACAGCAACGTCTCCCCTCCATGAAGAGAACTGTTTCCCTCTCCCTGCTGGTCTTCACTGCAAGTGGGTATGAAAACACTTTCTATTAAAAGATGGTGCACTCTTACAAACAACTGGAAACACGAGGTACTTCCGCTCTGAAGGAGACTTTATCATGGCAGAACTACCTTTGAAAGTAAAGTTAAGAGTACTTAAACTCTAGTACACGGGCACTGAGGCTGCTTCAAAAGAGACAGTGAGGACTGATGCAGACACAAACATTTCTCTCCCCAGGGAGGCTCTGTTGGGAAAAGGCTGATTCCTTATCGAGGTTGGAGGAACCAGAGGCTTCATGCTAGGAGCTGGGGCTGGTTAGTCTGCAGAAAAGGAGGCTGAGGGGAGACCTTCTTGCTGTCTGCAACTGCCTGACAAGAGGGCTGAGTGAGGTGGGGCTTGGTCTCTTCTCAAAAGGAACAAGGGACAGGACGAGAGGAAATGGCCTCAAGCTGCCCCAGAGGAAGGTTAGGTTGGCCCTGAGGAAAAACTTTTTCCTGGAAAGGGCCCTCAGGCTTCAGAATAAGCTGCCCAGTGAGAGGGTTGAATCGCCATCCCTGGACATGTTTCCCAGTCATGGGAGCAAGGAGCCAGTGCAGATTCTTTTGATAGCCCAAATATTAAGAGCCTTTTGCTTTTGGGACAGGACAGTTTGAGTTCTATCTCTGGCTCACCACAAAGCCCCGAGTGACTATAAAATGCAGCGGTGACATCTGTGCAGTTTCAGAGGCCACAGATTGTTTCCATAGTCTAATTACTACATCCCACTACAATGAAGAAAAATTGCTTCTTTTTCCGAGTCATGGATGTGACAGGAAGATCTCATGGTTCAAGTAAAGGACTCACAAACCCAGAGACCAGGATTTTTTAATCCTTCCAACTATTCTGCTGACCACCAGTACAGTAACATGCACTTTCCACCACAGAGTCTTGGAGGACTTAACAAATCGGTGATCATAAAGCATTTTGAGGTCCTGATTTAAATGCCTCACACTGATACAAAATACATAAAATACCCTGTGAGTAGATTTTTTATTATCACAAATTAGGCAGCTGGAAAAGAGCAGACACTACATTTATTCTGTATGGCTGATTTTTTTATGTTAACTTCATTTTTAGAGTACCAAACTGTTAGGGGGTACTACGCAGTGTTTGGATTTCTAGAAGCATAATCCTTGATTAAATCATGGTTATGTGAAAAAAACTCGGTACAAGATAACGTTCAGTTCCTGCAGCTCTGCCAGCACACCAGCTTCTTCTTGGGAAACACTGAATTTCATGGGAATTCTTAGGCAACAGCTGGCAGGATGAGGCATGATACTCGAAAAATAGACACTCTGGGCACGGGATGAGGAACAAGGGCAAAGGACATGTGCCTGGGAGCCCAGGTACCAGCTGGTGCAGCAGCACCCGTGGGGCAGCACTCCCTTTAGAAGAGTTTTCCGTTCCACAAGTCACAATGGACTGCCAAAGCTGTTCTAGAATCACTGAGTTGTTTAGGTTGATAATGACCTTCAAGATCATCCAGTCCAATCATGAAGAAAATTGTCCCAAGGCCACCACTAAAGCCTGTCCCTGAGCTCCAGATCTCCACAACTGTGCAAGCTGGCCAGAGATGGCGATTCAAGTCCCTCCCTGGGCAGCTTCTTCCATGGCCAGAGGGCCCTTTCCAGGAAAAAGTTTCCCCTCAGGGCAAACCTAACCTTCCCTGGGGCAGCTTGAGACATTTTCCTCTTGTCCTGTCCCTTGTTCCTCGAGAGAAGAGACCAACCCTCACCTCTCTCCACCCTCCTGTCAAGCAGTTGCAGACAGCAAGGTGGTCTCCTCTCAGCCTCCTTTTCTCCAGCCTAACCAGCCTCAGCTCCCTCAGCTGCTCCTCACAAGGTTTGTTCTCCAGACCCTTCCCCATCCCTGTTCCACGTCTCTGGACCTGCTTCAGACCCTCAATGTCCTTGTATTAAGGTGTCCAAATCTGAACCCAGTTAACAAGATCTATTAGACAGAGGTTTTTAAAGGAACAAAATACTGCTGCACATGATCCTCCACTGAATCTCTAGAGCCGGAAAACAAAAAATGCTATGAAAAACTCTTCCATGTCCCCTGTGTTTGGTTGTGTTCACAAAAAGACACTCCATACCCTCTGCTCTTAAGCCTGTCCTGAACAGGAGTCAGCCCAAAAGGACTACAGACCCGCAGCAGCTGCTGGGATCTACCACGTGGAAATGCAGGTATTTCCCTGTTCCAAATATCCCACCTCACTGCATCTAGGTGGGGGATCTCCAAAGTGTGAGTCACCCTCACAGAGCTGCCATTTCTGGCTGAAGGAGCTGAACCAACTCGTTTTGGTCAGCATCAGATGCAAAATCAGATCACTGGGGTCTCGGTCCCAGTTCCATCCACAGATACCCAGTCTGTTTCTCTCCAGTGGAGCTCACTCTGACATTTTGCAATGCACAGTCAACTGTGCACTGAGTGACACTGCAGTGGTGACTCCAGATCTTTGCAACCTGAACTCTCCAGGATAAACAAAAAGCAGAAAGGAATCTGTTGTCCCCTGAGCATTAGCAGTTCCTGAAAAGAGCAAAGGGGGACTTGCTCTGCTTGTGGTCAGAAAGGAACCCTGCGAGGGAGTGACTGGGGGGCATTTCAGATCTCATGGCAAAGAAACACAGCACAAATTGACTTTTCATAAAGGTCAAGTGAAAAACTGGATATCTTAAGGCTGCTGAGCATTTCTACTCCCTGCTCAGTTCTGTTTACACTTAGAAAGAAGGAAAGGAGAAAAATACCTTCATGTCCAGTCTAACAGACGATCAGGCCAGGGACAAAGGGAGTTAAAAAAAAGACCACATTTGCAAGAATGTCTGAATATTGTCAAGAATGCCAGTTTTGGGTGTCAACAGTATCAGGACATTAAGGTGCTGGAGTGGGGCCAGAGAAGGGCAACGAGGCTGGGGAGGGGGCCGGAAAACAGGCCCTATGGGGAGCAGCTGAGGGAACTGGGATTATTTAGTCTAGAGAAGAGGAGGCTGAGAGGAGATCTCATTGCTCTATCGCTACCTCAAAGGAAGTTGTAGCCAGGCTGGTGCTGCTCTCTTCTCCCAAATTACTAATTATAGGATGAGAGGAAGTGGCCTCAAACGGCATCAGGGGAGGTTTAGATTGGATCTTAGGAAGAAGTTCTTTCCTGAAAGAGTGGTTGGGCACTGGAACAGGTTGCTCAGGGAGGTGATGGAATCACCATCCCTGGGAAGTGTTGAAGAACCGAGTAGCTAGAGCACTTGAGGCCGCGGTCTAGGAGTTAGGGAGACGTTAGGCTGAGGGCTGGACTTGATCCTGGAGGTCCTTTCCAGCCATGACGGTTCTATGATGCTATGAATTACAAATAACACTGTTCCTAGTGATGTTCCTCGATGGAAGCTCTTTCACAAGCCATTGCGACTGTAACAGAATCAGTCCAGTGTGGGTTGAACACAACCCGAAGGTTCCAGTGGGTTCTCTGGGTTTGTGAGCTGGTTATGTGCTGAAGCAGGTATTTCAGACTTCTGATTCATTCTCTAGGGTAGAGATACATCATGTAAAAAATAATAACTACTCTGAAAATTGTATTTCACATTCCTTTCACATGGCTTAACTCGCGTCCCGTGTGAGCTGGGCTCTGCAGCAACTCAAAAAAAACAAGAAAAGAAAATCCTGAAGCTGATGTAACCAGAACCAGTTTGAATCATCATGCAGTGGGGCACTTTCACCCTGAGCTGAATCCACTGCTGTGTCAGGACACTGAGATTCTCCTCCTTCTCCTTCAGGTGAACCCAACATTAAGCCCAAGGACACCACAGCCTCTGGATGGGGAGGGAGAGGGCAGTCCTGGGAATGGAAATAGCCACAGTCTGTACGAGCAGAAACACACCAACCAGAAAACCAGCTTTTTTGGCTTCCTCCCCTACAGCTCCTCAGTCCTCTCCTCTCCCTGCCCCTCTGTGTGTTGGCTGGGGACGGAGGTCTCTCCCTTTCCAGAGATCACAAACACATTTCAGCCAGGGCTGAACAAGCTCTTCACAAGAGAAGCCACTGCCCCCAGAGTTCACCTTTCCCCATTGAGCCCTTCTAGTTCTCTCTTACATTTCCCAGCCAGGCAGATCGAGGTTGCTGGGTCTCTAATCCCCTCCTCATAGTTTCACATACAAACCTTGGCTTCAACATTTGGGTATGTTTTCTGCCTTTTTTTTTTTTCCTAAATACTCTTTTGAAGCCAAGTTGCTGAGTGAGTCGTAAAGACAGAGAATTCCAAGAGTGTTAGATTCTCTGCTGTTCCCAGGGCAGGTCTGGGCCAAAATAAACCCCACTGTGCCAGCAGTGGTTCCTTAGAGCCAAACCCCAGGCATCAGCACTGCGGTGAACCAGCTCCCATTTCCCTTCACAGATAAACTCTCCTCAGAGACCTCTCCAGTTGCACCCCCTCCCCACATTTTCCTTGAGTCACAAAAGAGCCAGCAGAAGAGAAAAGGGTGAGAACATAAATATTGTCTGCCCAGAACACATCCTGCTCCACTGCAAAGCTTTTCCATTCCCACCCTCAGTTCTATATCTCAGCAAAGGGCTTGTTCCCAACTTCCCCAAGCAGTGGTTTATACTGGGCCTTCCCCTCCACCACTCCTGTTCTCATCGAGAACGTGGATGCTTCAGTCAGATTCCTGATAAGGAATGCAGGCAACAGATGGCCTCTGCTTCAGTGATTTGGGTCTGCTTCAGGATTTGGGTCAGACAGAACTGAAGGTCAACATCCACCCAGGCAGAGAGGTCTCAGGGAGAGACGTGTCACCACAGCTAGGCATTACACCAAAAGTATGGGATCCATTTACCTTCTGGACAAAGAAAGATTAACCTTAATGTTTAAGCCACACTAAGAACCCTGTCATGTCCTGATCGATCAGAGAAAGGAAAGGGTTGATCAGGTTAAAAATTATTCCAGCTTTAAAGATTTGATAGGATTTTCTCCAAAATGTCACAGTAATTTTAAGTATTTTCCCCATATTTACCTCATTCTCCCACCCAACACTGGTGAACACCCATTTTCCATAAGCATTTACACCACTAATTCTGGTGCCCTGGCAGTGCTGGGTCAAAGGTTGGACTTGATGATCATAAAGGTCTTTTCCAATTGAAGAGATTCTGTGATTCAGTGAGTACCGTGTTTGCAGAAAGTGAATTTCAAATGTTTCTGGGCCAAAGCCCTTAGGGGAATTGTCTGACCATTTGATCCCACAGCATTCCATCACGGACTGAAGTGTCTAAGCCTGAATGAGAAGGCAAAGCTGTTGAGTCCTCCTTTCCCACTCACGGACACACACAGGCACTTTTTGATAATTGGTTCCCTCTCATGACAGCCCTTCCCTCATGCCTTCCTTTCCTCTGCATTTATTTCTTAGCACACCCAGCTCAGTACTAGCCACTGCAGCAAATCCTCCACTTCCCAAGGGCAGTAACAGCAGAAGGGACTTCTTCATTCAATAAAATCTCCAACAAGTCACAGAAATTAATTAGCCTTTCCCATTCATGGATCCTTTTTTCTATTGTCTCCTCTATTCCTGTATGAATGTGACTTTTCGTTCACCTCACCGGCATTCCGACTCTCTTTCCCCGTGTGTCGCTAGACGTGCTGGAACGTGCAGCAGGAACATGATGGATGATCACCTGTCACTGCTTGTTTATTATAATTCAGACAATCAATTACACAGCCCCTAATGCTGGTTGTCCCGCTGCAAATTTACATGTCGGGCACAGACCGATGTGAAAATGGAATCTCATTTGGCAAATGTCTTTCCGTGGGTAGAGCTCGGTGATTACAGGCTGGTGGTTCCAGCAGTTGTGTTGGGCTGACAGTGCCATCACTTACTGCTCGCCACGGGTCACACTGCTCCAAGGTGTTATTTATTGTGAACAGGAGAAGGCTTCTGGAGGACAAAGAGGCTGCTACAGCTCAAAGCAGGTGGGTGAGGTCAATCCTGCTGCAGGCACATGGTTTCAGCACCCAACACCTGACTTCTTGTCCCTCTGTGTGAAGCCTGGAACTCTCAAGCTTCTTCTCTTTAACAGATGGCTGCCTGGTGTTTGAGGGCGACTGAGCTCTTGCACTGACGGGCAGGGCTCTGGCAGGGGAAAATGCTGGTCATGCAGCTAAATAATCCCAGCACAGCCACTGATCTAATAAGAAGCAAAGGACTGCAGCAAAATGAGACGAGGGAAAGCAAAAGGTCTCAAAAGGTGGTTGGTTGAAATACTGTGCAGCACTAGGTGCTGAACCCGTTAGGAGAAGGTTAAGAGTATTTTACTGAGTCGTTCAGTCTTCCACACAGGTAGAAAAGAGGTAGGAGACCCTACAGACAAGAGGGTGTAACTGAGCAGCCCATTCTGGGAAGGATTTGGTCAGAAGTAGCCAGAACTTCAGGAAAGGGAGGGAGGACCTAAATTTTATGCTGTGTTTATGACCAGCTTGAAGAACACCCAGGTTTCTGTAGATGTGTCCTATACACAGAGAGCTTCAACAGCAATGCAGTCCCGTGCAAACATACCTCAGGTTAAAAGGAAGTTTCCTCTCCCTTAACAAGGCTTAGTCTTGCCATTCTCTCATACAGAAATCACCACTTTACCTCCACTTCCTTCTGCTCGACCCAGACAGACTGGTTTGGGTTTTGTACCCACAAACTAGTCACTCCTGGAAGATGCAGGTGGAAGACAGATAGCAACTTTACCAGACTGATTTTCTAAATCCCAGTCTCAGCTGTGGGGGCAGTTGAATCCTTTCCACGCTGGAGTTAATCTGCCCCATTAACTACTTCACTCAGGCACAAGTATTTTTTAACTATTCACCATTTGACTGGTTAAAGATCTGTGAGCACAGAAGTGTTAGCAGAATCTGCAGGAAAGCTGTGACATCTGTGACAGAGAAAATAACAACCTGGATTAAATAACAGGATTAACCTCAAAGAGGGATGGCCCATGGTTCACAGCAGTTATCAGGGTAGGTGGATTTTGGTTTTAACCCAGAAGATCACCACACTCAGCACTGAGGCTGTGTGTGAATCCAATTCCATAAGTGATACAAGAGCAAGTGAAAGGGCTCGAGTCCTTCTTCATAGCAGAAGGCTTCCTGTGCCCCTGTGAGTGCTGCATGAGTTGGCATAAGAAAAATTCTGCTGAGGGAAAGGAAGGAAATCGAGCAATCAAGTGTGTGAGGAGTCACTGCTACCCGTGGAGACAAACGTTACGCTGAAGTGAATCATACTGAGCACTCAGCCTCCTGCCTGCTCCTGCACACAGAATGATGCACTGGTTACAACGAGGAGGAGAAGTAAACAAACACGAGCTCCCATTGCTATGAAATCATATCAAATAAAAGATCATATGAAATCCTAGCAAATAATCCCAGCCAGTCTGGGATGGAGAAGGCTGGTGGTCCCTGCTGTGGCCCATGTGGGATATGAAGTTGTGCTGCAAAACCATTCCCAAACTGGGCTGCTGTCTTGGGCAGCCAACCCCGAGGAGACTCATGGCTAGTTCTTTGAGAAGGCAAGGGCAGGCGATCACCAGTTCCAGTGTTTGCATTAGGGGACACACAGGTCCTGCTGTGCTGGTTCTCCTGGGAACAGGGAGCACATCGTCTCCCTATGACAGGCAGAAAACCTAAAGACAAACAGCTACAGAGACCAGGGGTGGCTTCTGTGCTTCCAGAGAAGAGTTTTCTCACCCTTCTCCATCAACAACAGACTTGGAGCTGCCACAAGACTCAACTCCAAACAGAAAGGCTGCCAGAAAATCCAATCAATGTCAGAACTTTCTCCTCCTAAACAGGCAAATGATAAAACTGGCACCCTGTGAAACACTCACGCTGTCCTGCTCTCACGGAAAGTTCCATCCTTGCTGCCCCCAACAACCTCTCTGCAACGGGAACTTCCGTTTGATTGTTGCAGTGAACTCAGGTTACGCCAGGGGGTTAATTCCTCCTCACTCTAAGGTGTATTTTGCTGTTCAGATAGGCCCTGCTGTGTTTTGCAAAACAGATTAATTCTCACAATATTTTTGGTACTTACTTGTAGCACAGTAGTCCCCAAAAGTTCTTTATCAACTCAGGTTTTGAGCATTAGATGCTATACAATCTCATGAAGGAAGACCATTTACCATAAAGAATTAAGAGTCCAAACAGATAAGGCAGGCAAAGGGCAGAAAAGCAAGAGGCAGAGAGAGTTCACTTGTCCAAGGTCAAAGGCAGAGCTAGTAATACAATCCTTCTATTCTTATTCTATTACTGAAACCACAGACCAAAAGTGTCTTCCCAACCTCCTCTCACCCTCTCCCCACCCCAGCTCAGCAGGGCGTAAACATCCTACAAACCACTAACACATGTGGAGAGGTCAAACGCTGCCCCGCGCAGAGGATGTGATGAACCTGTCTGGGAAATGTGACTCAAGATTCTTACCAGACATCCCATACTGTCATAGGACTGGGGCATGTAAAGGGCTTGGGCTGCTCCATAAGGCTGATCTGGCCAGCACTGAACACTCCCTCCAGTGACCCAACCTTCTGTCAGCCCTTTGACACACCGAGAGCTCCTGCAGACATTAACAGCACAGGCACACAGCTGAAACTGACCTGAGACCATGTGCGTGCTCTTTCTCCACGCGCTCCCTCCTTCTCCATCGGGTTCCCAGAGTACACGATTCACATCACTTGAATCTAAACCCCTCTGGCCACCAAAGGAGCATCTCTCTGGCCACTGGCTGCAGAAGGCAGTGGAGGGGACCCATTGCTTTGCCCACAGTGTCCTAGGCCTTGCTCATGTGCACTGTTTGCCTGCTAGAGCAGGAAATGTGCTGAGTCAGGTAGTACAGCCCAGCTGCTCACTGGACACACAGCTGTGGGGCACAAACAACCATGAAGGCAAGGACTTGTGCTCTGGAGAGAAAATCAAACCACACTGACTCGCAAACTCAACAGCAGACTCCTGGAACTGTTGGATTAGATGGGATCTCACTCCACACCCTTCTGTTATCAAGGGCTGAGCACTGTCCTGCCTCTTCTGGGCTGTGTCTCGGTGACAGAACCTGAGCTGAAGCCAGAGCCATCTCCTCTCCTGATCCTGCTGAACCAAACTGGGAAACCTGAGCTCACTGTTCCGTTAGGAAAGGCCGGGGGAGGCTGTGGGACAGGTGGACAACGGGTAAGGACAACCCCATACCACAGCCTGTTCCTGGATCAGGTTATGGAACAATATCAAACAGCGCTGAAGGTTTCCTCGTGCCCATGCCCATGGTGTCCCCATTTGCACAGGCAGCACCTGTTCCTGAAAACACGAGTACAGGCTGTTCTCTGGCGCTCCAGCACACAGCAGTCACGGCACTCAGATTGAGTAACTATTTGGATAATGCCCCAACTTCTTAAAGGGCTCCGGCTTCACTCAGTATCACCCCATACAGAAACAGCTTCCATATGAGCTGAAGGCGAGGAGAAGGCAAAAGGCAGCAAGAGAAACTGGGAGATGCAGGGAGCTCGTTAAGTAGAGTGGAACTGTCTTCTGTAGATAACCTGAGTAAGAACTGCAGGGGTTTGCTGGTCTTGAGAGACATCCCTCACACAGTAGCATTTATCGAGGTTCCCAAAAAGGGCAGTGATTTACACCGAACTGCAGAGCCCCTTCATCTGTTGGCTGTGATGAGGGAGCTTGCTGGGTCTGTCTTGAAAACCTGATGCAGGCAGAGCCCACTGGATGGTTTCTACATGGCTAAACCACAGAATTATAGAATCATTGAATGCATTGGGCTGCAAGGCACCCTTAAAATCCAACCCCCTTACAACAAGCAGGGCCATCACTCACCAGACCAGATTGCCCGGAGCCCCAACCAGCCTGACCTTGAATGGCTCCAGGGACGGGGCCCCCATCCCCTCTCTAGGCAGCCTGTTCGAGGGATCCCCCACTCTCAGATTCAACAACTTTTTCCTCCTGTCCAGCCTCAATCTGCCCTTTTCCAGCTTCAAACCATAACCCCTTGTCTTACTGTTCCCTGCCCTTGTGAAGTCTTCCCCAGCCTTCTGAGAGCCCCTGTTAGGGGTTGGAAGGTCGCTATAAGATCCTCACAGAGCCTTCTCCTCTCCAGGTTGAACAACCCCAACTCTCCCAGCCTGCCCTCATAAGAGAGAGGTTCCATCATCCTGGTATGCAGGTAACAGATCTGCCAAGACCCCACTGGAGCCCTGCACACCACTCTCTGCCTCCAAACTGGCCCATTAAAGGTCATATGTAAACAGCCTTAATCTCAATGTACCTCTCCCCAGCCACCCAGAAGTGAGTTACCCTTTCCCTCACCATACGGCCAGGCTACTGCCCAGGGAATTTCACATTGCAGACCCCACACCTTAATTAATTACCAGATCAATTCAGAGCAGCCCAAACTGACCAACGAGCAATGAATGTCCCGGGACAAGCCCCAGTGAGCATTACATTAATGACCTCAGGAATCAAAAGCGAGAGGACAAAGTTGTTAAGAATGGTCAGAACCCCCCCAAAGAAAGGCAGACAACAGATAGAAATTTGCATAATAATTCTGTAGCGACAATGGGCGCCCAAAAATTCTATTTAAAGGCTGTAATATTTAATTGGGAAAGTAATACAATTCCGACAGAATTTTTCCATTAAATTAATACGATGAACCGTAATGTGTATCTTTAAGCAGAGAGCACGATTAACAGAAATCTCCCACAAATTACTCTTATGGATTTTTATATAAAACTGGCACAGGGCCCTGCTGTGCTGGGGACCTCCTTCCAAACCCTGGCATCCCGTTCTAATTGTATTTAAAAGAATTTCCCTGCTTGGAGAGGAACTGTTTTCTCTTGGGATTACCATCCCTCCCATCGTCTGGACCAGCAGCAATGTGATTCCAGAGAGCCACAGAGAACTGAAGACAGGAATTGTCTTGGGGTGGTGGTTTTTGTTGTCCCTGTTTGTCCAGTTTCTAGGGAAACTGGGGCTGGTCTGTGCTTGGGATCCAGAGCTGCTGCAATACGTCTAATCCAGAATTAACTGCAGCTTCCTGCAGGAGCCATTCATCTTTCCAGAGCCAAACTCCAGCAAGTCCTGGGGTACCACAGCCTGTGTTTTTGGATGATACCCACTCAGCCAGCTCAATTTTATTTCAGAGGTACCACACATACATTTCATACTGCCTTCCACACAACCCACACAGAGATGCATTCAACCAGCTATATAAATATTTGAATGAGGATCTTGCAAATAAAATAGATCCTGGATTTATTCTCAGCCTAACTACTACATGAACCTGTGGTCCCTTGGAGCAGGTACTAGAGGGAAATTCTCTGTGGCAGTAACTTCTCAGCTTAAGTTTGGAGAAGTGTGAGTCCAGCTCAGCAGTGAACCCTGAGGACAGTGGAACTGATCCTCTCTGGAGATCAGGACCCAGTTCCCCCAAATTCAGCCTTCCAAAACCACTGACACATTGAAGGAGTGGCTCTTTGGAGTTCTAGAGACACAACCATTAGCTTTCTCCTTTGCAAACCCAGTTACCCCTTTCATAGTCATGAACCCCAAAACTGTGGGCACCTCAATACAAGAAGGACATTGAGGGACTGGCGTTTGGTCCAGAGAAGGGCAACAGGGTTTGGAAAAGGGTCTGGAGAACAAACCTCGTGAAGGGCAGCTGAGGGAGCTGGGGCTGGTTAGGCTGGAAAAAAGAAGATTGAGGGAAGACTTTCTTGCTGTCTGCAACTGCCTGACAGGAGGGTGGAGAGAGGTGTGGGTTGGTCTCTTCATCCAAGGAACAAGTGGCAGTACAAGAGGAAATGGCCTCAGGCTGCCCCAGGGGACATTGAGGTTGGCCCTGAGGAGAAACTTCCTCCTGGAAAGGGCCCTCTAGCCTTGGAGGCTGCCCAGGGAGGGGGTTGAATCGCCATCTGTGGCTGTGTTTCACAGTTATTGAGATCTGGAGCTCAGAGAAAGGGTTTAGCAGTGAGAGGTTCATGGCTGGACTAGATGATCTTAAAAGTCTTTTCCAACCTGAACAATTATCTGATCCCAGTGGATTGTACAGGCTATTCCTTTGCAAGTGCTAGGTGTTACTGTTGTTCTTGTGGAAACCCCATCAGCAGCTCCCTGCTGTGATAGCCAGAAAAACAACTTCCAGTGAAGCAATGGACTTGTCGCTCGCTGCCTCAAGGGTTAAAGTCAAGCAGAAGCCACATTGCTGTGTTTTCTGTTTCTTTCATAACATACAAATAAAGTACCCTGTGGAAATATGTGAGCTGAAGTGACAGGCATCTCTTGAATGCTTTTAATTGCTGCCAAAAATAGGCTGAAGCTTTCACCAAAGTTAACGCAGACAGAATTTCCACGGGAAGTATCAGATTGATGTGAAAAGAAGTTAAAATAAAAACAGCAATTACACCCTTTCCTGAAAATCCCATTTTACCTTCCAAGAGGGAGATGCACAGACAGGACTTACCTCACGTCAGTGGAGAAGGCAAGAAGCTCAGAACGGTGCCCTACTTCTATCCCTGTACAGTAGCATCACCCCCCGCCACTAGTAGGCAGATTTTAATCATCTTCTTTTCATTATCGTTACAATAGCGCCTAATAATGCCAGTCAAGGGCTGGAATCTCATTTGCTAAACTCAGCATAAAGACAGAACGCTCCCGGCGTGTTCCACAACAGCCCTCTCTGCAGTTGTGCCTCCGGAGCTTCCAAAACCTTGCGCCGCTGATCAAAATTCAAGCTGAGTTAGCGGAAGATTTGCTCCTCAGTTATGAAAAAATTAATCTTCCCTCATTGTAAATTGAATCAGGAAATGCTCCCTGGGCCAGGCACAAGGATCTCTCGTGGCCTGGTTGAGGTGCTGTGAGGCACAGCATCAGTCACATGCCACAGCTTGGGCTGTAGCCCTTGGTGCCCCACTGACAGCCCATCCCACCAGCGTCTGTGATCACCAGGTGAATCCCACGCTGGAGCCAAGAACAAAACCTTTTCCTGATCTCACCAAACCTGCGCCTGCCTTTCTTTACCCCCTTCATTGATCGCTAGCTCTCAGAGGATGCTGTCCTTGATTGTCTCCCATTCTCTCCATGAAACAGAAGGCGACAAGACACCCAGGCACTCATGTGGAAAATTGCCACTGCCTGCTTCAACGCTGTGATCTGACCCAGAGCTCCAGCAGTGCAGGTGATTTCTCCCAGCGTGAGGTTACCGTCACTATGAGATAATTCTCTGGGACAGGCCTCTCTTGTTTCAGCTGGAAAGGTCTGCAGTGAGGGACTGCCCTGACAGAGCTCCCCAACCACATTCCTGACACTGACAACCCACTAATCAGTGTTTTCTGAACAAAACCCCAAGAGCCATCCTGACCAGCTGTAGCCTAAAACCTGTATTTCCTGATCGCTGACAACTCCCTATCAAGTCAGTGAGTTCCCAAGAGGTACTTGATGCAGGATCAGGCTCCTTCTGGTTAAAATTACTACTTTTCCAGTTTATTTCAGTTTCACTTCCCCACTATCCCAAATAAACACATGTCAGCATGAAAACAGCCCATTAATGTGTCTAATACTTTCCCCCTAAAACTACCATGATCTCACCACTTCCAAAGCCTAAAGGAAATTAAAGCAGAGCTCAAGTGGACAACGCTGAAGGATACAACTTAAAACCCCAGAAAGCTGGGAAATCTGTGTGCAAAGGCTGCAAATCTTGGAAGGGAAAGGAGCTTACAGTGAGCCCTAATAAAATTATTCCAGGCTGTAACCTGAAAAGAGAAACCCTGCCTCTCAGCAAACAGGAAATGCCACAATTTAGAGATGACCCTGCTACAAAGCAAATGTTTTGGAACAAACGGTTCTTGCCCTGCTGCCTGGTTCACCCTGTTCTCTCCGCAGCACTCGCCCCTGTAAGACAAGGGCCAGAGCAGCACCGTCTGGCTGGTGCTGGAAGTGGAACCGCTCTGCCCTGCACCCACACACACGAGAAACTGAAGAACCCTACAAGGGACTGGGAACCTGAGAGTTTGTCTGGGTTTTCTCAGCTGTATCACTCAGCATAATAAAAGAGTTTACCTTCTCCCTATTAGAAGCGTCTGAGTCTTTGTTCCCACTGGTCACTGTAACTCCAGTGCAGTAACATTTCTACTTAAAAAGTGCAGTTTAGAAATGCTTGTGCATGTGTGTGATGCGCAGAGCTGCTGTCCCCAGCCACTGTTAAACGCCACATGCTGCTGGGACACTGACAAAGGTAGCTACACCAAGAAAAATAATAAAACCAGCATTAAACCCACCTTACCAGCTTCCCTACTCCTGCTCATTATGATCCAAAGACTGAGAGGAATCAGCAAGATAGCAGACCCAAAAGGAAGAGGAGCTCAGATGCTCTCTACCCCTCTGACTCCTTTGGGAGTGAGGCACGTGAAGTCAGGAGGGGCTGATAAGGGCCACAGAACATGTCCCACTCACCCTCTGGTGGCCATGTCCTGACTCTAGTAGAACAGCCTCATCCAGAGGTTGTAGCACAGCTGGAGCAGCACTGCACCATCACAAAGTGCCCTAAAGCCTGTTCGGGGCACTCCTCCCACCTCCTGCTCTCATTTCAACAGCCAGACTGTCCCCGCTGACAGAGGACCATGTGTCCACACTCGCTTCAAGCACCAGGGTCATCCAGCCAAGATTCTCTCCAGTTAACTGTGGTTTTACAGAGGAAAAGGTGTGCTCAGGAGGGCTGGGTTGTGGACTAACCTCAGAGACCAGAGCCCACAATCCCCAAGGACACTGTGTGCTGCCCAGCACAAGCCAAGGAGTGAACCCTTGATAGCATCCAAACCATCCACTTCAGAAGATCTTCCTTTTCTTTCTCTTGCCCTATCCTAGGACTACAACTCTAAAATAAAATCCTTGACCCTCTGCAGCTCTCAAATTGCCTGGATCCAAATGCTCCTTACAAACCAAATATTGGATCTCACTCTCCTCAGCGCAGCGTGTTGCCCACAGGAAGGCGGTGAGGCTCAATCACTACGACGCCGTCAAGGGAAATTTAGACAGTCAAGGAAAATGTGGAGTGATGGTGGGGAAGGCAGGACAAAAAGGATCAGCTCTTCCCAGGATGAAGAGAAGGTGCCTTGGCTAAGCGGGGCTGGCAGCCCAGCGCTGGAATACTCTTCAGATATGCAATTACAGTTATCCCTGGGGGGGTTTGCTTTTGTCTTGTTTTTTTCAAACCCTTCTCCAGAGTCAACAATTTGCCTGAATGGCTTCTTATTCAGTTCATCTTCATGGCTTCTGAAGGCACCTAATGAGGCACTTTGAAGTTTTCCTGAAAACAAAAATACAGCACCCCTACCCCCCTCAAAAACAACCATTCTGACACTAAATCTTCCTCCTGAAATTATGACCTTCAGGATTTCGGCTCAGCTCTTTCTTGTTTTTACACTGGGCTACCTTTGGATTACAATGTTCAAGCATCTTGGAGACCAAACTCCAAGCCGTGGCACCTACAATGTGATTCTGCAGCTCCACTGGCTGGGTCTGACAATTCAAATTCCTAAGTAAGTGTTTTGTTAAGATCAGCTTTGTTCCACAGAATTCCCTCAGCCTTACTGTGGCCAAATCCGACTGTGGGTGGAATTGTGGAGAGTTTGTAGTGAGGCCAATCCACAGTCACCCATGTTTTCCTGCAAAAAGCTTCAAATCTGCAGGAGTTTGGGTGCATAATCTGGTTTCACACCTCCTAGGCAAGCTCCACCTACATATACACAATTAAAAACATTATTTAACTTCATTCCCTGACTCACTCCGGAATATCCCCCACAGAGACACATATTTTTGAGTATTTTAATTTCTTTTTGTTAAGAGGAAGGCACAGAAGTGGAAGATCTGTGGAGATGTGGCAGGTCTCTGCCAAGGCTGCAGAGAGCCAGATCAACTTTGTGATTGTTGCCATCAGCTCTAGCACATCTATCTTCATTTTAAAAAGGAAAAAAACCCAGCAGCTTTTCTGTTTTTGAAGAAAGCTGTTGAGCGTTTGTTCACTCCCATCCCAGGCAGTGAATGAGGCTTGTCACTAATCAGTGTCCACAGAGTTTCAAAACACCAGCAGGAATGGCAATAACTTATCTCACTATTTGCCTACAATTGGATTTCTGCAGCCACAGGCAGAAGATGAGTTTGTAAATGTTTCTGAGAGCCACACGGTCTGCTGTTTTAACTGGTTGGAGTTGGATGGCAGCAAGAACAGAGCTCATTGTGGGGATGCTCTACCATGCTGCACCCCAACGTGTGACACATGAGTGGGATACAATTTGATTTAGGTACCTATCACTGCCATTTCCACCCTTGTTCGGAGCAGGAGCTTGGACTGGTCCCTCTTCAGGTCCTTCTCTTCTCACTGAGGTTTAAAAGTGAGATTTCTGGATTCTTGTACTAAAAGGTTCACTTCAGAAGAGGTCTCGTAACACAAGCTGGCAGTTAGTTTGCCAGGAATGGGGAGTTTTTGCCAGTGTCCTGCAGTTTCTGCAAGCGGGTCTGCTGTGAACAGCAACTCACATAAGTGGTGACTCAGATAATGCAGCCTCAGTGCTTGAAGGCAGGGAGGGTACAGCCAGCCACACCTTTGACATCCTGCCCACACTGCTCTACTACTGACACCCAACAACACCACCAGCTGCGCAGCTGCTTGGAAGCCTCTTCAGAGCCCCATGATGCACAGCCTGTCCCTAGACAGCACATCCCTTCGTTCCCTGACGGCAAATCCAAATTCACTACCTGCAGCCACACCTCATCTTCACCTTTCTCTCCTTATGTGCCAATCCTGGGGAAGCTGCACAGCACCAGGCACAAGTCTGGTAATTAAAGGCTCTTCCAATCTATATAGGGCACAGTGCTGAGAGATGCAACAGGAACAAATGAAAACATCATAAAGTAATTGTTTGCAGATGAGCAGAGCAGATAAGTGGCTCCACGACAGCTCGCTCTTACCTGAAAGGAGCACTTTGGAGAGAGGAAATTACTTTATTCTTCAAGGTTCTGCTTTTCAAACACATAAGTATAAGCTACTGATTCATTATTCTGATGTTGATAAGTAAGCAAACAACCCACTGGCTTATTTCTGTGCTTCAGACAGCAAAGTTTGCTCCAACACTTTGCTGGAGAAGCAGCTATTTCATTTTCACAGCTGTTAGAACCTGTTCTAAGACCACAGACACTGAATTCTCCCTTGGGAATTTTGTTGTTATTTAATCCTAGATTAGAAGGAAACTTTTGAACAAGTATTTCTAAACTAACCCCACATGTCTGTCCTTTGTGTGTATGAAACAGAGCAGCTGACAAACGACACTCGCTGCACTGCAAAGCAACTCCAGGGACAGGAACAATCACTCCAGCACTGCTACAGAGCTCAGTGGGGCACTGCATTCAATTAAGAAACCACCTCATAATATTCCCTCTGTTGGGTAAAGCTGTCCCAGAGCCCTGCTTAAGTCCAAAGTGGTTGATGGGGTTTGCAGGCCAAGCACCTTATGATTTTTAGGTCTACTTTCAAGTGGGAGGAAGACGCAAAGGAAAGAGAAGAGGCAGGTAGTGGATTTTTCTGCTATAATGAAGCAGCCACCATTGACTAATCCATCCTAGTTAAGAGTGACTAAATAAGAGGCCTGAGATCCAAGAAACTAAAGCATTTATAGAGGAAATTCATACTCCAGTTGAGTTATTGCAATAAATAATAAATAGGAACTTAAGGAGCCCAAGCCAGAGATGAGACAGAAACTTCAGTGAGTGGATGTGAGTGAAAAACCTTTGTATGTTGATTTAAGCTCTAGAAACAGCAGGTATATTGACTTTGAAGCTCAAAACCAGAAGTCTGATTGAAGTCTGAGGAGATACTTAACTGCTTTTTCTCTTCTCTGCAGCGTTTCCAGTGAAGCCTATTCGATCTGATACCTCTGCTGCTCCTTTGTGCATTTCATAAAGTGGAAAAAGAATCCCAGCTACCAGCCTGAAAAGATACAGGTAACCAGCAGTATCTTCTCTTAATAGAAGTGAAGCCTGGATCTGCACTAAATTGTGGACTTCAAACATTTCCTCTGGTAAAAGATAAAATTAAGACAGTTGTACTTCCCTCAGACCCATTTCAATGAGGAGGATTCCTCAAGGACAACAGAAGAACAACTTAGCTCAGTTTAACTACTCAGGGAACCCCACTGATGGGTGGGAAATCGGCTTATAGCTGGTAAGACACTTGCAGGGGAGTTCTTGGTGGAACCCAAAGATGTTCTTGAGATCTTGCAAGAGATGCCTATAGGCTCAAAATCTTTGAGGCAGAACCCATGCTCAAAGCATCACAAGATTCACCGTCAGCAGAACCAGAGCTCCTTGGTGAATGTTCCTCAAGTCTCCTTCCAGTGTAGCTGAGGGAAGGTTCCCAAAGATGCAACTGGGCAGGTGCATGGCAACTCCACAGTCCTGTTTAGACCAAACACTGACAAACTGTGACCTAACATCATCCACAGAAAGTGGAATTGACTTCATGGAGGCTACTAAGTCAAACATGAGCGCAAACAACCACTCCATGGCATTTGGAACTCTGCTTCCACCTCTGCAAGAGCAACTGAGAACCTCCAGATATATTACTCAGGAAGGTCGTGTGTGATGCCTCTCTTCACACATTTTCTTGCCCAGCCTGCAGGATAACGGAATGTGTTTGGCCCTGGTTTCACCCACAGCTGCACTGTCTTGAGCACAGAGTCATTTCAAACCCATTTAGTCAAACGCTGGCAGAAGTCTGTTTGTTTTGGTTAGCTAACAGGCACTGGGAATACATAGCAGAGCAAAGCTGCACACCAGTAAGACCCTCTCATATTGAAATAAAGTTGTCTGAGCAGATTAAAATGTTGCTGCAGTTCCACCAGCCTCCCTTTACCATCTGGATGCAGCCCCCGAAGGACTCTTCTTGCAGGAGGTTTGGTCAGTCAGTAAACATTTGCAACAACCACAGGGCATGAAATGCTTTGGGGAAAAGAGCTGTTAAGTACCACCCCTTCTCAAAAAAAAAAAAAAAAGAGACTAACCTTTGGGCTCTGTTTAAAAGAAAAGCAGTTTATAAACTGCAGATGAACCTCTTATCTGGTAAATCTCAAAATCCATGAATTGGCTTAGAAAAGAGCTTGGAAAAGAGCAGAGCCAGGGAGGAAGGTGTTATAAATCATCTGCAAGAAGAAATATAGACCCCGAGTCCATCCAATTCTTGCCGGGCAGAGCGTAGGCGAGTTTTTCTGACTATTGAGCAATGCAATTTATCGTTTTTCCCCGTTCTATAGGCAGTCACCACTATATCAATCAGATATATAAGTATCAGCAGAGCAGAGTTGCAAAGGAAGGGGAGAGTAGAGGGAAGCAAAAGCAAGAAGCTGGCAGTACTGGGCTGCTGTTGAGCCAAGGGCTGATTGCAGGTATAAACATCACACTGCTGCATCAGCAAAGCTGGAGAGAGCCAGAGCCATAAACCTCCCAGGAGGGGCTCACAGGGAAGGCTGACAATGCAAGTTCAGAGTCAGCGCATTATTTGGAGACATCCTGAGCAGCTAAAAATACACCGAGCAGCCTTTCAGAAAAAGCAAAAGGGAAAAATCTTCCTCTTTCCAGTGCAAAAGGATGGGGGGCAAAGGAAAGGAAGAATGGATGATGGTCAAACCCACCTGGGACACCCTATGTGTGTTTATGTGGGCAGATGAGGCACCAGACAGCCAGAGCAGGAGATCCTGATGCTTGAGATGAGTTAAATGTGGGCCAGACTGTAGCCAGGGGCTTGCTGTAATCATCACTGCACTATTACCTTTAATAACCTGTCTCAGCTCAAGCAGGTCCAGCGCTCACACAGCAGCTATTAAAACTAATGTGCCTTCATCAATAGAATTCCCACGTTCCTTCTGCCACTCTATCCCAATGTCCCCCCACAAACAGTCCCATGGCTTTTCTCTGAGAACTAACAGCACAAAACCATCCCCATTTGATGCTCACTTCTGCCAGAACCTGTTCCTCCCACAACCAACAGTGTTTTGCTGGGCCCCACAGCCTGGGTATGTTAACTGTCAGGTAAGAACAAGTCAGTTACAAAAGTGAGGACTTCCAAAATGTACTTACAGCTGTGGCCCCATTTTCAGACAATTCTTCTCTTGGTTAGACCCATCTGGAAAAGCAGTTGGTGATAGGAAGAGCCTATGCCACTTCAAACTCTGCCTGCAGAGAGGGGCTGTGGTCCTAATCTGGCATGGGACTAAAACATTCTATGACAGAAGGGATGACTGGCAGTGGGTTTATTGCGCTACTGGTGATGAAGGAGCCTGAGGAAACCCACCTTGACCTTCAGATTCCACTTTGAATCTGCAGGATGACACATAGGGATATTTTTTTAACCTGTAAATGAAATGAAGCTGACCTGCAGCCATTGGAACACACCTGGAATCCATAACTGTAACTGTCTACCTAGCAAGAGAGAGATGATGAAATTCAAAGTGTTCATTTTCAAGACACAAGGATCTGTTAGGATGCATGAAAGAAGGAAGGCAGGGGGGTCAATTTGTGTTAGTCACAAAGGGTTAAGCTGCCTGCAGTGTCAGATGCCCTTTAGAAAAGCATTTCCAGTTCCACCCGATTAAACAGGAGCCACTTTTTCTAGCCTCCTGGCTCTAATGCCAAGAGAGCATGAAGCTGCCTCAAGGAATCTTTCATCTAGAACTGCCCAGTGGAAGATCCCAGTCACTCTGGAAACTCAGCTCAGGACTTCCAAAAGCTTTTTTTCTCCTGTTACCTGGATGAGACAAGCTCTGATTGGTAAAGGTAGGGGGAGGTGTCACTGGTAGCATCCCACTGTGAGCCAGTATCTTGGAATGATGCTGTGAGAATAGACCTTGGTTAAACCTAATGATCAAGTCTGATTATTTAAATTCATGATTTTAAAAAGCCCTGCAATGTCATACAAAGGTTCATAACAACCAGGCTACAAACACCACCAAGTAAATGGAGTTAGTAATTCTGGAGAGAGATTCTGCAATTCCATGAGTACCGCAGAGAGATGAGCTGCAATCTTGATGTGAAAGGTGATTGAGAATGTGACCCATGTTGTAAAATCATCCTGGAAGGAAGTTTAGAGCAGTTCTTGGTGCCAGGAGGAGCTGCTACCTCTGCTGCAGATGTTGTGTGACCTTGCAGAAATGACTCAAGTTTATCAGCCTGTACCATACGGATGACATGCATCTCAGAGGTGTGGACAGATTTAACTCCTTAACATTTGCAAAATTATTTGAGACCTCTCTGCAGGCGGCGCTGAAGAAGGGCAGACTCACCACCCATTTCCATAGATTTCAGCTGTGATAAGGAAAACTCCTGAGGGAATGCACTGCCAGGAAACTTAATGCAGCTGTTAATCCTGGAAGGCTCTGATTTGCAGAACTAAGTTCAGACTGTGCAAAGAGTTGGGCTGTGAATAAAAATGACCTTTTACACACATTCTCAAGCTTCTACTATGTTAAAACCACAGAGTGTCACATGTTATTTCAGGTCTAAAAGGAGCATCCATGCTCCCAGATGGCTAGCTGGTCATTCCACCAATGCATTGGCTCAGAAATGGGGCAAAAGGAGTCTGAATAAAGCAAAAAGAAGGAGAAGTGGCAAGCAGGGCTAAGGAAGGACCCAGGGATTGGCATGTAGAGGTCTCTGCAGAATGGGACTGGGAAGCCTCAGCAGAGGAACCCTGTGTAACAGCTAGGAAAAGGTGAGAGGCTTCTGTTTGTAGAAGCAATAAAGGTAATGAAGATCCAAACTGACAATGTGATTACGCATCCACCTTCGCCTTTTCTCCTTCCCGCCTGTTCCATTTCCTTGGGGAAGATTTCAGTCCTTGTTCACCTCTGTTGTGATTCCCTTGAAGTCTCAGCTGTACTTAGGAAAAGTAAATAGGGTTTAAAATTAATTATCAATTAAAATGAGGTTAATCAGCACTGGGCTTGTCATCTATTATCCTTGTAACTGAGACAATCCTGTCCTCCTGCAAAAACCCCTAGAAGGAACAAGGCCAATAAGACTGAGCAACAAAGCCTGGTCCCTGGTGACCTCTGCTATGTTTAGGAAGAACAGCTAAAATAAGCTCCAATCCTCAGCCAGGCCAAGCATTGCTGGGAACAGCTATATTTAACCCTTTTGGTGCGCTGGGTGTGCAGTGTCTGGACAGCAGAACATGTCTGTTATCTTGTACCCCTTGTTACTACAGTAGTTGTAATAGACTCAGAGGTTACAGCATCCATCACCCAAGCACAGAAGCAGTTATCTTCTCTAAAGCCTCAGCCCCTGTACCAGGACTTCTCATACTCTGGTTCTAATGAGAAGGTTGTTTTATACAACCACTCTCACAAGGCCTTTGCTCCCAGCACCCTCCACGTTTACTGTGGTGATCTCCCCTTTCACATGAGCAGGACTTGCTGGAGATCCAGAGAGTCTGAATACACCAACCTGCAGTTTGAAATTCCTGGACAAGAGGAAATCTCAGTGCTGAGATATGTGAGCTATGAAATGGAACACTTTCCCAGACATACAGCAGATATATGGTCTGAGCCCTGAGCTCTAGCCTGTGCAAATGTCTCATCTGCCTTTACATCCAAGAAATCTCTTAAGGAACCACTTACTTTTTAACTCGTCCATGAAGTGGAAGAGTATTTGGCGAAGTAAAAAAAAAAATTAATTATAGAATTGAAGAGACAATATCCATGAATTCAGGATACTCCTGTGTCTCAGGATTCAGAAGTGCATGTATTTTTATGAAGCACAGGATAAGCACAGCCACAGGACAGGGCTGCTCGTGCAGCGCCAGCGCTGCTTCAAAAGTGTCCTTGTCTAATGATCCCTGCAAGTCCCCAAAGCCTGCCTTAGAATTTCATTGCTTGTACAAACACAGAGAAGGAGACTTGCAGAGGCACAGGGGAGCACTGAAAGAACTCAAATCTTACTGAGCTGAAAAGACAGCACAGGCACTTTGGTCCCCTTTGCATGTTTGAGATTTCCCAGAATCAGATGTGGAGCTTTAACACTGATTGTTCTCAACCTGGGCATTGCCCACTCTTCCTTGTGTTCTGAACCACCAAACAGATCAGAAAGAGAAGTCTCCCTTCTCTAGTGTCTCTTTCACCTCTGTTTTCATCTGTTCCTACTTTAAGTTAATTCAGCAGTGAGTGTGTGTGCATGCACTAGTCTTTACTCACAAATACTTATTTAAAAGGAAAAAAAACCCCACACAACAAACCACAAGAACCATTTGTTCCAATCTGTTTCTGCGAGTTGTTAACTGGGAAGCTCAGCTGTCACTGCCCTAATGGGCTTTATGCAATGAGCTTCCTGTCAAGAGCTGCCACTGAGCCTTTGCCTTCGCAAAGCCCTGCTGTGGCGCCTGGATGGAGCTGAGCTGCATCAGCTGGAGAACAGCACACCAGAGCACGTGAGAGACTCCTTGACTGTAAAACCTATGCAAAGGTAGACCTGGTCCAGATTTGTGATCAGGAGAAACCCTGAGGAGCAGAGTATGAACAGGGCGGATGCAGACATGAAGTCACTTAATAGGCTCCATGTGAGATCATAACCCGTGTGAAGCCTCACGTGAAAACATGTTTTGCCATGTTTCTTCTCTCCTTGAGACCTCTGGTGTGACACAGGTATCACTAGATGGCTGCTGGAGAACAGCCTTGCTGTTTGGCTCAGGAGATCTTTTACTGAAGAGCAGCTTAGATTTCTCTTCAGTAAAAGCTTAGACTTTGCAGGTACTTCATAGAATCATAGAATCATTAGGGATTGGAAGGGACCTCGAAAGATCATCTAGTCCAATACCCCTGCCATGGGCAGGGACACCCCACCCTAGATGAGGCTGGCCAGAGCCTCATCCAGCCTGGCCTTAAACACCTCC
>JAOXOE010000776.1:13087685-13111428 GCA_028565055.1 Phoeniculus purpureus | reverse complement strand
ATCTGGGCAAGAACAACCCTAGGTACCAGTATAAGCTGGGGACTGACCTGTTGGAGAGTAGTGTAGGGGAAAGGGACTTGTGGATCCTAGTGGACAGCAGGATGACCATGAGCCAGCAATGTGCTCTTGTGGCCAAGAAGGCCAACAGCATCCTGAGGTGGATCAGAAGAGGGGTGGTTAGCAGATCAAGAGAGGTCTTTCTCCACCTCTGCTCTGCACTAGTGAGAACACACGTGGAGTACCGTGTCCAGTTCTGGGCCCTTCAGTTCAAGAAGGACACAGAGCTGCTGGAGAGAGTCCAGTGCAGAGCAATGAGGATGCTGAAGGAAGTAGAACACCTCCCTTATCAGGAAAGGCTGAGGGAGCTGGGTCTCTTTAGCTTTGAAAAGAGGAGACTCAGGGGTGACTCATTAATGTCTATAAATATGTGAGTGGGTGTCAGGAGGATGGAGCCAGGCTCTTCTCAGTGTCATCTGGTGATACGACAAAGGGCAATGGGTGTAAGCTGGAACATAGGAGGTTCCATATAAATATCAGAAAGAACTTCTTCCCAGTGAGGGTAACAGAGCATTGGAACAGGCTGCCCAGGGGGGTTGTGGAGTCTCCTTGTCTGGAGAAGTTTAAAACCTGGCTGGATCTGTTCCTGTGCAACTTGGTCTAGGTAATCCTGCTGTGGCAGCTGGATTGGACTAGATGATCTTTTGAGGTCCCTTCCAATCCCTAATGATTCCATGATTCTGTGATTTATACCCAGAATTTTGAATGCTGCCATAATACCTTTGTTGTATAAAAGCCTGTCAGTTCTTTACAAGCACCAATGACCTCGTGGTGTAGGAAGCACTGTCCTCCCCTCCATGCATAGAAATTAAGAGCAGAGAGTGACAAAAGTTGGATTAGCTGGTTGGATTCTGCTCAGAGAAGAGAGAACACAGAGAGAGAGATATGTAAATCCTGAGTGTGAAGGATACACTGGGTGAAGTTTCATTATTTACTGTTTCTCACTCTACAAGGATCAAGGAATCAGAGATAAATTAGTTTTAAAACAGACAAAATACAGATTTTAGTTTGTAATTGAAACTGGAATTCATTGATGCCAGATGCTGTGGAGGCACTAGGACTGGAAAGGACTGATTCACTGGAAGTTATTAAATGTGCAGGCTTATGGGAGACACAGCAAAAACCACCAACTGTGAGGAGCCAGGAGAACATGAAAGTAAGACCTCGTTCTAGCCCAAACTCAATTCCAGTTTACCCAGCAAGACCGTTACTGGGTTTACATTATTGACCTGCCATACCTGTGCTGGAGGAGCCAGGCGAGCAGCCTTGACCCTCGCATTTTTCAAGGAGAGTTTCTACTTTGACTGGGAGTAGAGGGGCAATCACAGACACCAGTCCCTGCTCCAAAGGCTCAGAAGGAGGTCTGTGTTCTGAATCAAGTCCATAGTGTGGCTTTGGATTTTGTGCTCTGGCCCTGATGCAGGAGAAGCTAAAAGACCACAGAAATAATCAATCTGGAATTCCAAGAAAATGTAACCGTCTTCCAAAAAAATAATAATCTCTACATCACAGCTCCCAGCCCAAAATTTATCTTAAACTCAACCCACATCCAGTCTGATATGTCCTGTTCTCCCGAGTGGGATGAAACAAACATTCACAGAGCTGTCCAGAACCATTCCAGTATGCAGAACTTCCACACCTAAAGATTGAGACCCAGCAAGGAAAACCAGAAGAAGCAGTCCTATGAAGGTGAGCCCAGCTCATGGTTATGTCCCACTTACAAGAAACCCTCATGCCAGCAGCCCTGCAGAGGGAACATCTTGTGCCCAGCACTCAGGCAAACAAACTCCCTGACTGCATTACTCAGCTCACCGTGAACTTTCAACCCCATTGTACACCCTGATTACTGGAACCAGCAGGATTATTTCCACGACCTACTTTCTAATACATTTGCCACTGCAGAGCAATGTGGCCCAAATGCCCCGCAATTCTGCAGCTCTCACAGGGCAGGAACAGTTCAAGTGGCACCTTAAAACTTGCAGTGGTGCTCAGGAACCCTGTACAGATGGACAAGCACCAAAACAACCAGTACAACCAACAAAACAGCCATTAACCTGCACATTCTTCTCTTGGAAGATCCCAAGATGTAAACAGTGCTCTCTGTTGCTCAGACTTGCCAGCCCTGAACTCAGGAAAAAGACAGCAGAGTCAAGCAGAATTGTCCCACTCCCATTACCCTCCTCCAGAGGCAAATGGATGTTCTACCCTTGATCACAGACTGGTTTAGGTTGGAAGGGACCTTAGACCTCTCCCAGTCTCAACCCCCTGCCATGGGAAGCAACGCTTCTGACCAGACCAGGGTGCCCAGAGCCCCATCCAACCTGGCTTTGAACACTTCCAGGGATGGACCAGCCACAACCTCCCTAGGCAGCCTGTTCCAGGGCCTCAGTAGCATCACAGGGAGCGATCTCTGCCTCAGATCTCATCTCAATCTCTAAATTTCTGCTCTCAAAACCATCCCCCTTGTCCTATCACCAGAGTCTCTCAGAAAAAGTCCCTCTCCATCTTTCCTGGAGCCCCCTTCGGGTACCAGAAGCTGCTCTAAGGTCCCCCCAGAGCCTTCTCTTCTCCAGACTGAACAGTCCCAACTCCCTCAAGATCCATATCTTACACAACTGCCAGAACACTGACTACCCCTACAGGAAGGGTTGTGCCATCCCACCCATTTCAAAGATGAAGCCAAAAGCTTTCCAATCTCTATGGATACCCTTTTGTATATGGAAGCTGTCCTTAGGTTACCATGACCTCTTAACGTTCATCATCTCAGACACTCAAACACTCTCATCTCTAACGAGTGGAGCCACTTGCGATGCCCCCGCCCTCGGCAACGCACAGGTATGAAACTGATAGGCTTGCTCCTCGTAGGGCTGAGCTTACCCAGTGAGACATGCGGTGAGAAAGGCATCGCTTCACTTACCTGGACTGCTCTGCTTCTGCTGGCCTCAGCTCTCGAACTGCCTTCAAAAAGCAGAGTAAATAAAAGATTGTGTTAAAACTCCCTGTGACAGGTCACAAAACCTCTTTTGGTTCAGACGAGGAACCGACACTTTACAACATGACCCACTGCCACAGCAGCACAGGCTGGAAACCAGAGCTGAGTGTTACTGGTTCACTGGCAGGTTCCAACTGACATCTCCTCTGGTTTAGTGTTCTTTTGGATATCAGAACAGCAGAGTTTCCTCTTGCAGTTCTCAGTATAGTTCTAATGAGCATCTGAACAGCTTCCACTCAGCAGCTTATCTACAGCACTGCTGCCTGGCACGACTGTAAAAGTCGGGATGAAGTCTATAGCAGGAGGCCTTGGGACCATTGGCCTCAACATGCAGGGAAAATGAAACTAAACACTGAGCACCCAGTGCTGAGGGTTCTCTGTACAGGGACCTCTCCTCACTCACTGCAGTGACCAGTCACACAGTTTTCATGTTGGTTCCCCAAAAGTTTCTCCAGTCTCATCCCTGGATCTCCTGCCAGACTTCCAACCGCCTTTGCAGTCCCTCTGAACCTGGCTGAAACCCCTGTCACCATCCTTCAGTCCAGGCTCTTCTCCAAACATTTCCTTCTGCCACATTACCCTCAGGTGACACCAATGACCTTCAGTCCTGGTGATTCCTGTCCTCCGCTGCCACAACCACCCTCCACCTCCTCAGAACCAAATAACACTGCTCTTCACAAGAGCAGAAATCATCCAGAATCTTCACAAATGGCAAATGCCTCGTGGAGATGCCCCAAGGAACGATCAGATGTACATCTGGGATAGCACTGTACATGAGGAAGATACTCAGGTTTGTCCATGGGCAGGAGCTTTTTGTCCCTTCATGTTTTAAGCTGAATAATTGCTCTACAGAGTCACGTAAAACTTCAAACATTTCTATGGGGTGTTCCTCAGGAGAAGCAGAGACAAACCATTTAACAAGGCAAACATCTTGGGGTGATGATAAGACAAAAGATAACTTTCAAGGGAAATTCATTCCCCATTTACATAGACTTTCTGTACCACTGAAGGACAAGGACAGGACATCCCTCTGACCTCGTGAAGGTACAACACTACCCTTCCAGCCCTACACTCAAGGCCAGAGGGAAAGTGTCCTGCTCAATCCCACAGCCCAGTGCCCCTTGTGAGGCTCCACAAGAGCACCAGTGACCTATGGGGGACTGGATGAGCTGCTTCAGCTCGTTTGCAATCTCCAGAATGTGGAAGTACCCTCAGCAGCATAAGGCAATGCCATAACCAGTTCTGAGCCCTTCTTCAGCGAAAGGCAGTGGCAGGAGCTGTTTGTTCTCGCTCAGTAAACATCTCCACTGTGGAAATCCATAACAAACACCCTCTAAAGAGCTGCAGCCCCAAGTACTCCAGATGGCACCTGGCCAGGACCACTTATTCCGTAGGAGGCCTAGTTGGAGCCGTATTCGGAAGCAGCCCTGAGTGACTGACGCTCATCCTTCTCCCTCCTGCTATAAAAAGTGAAGGGCACACTTGCTTGTGAGTTGTTTTTAAATGAGCTGCTTCTGACACTGTTATGGGGGGGAAACCCAACTGTGCACAGAACTAAGAAGCGGCGTCACTGACACTCTACGGTTTGGGCTTGTTGTAACCCAAAGGAAAATGCTGAAGCAGCTGACTCACTGGCAGGCAGAGAACAGCAGAATCAGTCACCAACCTTGGACCTGCACGGCTCTTCCCCCAGTACATGAGAGAAAAGAGTTCATACGGGTGTTTTTTTAGAGGCAGAGCATGATCTGAGCACAGACCCCAAAATACAGGAGGAAGTTTAGGTTGTACAGGAGGAGAAACTTCTCCCTGGAAAGGGTCTCCAGGCCTTGGCACAGGCTGCCCAGGGAGGGGGTTGAATCGCCATCCTGGCCATGTTTCACAGTCGTAGAGATCTGGACCTCAGGATTTAGTGGTGGGTTGGGACAGCTGGATAAGGGCTGGACCCAACGAGCTCGAAGGGCCCAGATACCTCCTGCCACACACACACACAAGGCTGCTCTCTTGTTTGTGAAGCAGATGGCAAAAATGTTCTGGTAGTGTCATCTTTGTGATTCCTTCTTTGTTCTCCACAACAACAGCATTCTCATGACCCGGAAACCAGAAAGATCTGTCCTGAATTAAACACATTTAGCTCAAATGATTTTAAAATGCTCCCCCCCCCCCCACCACCACAAAATTACTGTAGTATTGCCATGCAATGGTGGGTACAGTGAAGCTGTACTCTAAGTTGTCTGGGTGCCTCAACAAAAACACAATGGCTGGGCTTGCTGCTTCCACTCCAGCTCCAGCTCCACCCAGCTGTAGGGTGGGTAAAAGAGTAGGAAATGTTCAGAGTCTGAGGGGATACAGGTGCATGTGAACCTTGGAGAACACTGTGGAAATCACAGTGCAGCAAGATCACTGGTTTAGAAACCTGTCACAGGTCCAAACTCAATGCTCAGAGCAAAACTCTGCCAAGCAGGAGTGGGTGGAAGAGAAGGGTGAAGGAGGAACTGAGCTGGATGAAGAATTCCGGAGTGACATACACAGTGAGTGCATGTCAGTCCTTAGGGTTTTGAAACTCATTTTCTTTTGCTGGGGTGTAAATAAACCCTTTTCTCCAAGAAAAGGTTTTCCTTATGAAATATAAGGAACAATAAATATCTTACGGAAGGATAGGTTATTCCCTCTACTCCACAGGTGTTTTCTTTCTCAGCACTGGACAGCCATCCTCAGGGCTGGAGAACCAGCAGAAGGAGACCCAGGACAAGGATGACACGGGACAGAGAGCCCATGCATCTCCCATAGACCAGGGCAGCTGCCAGAGGAGAAATCAGCAATGAGCTAACAACCAGGGCAGGTGAACTGGCTCATCTACATCTGTTGCTATTTCTAAGCCTGAAAACAGACTTTCTAAGGAGACTGGTCTACAAAGAGCAAGTTGGGAAGGTCTGCATCAAGTTCTTACCCAGGACTCTACAACATGGTCTGGAAACAAAAGTAATAAAAACTCCAAACCCACATAGTTTCCCTGTATCTTCTTCCCCTCCTCTGGGAATGAGAAATCCATCCTGAAGTCACTGAAGCTGCCGGTGTCGGGCTTTTCCTCCTCTTACTTGATCCTACTGACGTTTTCATCATTCAAGAAGGGGTAATTTAGCCACCCTGAATTTACTTTCTTTCCAAGATAATTTGTGGGGCCATGGCTCAGAGCCAGGCACTGCCATTGGGCTCCTGTGACCTCAGGCAAGTTATTTAACCTCTGGTGTCTCCCTTTGCCAGCCTGATGAATGGTGATGAAAACTACTGCAGGGTGCTGCACTTTTTTGAAAGAAAAAAGTTATTAAATACTTTGCAATTACTGGATAAAGATTCTTCTTAGCCCTTCAATGTGATCCCATCTCTTAGCAGATGTTCAGAGCAGCTTTTGTCCAAGCTCGGTGCCCAGCCCCTTCTGATGGGATGAGTTAATGTCCCCAGCAGAACGGCACCTCGTGCACAAATCTGGACTGCGCGTCCTCCTTTCACAGACACACAGACTATTCTGCTTTTATCTCAGCCCAGCTAAACACTCGTCTCTGGCTGCTTAGCCACACAGAACTATTTTTTAGGTCAGCCAGCCACAGAAGCTTATTTGAAATGGGAATAAAATAAAAGATTGGTGTAATTAATTTTGGAATGTAACAGTGCTCCATTCATTCCTTCTGTCCAATCTTTCACCTCCAAGAACCATCTCTGACTCCACTCGTTCTTGTGGAAGGCCCAAATGACCACCAGCTGATCAAACAGTGCCCTTTCCAAGCAATGACCCCACGTTCTTCGAGAACCCCAGAAGACACAGCAATGTGACCTGACCTGCTTAACCCTGTCTGCCCTCCCTCGCCACACAGTCTGACCCCACCTCGCTCCTTTTGTTCCTCCCAACACTCTTTAATAGAATCCACCAGAGGAAAGCAGCGGGGGGGAGAAGGGCTCAGTCAGCCTTAACATCTTATTTCAGAGCAGTGTTTCCTTAACTGAACAGGCTGACTCTGAGCAGTGATTTCCAAATTGCTGGAACATTACCTCCCGCCTGGCCACAGCAATCAGGTCTTTGCTTGGTACAAGAGTGTTCTTGAGCACCAAGCCTCTGCCAGCAGCACCTTAGAGCAAACAGAACACATTCCTGAGGAAGAATTTGTTGATATCACAGAAAACTTCCTTATTCCAGAGATAAGAGTGTTTGGGAATTTTATCCATCGGTGTGATAGGCACGGCCACGCTGCCAGGATTCAGAGGGAGAGGACGAGGATGTTTCAGCCTGTCTTCACACTTTGCTGCTGTATAATCCCCACTGTAACACAACAATAAATAACCATGAGGAGCTGCAAGAGCAACCCACTCCTTGCAGGACGGAGCCAGGATTAGCAATGACCACACCGATGGACTGTAGCCAGGGACTCCTCATCACTTACTCTCCTCACAGTTTCCAAAGCACAGAGATACTTGTGGCTTCCCAGCAGACCTGTATTTGCAGGCAAGCTGGAAAACTCAGAGACGTAACAGATGTCTCCCTCCCTTTTCCATTTTTGCTTTTCTCTCCCCTTACATAATGCTAATTAATTTGGGCAGGAGAGAGCTGAAATCGCGCTTCTCCCTTGCCTCCCCAGCACACTGTGCAGACCTGCTGCTCTCAGAAGCAGGCACCACGCTCCTGCCAAACTCCCTGTACTATTTTAACCAAACTCCACGTCTCCCCTTGCCCCCATAACATGAAATATCTCTGCAGAATGTAGCAGAATCGCTTACACCATGTTGTGATCCAGAATACACATCCAAAGGCATTTCCCAGTTACTATAAAGAAAGCCTTGTTTCTTCTCACAGAGAAATATCTTGAAAATTAGGGGTAATCTGAAGGGAAATAAACCCAGAGAAATGGAAGGAACCTTCACCAAAGAGATTCTGTGTGGGGAAATTCACCCATGTGGAGCAGTCCTTCTGAAGGGTGGAGAGGAAATCTTGGGAACACCAACCATTTCATCTGAAGGATGTGTTATCTCATGTCACTGCTGAGCTGGGAGTCAGGACGATTCCACAGTTTTGGCACCACATAATATGTGGCATGAGTTGGCAGTGTGAATCCCTACAGCACCTGAAGCTCAGCTGACATCAGGAAAGCCATGTCTGATGGGCAAAACGGATGTAGAAAATCTCAACACACCCTGACTGGAGACTTCGGCATGACCGGAAGAGCAAGGCTGGACTGGAGGAGCACAACACCCATCGCTAGAGCCACCTTGCCGAAGGCAGTGCCAATATTTGACTGCCCTCCTGACAGGAGGCTGGGAATACCCCACAGTTTCCCCACCCACCTGGGACAAACTAGCAAACCCAAAGAGTCCTCCTGCAGTGTGATGAGTTCCCCAGATTTTCACAACGTTTGTCCCAAAAGCTCAGTAATGCAGAAGGATAATGTTGCTGTATAGGGCTGGAATCCTTGTTTTGAAACTCCTGACACCCACAGCACCAGCTTGGCCTTGCAACATTGCTAATCCCCAGGTAACCTACATGCCCCAGTACTGGTAATGGTCTGCACCTCTGTTTGACTGTGAACTCATTCACTGGGCTTCCTCCTCCATCCTCTGCCTGTCCACTTGTTTTGTACTACAGATCCTTCAACAGAGATCACCCATGCCACTCTTTGCAAAGCACGTGGCATATGGATCATGTCACTGCCTTGATTCTTCAGCCTGTCAGCACTAGAAAAGAAACAGATCAAATTTATTTTATATATTAAAGCTCAAAACCTGCATTACTGTAGGAACCCACAAAGTCATTATTGCCAGTAATTTGTATTGAGGACTGTCCCATCACTAGCTGCCCCAGTAACACACTGCTCAGGCCCCTTCCTTACACTAATGAGCACATTCGGGTATTTCAATGCATTCTCAGCACTTTGACTGTTAACAACAAAGGAAAATCCTGTTTGAGATTTCAGGAAAAGAGCTTGGCTGTCCTTGAGCACAGGCCTGCTTAATTTGATTGCTCTTAGTCCTACTTCCCTGCTTTCATACCCTGGCTTCTACGTACATTCTCTAAACACAAAAGCTGCAGCAGGTATTTCCTGAAGCTATTTGCTTTCTCTGCCTCAGTGCCTTCCTTGGCACTTCATTATCTTCTGCGTAAAAGATTTTTCCCTATTTACTCTTGGTGTCCAAAACTATACAGAGCTCTCCTCCATTTAGATCTCTTTATTGTGCCAGAGGCCAGCCTAAATCCTAACCAGGGTGGGATTTTCAGGGTGGGATGAATTTGTGGTAGCCCAGGGTGGCACAAGGAAGGCATCCATCCACGCCAGGCAGCTCTGCCTCAGGAATCGGGCTCCAGTCTTCCCAGGATGCAGGTGGAGCCCAGGGATTGATGTCAAACCTCCAAGCTAGCCCAGCACTGCCTCCTCAGCAGCCCAGGGTCAAGATGTCGGAAGAGAACAGTGAGGTTGTGGCCTCTGCCCCTTTTTTTAACACTCATGTCACAGATTCAGACTCAGAGATAATGAAAAGCACCTCCAGCACCTGCAGCCTGGCAGCAACTCGTCTGGACCAGCTCCTCCTGAGGTTTGTTGTTACTGAAGCAGAGATGACTCTGGTTTAACCACAGAGCCCAGCAGCTCCCAGGGGCACGGCTTGCAGCAGCCCGTCCCCGCTGCCCCTCTGTGGAGAAATAATATAGAGTTTTTTGGCCCGTTTTTGTGTCCTAGTGGTTACAACACACGTGGCACTCTGGGGTCTGGTCGCTGCTGTCGAAGTGTCTGTACTCACTGGTCCCTGGGCTGGCCTTAAACACTTGTTCACTCGGACCTTCCAGACCTTCTGCATCTCCTCACACTAAATGAGGAAGGGTTGAGACCGAAGTCAGAGTGTGTGACTCACTAAGTGATTTGGCCTCAAAACCCTGGAGAAACATCCCTCCACAGGAAGGGGAACTTTTCAAATAACCCAGTCAGTTGGGAGAAATCAATTCCTTGTATGGGACCATCCCCAACCTCCCCCTCAGGGTCCAGGCACAGCAGCTGTGGGACAAGAGGAGGATAGGGTTCCCCTCTCCATCATAGAATCATAGAATCATAACGGATTGAAAGGGACCTCAAAAGATCATCCAGTCCAACCCGCCTGCAACAGCAGGATCACCTAGACTAAGTCACATGGGAACTCATCCAGGCGGGTCTTGAATATCTCCAGTGAAGGAGACTCCACAACCACCCTGGGCAGCCTGTTCCAGTACTCCGTCACCCTCATCCATGGCGTTCACACCTGGGTGTGTTCAGAGGATTTTACTGCTGCAGCACTGTCCTTTCTGGGGTCAAACGTGATGGTTTCATACAGCTGCCACATGCTGCCAGCAAAGATAAAAGTGTTCAGGACAACAAGAGCAGGGCACTGGCTGTTCCTCATGCTGCACGGGGAACTTCAGCAGGAACAACACCACAGCTTGCTGCGGTCTGGAATCTGGCCAGTGACCACATTGCTCATCTCCTGCAGAAAGGGCTACTACAACACAGGAGGTCAGGACTTCAGCCTTCAGTCTCATTAGGAAAAACACAGCATGCTTAGCAGCACAAGACCCTCTAACACACCAATCCAGCCCCATTGTACAATTGCTGATGCTCTTGCTTGGCCACCGTGACTCCTGCTCTGAACAGCCATGATTACTGGAACCAGCTTGGTCCAGAGCTGCCCTTTGCAGGCTCCTGCCCAGCTCCAGCTCGAGGGCAAGGACTCCTGCAAAGTGTTCTGCAGCACCCTGCGCTGTGCTGAACCCAGTCCACACATCAGATGGGTGATTACAGAACAGGGCTTCAGGCGGTTCACAAGGAATCCAGTGCACAAGGCTTCTCTCAGTGGCGAAATTTCCTTCTCGCCAAAGCTCATAAATATCTCCTAAACCTTAAGCAAATACATTTGTCATTTTTCTCATTGCTTAGAACCTGTTCTTCTGAGGGCAAAGCTACTGTGGCTCAGCTCATGCAAATACCTGCAGTTTGCACAGTGCCCATTCGGGTTATCAGTGGGGGAAGAAGAGAACATAGAACTTTTCACACCAGTACATCTGCTCCCTTGATCTGGCACCACAGATCTGACCTCCAGACAGACTGATGGACAGGGATCAGGCCAGACCATCCTCCTCCCGGTTTGCCACAAAGCACTTACTAGATACTCACAAAATAAATTTAAAAGATGAATTATTGAAAAGAAAAACATGTCTTGGAGTTTAGCAGCTTCAAGGGAGAAGGCTCAGCCACAAAAGGTATGTTTTCAATAATTAATTGCTGCTTTATTTAGCACCGAAGCAACTGTCTTAGATAAAAATTAAATCCTTGGAAAAGTGTTCCTTCAAAATGGCCACTCAAAGAAGTGGGACAGTCATGAGAAGAAGAAGAAAAGAGGTGCCTATCAGAGCCACCTCGCCTGAGTAGAACTGGGAAAAGGCTTTTTCAAAAAAGAAATGCATAAAAATGTTGCTCAAGTTTGACATACTGGATCGGGAAGGTCACTATCAGGTCCCCCTGAAGCATTCTCTTCTCCAGGCTGAATAACCCCAGCTCCCTGAGCCTGTTCCCATAGCAGACAGGCTCAAGCCCTCTGAGCTTTTTTGTGGCCTCCCCTGGACCCACTTCACCAGGTCCCTGCCCTTCCCGTACCGAGGGCTCCAGAGCTGGACACAGGACTCCTGGTGAGTTCTCACCAGAGCAGAGCACAGGGGCAGAATACCCTCTTTCAATCTTCTGGCCACACTCTTAAGCTTCAGACCTTCATGACTTTGAAACACATCCAGGGATGGTGATTCAACCCCCTCCCTGGGAAGCCTGTGTCATGGCTGATGATGTGTTTTCTATCGCCTTTTCAATGACCGTGTTCTCGTCACTGCACATCATTTGCTACACTCTGCAACCCCATTCAAAAGTCCATGTAGATGGCAATAAAGGGGAACACGATAAAGATACCTTCAATATAGGAAAAAATTGAAAGTCTGTAACAGTGTTGGTGCCTCGATGATAAAAAAACCCAACACAAAACTGGCTACATCCTTCATGTATTACTGTTGCTCCAGAGAAGCTCAGTGGCTGATACTAAAGGCAGAATGAGCCCTGCATAGGACAGGCACAGGGCTGGAGTAACAGGGGTATCACAGTCTGAGAGCCAGGTATAAAAGCAGAAGCTGCTTGAGAAGCATCATCTGGGATGACAAGGACTGGAATATGTTTGCAGGACTGGGGGCAGCACTGCACACAGAATTCATACTGGAAAAGGTAGAACTCCAGAGCTCTGGATGAGCAGACTGAGGGGTTTAACTGCACTGCAGCCACTTGCTTTCCCCCAGTAAGCATAAACCCCAGTGCTGTTCCTCTCCTGTTCTAAGCGGCCACCCCACTTGTGGCAGCTGTAAGAGAAGAGGCATGGCTGGTTGCAAAGGGAAGGAGTTTTCCTTATGAGATAATTCTGCTCATGAGAAGTAAATTAGAAACATTTGGAAAATAGGGTGTGTAAGTTATTCCTGCTCAAGGGCAGCAGGAAATTGTGAGAAGAATGGCACATGCACGTCCTCTGGCTGATTTACCTTGGCATCCAGTAAGCCATGGGCAGTTCCAGAGGAACTTCCACATCCCACGGTCCCAAATGTACAAGTACATAGCTTCTCCCTCGCAAACAGACACATAGACACACAGAATCCCCCAGAGACCTGAGCTAATGGCGCCAGTTTTACTGAGAGCTCTGAAAAAAGCCAGCCTGGGGAGGGTTGTTCCTCTTTTTTTTTTTGTTCAGTAAATAACTCCAAAGAAACCCTTTGGCTGAAGAAATGTTCACTTCAGAGCCCAATCTCAGCTCTGAGAAGGCTCACACTGTGAGCAAATGTGTTCCAGTGAGACCTGTCACAAGTGAATGCTATACTGGATCCTCTCCAGCTTGGACATCCCCTCGTACCCTCTGCTTTCAGACATAGCATTTTCAAAGTCTAAAACAGAAAAAGAGTCATAAAGATGGGGAAAACCCCCAGTAGTCACAGTTAGGGGTGGAATGCAACTGAGCAGCCCCAGAATGGCTCTATTTGAGGCGTCAAAGGACCTGGCACTTCCATGTTCAAGGTCAGCAGGGGGTTGTTACCTCAATACAGCAACCAAAGGGCTGGAGATAGATTCGGACCCTGATTCATTTTTCACCAACTCACTCTGAAAAGTTACAGACAAGAAAAACATCTCAATGTAGATGGGAGGAACAAGTGTACAAGATTCACATCCACCGTAAGTTTTCTGAACACAGAGGGAGGAACCTCAAGGGGGTACCAGCAAACTTCTGCAAGACAACGTCACTTATAGCAGAACAAGAGGCAAAACCCAAGGAATGCAGTAGGATGCAGCTGAAACGAGTGGAAAGAGCCAACGAAACCAGTTGTTAGAAACAGACTAGTTTCCATGCATACTAATCGAATGAGATTTGAGATAGATTGAGGGAAAGAAAACCCCTCAAAGCTGTGAATGGGGTTTCTGACTGCAGACTCAGCGTGTGACAATGCGATGTGGGTGTACACTGCCAGGAGAGAGGAGCCTGACAGTCGCATGTTGCAGCCACACCAGTTGTTTACTCTAACATCTGCTGGGCTGTGGGTTCACATGAACAACAGACACTCAGGGCAGATAGTTATGAGAGCAGAGCACAAGAGGAGCAGAACCCTGTAACCTGGAGTGACAGTGGGACAAGTTACAGGAATCACCGCTGAGCACTGTATGGGAAGAGGAAACGCCGGGGCAGCCCAGCCCAGAGGCTGCTGAGGGACAGAGCAGAGCAGTTCCCAAATCTCAGGGCTTCAGCAACAGTGTGGTGCCAGGGCATGAGGTCCTTCTGGGAAACCTGCAGCAGCCTGAGAAAAACTGTGTGACCTGATACCCACCGGACCAAACCCTCTTCTCTTCTGCCTGTAAATTCTAGCACAGAGCAAGGTGATTCTCAGAGCCACATCAGTTATCCAGATAAAACATTCGGATTTGGGAAAAAAAAGGGACACGATGCTAAGAGGAGTCTGGTGGAGGAGTTAAATCTGTTTCAGCCACCATTTTTCATTCATTATTTTCCTATCAAGTTCACTGTCCCTAGGCTCTCTGAACTTCATTCACTTTGTGCCTGACCCAAATAACTCAAAGCAGTTTGAGAAAAATCAGCCAGAGGACAATAACAAGGATCCATGACTTGGGGTTTGTCCATGTGGGCTCTGGTTTTGTTTGTTGTTGCTCTGGGGTTATTTTGTGAAAAACACGGTGAATTTTCTCCCCAGCATTCACGGTGGGTGGGATTTGTGGTTGTTGTCCTCATTGCCTACCACAAGAGCTGTTGTGTGGGGGTCAGTGCTGTGTCCACTTGCAAGATTTTGCAATGAAACTCCCAGTTTTACAGTATTTTCTTCAAGCCATAGCGTTTCTGTGGCTACGCAACAGTCTGGAACCTTTGCTTTAGGAAAGTGAAAGAGAAGTTTCTTGGATTTTTCCTGTTGTGGAGAAGCGTGAGAAAAGCAAGCCCCAAAGAATCGCAGTTTCATTACTCCCAGGGGGTTTATTAATTCATTTCTTGAATGTCCCTGCCATCGTCCAGTTTAAAAAGAGTCACAGAATTGTTTGGGTTGGAAGAGACCTCTAAGTTCATCAAATCCAATCATTAACCCAGCCCTGCCAGGTCACCACTAGCCCACGTCCCTCAGCACCACCTCTATATGTGGGGGTATCACTCAGAAAGTGGCCAAACGACAGACAAACCTGTAAGAACAATGAGCTAGGGGACTTCTGGAGTGACTCTGTGGCAGCTTCAGCTCATCCAAGACATAGTGAGCACAAACTATTTTCACCGACTTCAGCTCAGTGCAACTGACCTCTCCAAACCCTTTGGTTTGGGCTGTGAGTGTGTAAACTGGGCACCACAGAAGGGACATCCCTCAAACATTCTCAAAGCCTTTACCTTCCTCTTCAGAAGAGGCAGGATCTCTCTCCTGGTGGTCTGTGCTCTTTACACACGCACCGACAACAGTGAGATATCACAGGTGTCCTCCATGGAGCCTTCTGGGCCTCTGTAACAGCTTGTTTGCCTCAGATAAACCAGTCTGTGACTTGGGTTCTTCCCTGATAAAGTGGAGCCAGTAAATATTGGCTTCACAGCATTCCCAGCATATTCCTAGGGCAGCTCTGAGATCTCATAAACCTGCTCCAGCATGAGGATTTCCTTATACCTCTCACCCTTTCTTCCACTCCTTTCAGAAAAGGCTCCTAAAAAGTGGTGACAGAGAATTCTACTAACAAAATCTCCCAGCCTTTCAGTGGAGCTCATGTTCCCCTAGCTGTTGAATTTCCAATAGAACTGATGCTTTCATTTCTCAGTCAGATACAACCAGAGTTGTGGCTGTTGGAAGTCCTGGGAAGAAAGAAGGCTCTTGTTCCATCGAAGCCTCCAGGCACACACCATTTTTGAAGCAGTTAGAGGGTAGGGCTGGGTGGATGTGAGCTCTGAGGAAGCCTAGAGACACCATGAACAGGTCTGGTGATCCCGCTGATCCACAGCAAGTACCTCGTGCATTCTCCTTGCACCTCCAGTCTGGGTTGATCATGGGATCAAGAATCAGGTCAGAAGAGCAGGAGCACTGAGGGGCCGCAGCTGAATTCAGTCTAACTGCAGCTTGCTCAAGTGAGGCAGTTCTGAGGTCAAGTCAAGCTGACAGTCTCTCTTGACAGATCCGAGAAGCAGGGACCTGGCAGCAGCTGGAGAACACTGTGCAGCTCCTGCACGCTCCCTGCACCATGCAAAATCAACGGGAGTGCTGCGGGCACTGAGGCCACCAGCTGAGAAACACTCAGGAGTGCTATTTCCTGGCAGAAAGGGGATATTTTTCTGCCTCTAACCTGCAACTAAGGAGACACATGGGATGCAGGTGGAACAGCAGCATGAGGGGAGGGAGCACAAACCCAGCTGCTAAGGATGAATGAGTTCTGCCAGCAAGTGAGGAAGGAACAGCTGATGTAAAAACTGGACTTGATGTTCATCCCAAGTGGCCACTGCACCTCTACAAGGCAAGTGCAAGGTTATTCTTGCTTAAGAGCGACCAAGGCTGGCAGCCCAGTGGGGCTAGTGTTGGAGAGCTCTGGATGGCTGGAGAAGGGCAGGTCAGCCCTGTCAGTTGTTTTCCTCTCGTATTCACTGCAAAGTTTAGGAGCAGATTCCTTGAAACTTTCCACAGAGGGGAGGATCCATTATTTGATGGGGTAAGGGACTACAGCAGAACCCTGATGTTGCCCAGTGGGTTGAACCATTGAACTGGGAGTCACACAAGTGGCTGCAGTCACACCCGAATCTCCAAAGCTTTGTGCTGGGGGAACTTTCCATCACTCACCTTCTTGTTTCACCTCTCTCCACACCAACAAAGACCTGTTTCCTCTCCGTATTTGAGAGCAGCATTCAGTGAGCACAGGAATTACAGACACAGGCAGCCCTTGGCAAATCTCCCACAGATTTCTGACTCCAGTTCCTGCGCTCCAACCTGGAAATCCAAGCACTCAATCCCCTCTTCACAGCAGAAAAGAAGCAGTAAGAAAGGGAAGGAAATGTCAAAATTAATTTTACCCAAATAAAATGTAAGGGAAGACTTTTACTCCACTGCCCTTGTATTTCCCTCCCTAGATCTCTGTCATCCTGATTTCTCTTAGGGAGGAAAAACATTATTTTGGATGTGTAAAACCCAGAATTCACAGTGAAGAATTTAAGGTGGAGCAAACAGAGTAAATTCCAATATAAACCAGTACAAATCACATCAGACCACAGCAACCAAGATGAACATAACCCAGATCTATGCAAACAGCAATATTTTTCACAAAGACCCAGTTCCTGGAATCAAGAAATGACACACCAGCCTTCCCTGGCTTCTGAAATGGGTAGAAAAGCCTGGAAAACCAAATAATAATGGCCATCCAACAAGTAAAAGGAACCTGGAACAACCTTTTTGCCTCTGGGCCCTGATTTATGACCTCTGTGCACTGTGAATGGTGCAGAAAGAAATGAGGTTGGAGCTCTTCCTCTCCTTTAAGAGCCAGGTGTATAAATCAGTATGAAGGGGGGAAGCTGCAATGTTCTAGGCTTTCCCCACAGAAGGTTTAAGCTGAGATGTTCAGAACTTTGCAGAAATCATTCCTGTGTGCACAAAGGCTACGTAAATCTCCTCCTATTTTGAGTTCAAACTCCCAGCTGAGAATCTAGAAAATCCAAAGCTCCATCACTCTTATGTGTTTTAATCACACTGCCTGCTCCAAGACAACACAGCACCACCAGCCACACCAACCAGCGCTGGAAATCGTGGACAAACATCCATGACTTATCAAGCAAAGCCCCATAAAATCTCAGATTTATGACATTCTCACACACACGAGGCAAGAAACAATAGCATTAGATGCTAATAATTCCAGCTGCTTCACCATGAAATTTCATAGGACTAATGAGAACAAAAAGTTTAACTGGAAAACAATGCCAGCACTGCTCCTCTGCCAGAATCCCTTTGTCTCCTCACCCGGTATGAACCAGTGCATACGGTGGGATCCCTGCCCTCAGCCCTGCTCCAGCCCATGACACCATTGTGTCCCATCTCTCTCCATGTCTCAGGGCTGTAGCAGGCCATAATCTTTCATTCTTGTATCCATCCATATTCATGGTGGTTCTCTCTACCCAAAAATCCAGTACATGATCCAAGTACTGGATTTAATCATTAATAGTACATGACTATTAATAATTAAAAAGAAACCAATACAACCTTCCCTTCTCAGCAGAGCCAAACAATTCCACTGGTGCTGGCCATGAAGGAAGAGGAAAGCACAGCCAGGCACGGGGCACGGGCAGCCTGGATCACTCCAGCTGCTCCCCAGCTCTGAGATGAAAGTTTCTAAATCTTTCCTTGTTTAGAAAAGTGGCAGCCACGGGCTAGGAATCCCTGCCCCACCGCACAGATGAAAAGCCAGGGCCTTTACCTCCACCTTCGCTCTTCCTAAGAGTAACTGTGGGGAAGGAAGGGAGGGAGTTTAAAATGAAAGCTCCCTGGGGTTGTCTCAGGTCTCCTTGAGCAACAAGATCAATCTGCAGGGCAATGCGCAGGCACACAGGACACACTAACGACTTCCCACACCCCACCGCTTACCCTTCTCCCTTCTTGATGCTAACATCTAGCTCTGCTCCTTCTCTGGGAGGTAGATTTTCACACACCTTCCACAGGCAGCGCAGTCGAGACGGAAGGGCAGGGCCTGAAGCTGCCAGAGGAGGGCATGCACCAGTGTTGGTACCAACCAGCGGGCTGGCTGACAACCGGCTGAACAGGGGCAAGCAAGGTGCCCAGGGGCTCGAAAGGCCAATGGCATCCTGCCTTGTATCAGGAATACTGTGGCCACCATGACTAGGAATGTGATTCTCCCTCTGTACTGGGCAGTGGGGAGGCCTCCCCTCAAGTACTGGGGGTAGTTCTGGGCCTCTCACTCCAGGAAAGAGATTGAGGGGCTGGAGCAGGGCAGAGGGGCAACGAGGGAAGGGACTGGAGGGAAAGTCTGTTGAGGAGACACTGAGGGAGCTGGAGGTGTTTAGCCTGGAGGAGACTCAAGGGGGGGACCTTCTGTCTCTCTACAAGTACCTGAAGGGAGGTTGTAGTCAGGTGGGGGTCGGGATCTTCTCCCACGCAGGACCAGAGGGCAGGGCCTGAGGCTGCACCAGGGGAGGGTTAGGCTGGATGTTAGGAAGCCCTTCCTCACAGGTGATCAGACCCTGGGGTGGACTGCCCAGGACAGTGGTTGAATCCCAACCCTGGAGATGTTTAAGATCAGACTGACTGTGGCTCTTAGTGCCCTGCAGTTGTGGTTTTCTACGCTCCTCACTGAAGAGGATGGTTCCTATGGGAATTTTTCAGGGCAATACCCATGACAGCAAAGCCAAGAGTCATGACAACACCCACAAGCTCAGCTAACAGGATTCTTTATTCCAAGGTGCTCAGCTCCAGTGGCACAAACACTAACACATAGAAACACCCAAGTGAACTAACACAGAATGTGTGAACAGCGGGCAGATAGGGAAGGGATTCGTGCGGGATGACAAGCCCACAGAAGACTGTCCATACAACGGCAGCTGGTGCAGGGGGTTTGTAGGAGGCCGAGACACTGGTTTCTCCACAGCACGTCCTCGGGGAGGTGGAGGAAGCAGACTGTGTTCTCCCCAAGCTTCTGCTTTGTGCAGGTGCACTCCAGCTCCACGCGGGGGGTTGTTGGCTGTCATCTCCTCGGTGATGCCTAGCTCCAGGTGGCAGGTGTGCCCATGGTGTGCTTCAGGGACGCAAGGAGGAAGACAGTGCCATCCCTGTGCAGACTGTGGCCATCGGATGTGCAGTCCCCACCACGGTGTCTGGCTGCAGAACTGGGGAGAAACCATGTGAAGAGTTTCTTGGCAGGCATGTAGGAGGTTTTCCACCAGCTCCAACACCACGCAGCTACTGTCAGCCAGCTTCTCTCTTGGCCACTGGGTGCACCTTGCAAAAGGATGTCCTTACAGGAACCTGAACTTGGCTTTCTTCCTCTTCTTGGTTCTCTTCTTGTTCCTCCTCCCAGCCTCAAGTGTCACGGGATATATGGTCCTCCTTACTGGCTTGTCCCTGTTTCTTTTGATCCAGCAGCAAATTCCCCACACCAGGACTCCCACAATGGCCCAGAAGAGCCACTGCTGGAGCTGAGCAAAGCACAGCCATCCCCTGGAGCCAGCACCGTTCTCCAGGAGTAGAAGATCTGGGATCCTCTGCTTCTGCACCCCTTGTGCCAGCCTCCTCAGCATAACAACCTCTTTGTGCTGCTCCAGCTGGCTGTTCGTGGCACCTCTGAGGGCACTAAGCACCTTGTAGACATGTAAGAGGAGGTTGTGCAGTGCAACAACCAGGAACACTTTGACAGCCATGGCCTGCAGAAGAAGGGAGAGAGGGGGTTCAGGGGGCTGCTGGTGGGGACAGGAGGGACTGGGGCCACACAGATCTGGGAGCAGGGAGGAGAGGGTGTGAGGCAGATGGGAGGCAGCAAGACCCTGGTCAGAGTGCTCCCATGATCGTCTGGACCCATGGTGAGATCCCACCACCTACCCAGGATCCCTGTGTTTCTGCCCTGGTCCTCATCCACGCCAAACTCCCACACGTCCACACTCACCACTGCTCAAGGCGGTTGTGCAACAATGCTGACTGCGGTTGCCCTGACACCGCACCCCCTCCCCAGAGGTGATGATGCACGGAATGCCCCAAGAACTCTGTTTAGAATGTATCTTAACTCTGGAATGGTGAAGCCAAGCGTCTCTTTCTTTGATTGTCACAGCTGGATGAGTAGTCAGTACCTGAAATGGTCCTTCCCACCTTGGTTCCAGGGGAGATTCTGAAAGAGACTTAACATACACATAGTCACCCAGTACAACATTATTTACTGGCCCGTCGAGCCCTCTAGCACGAATGTCACACACAAACTTCTCAATGTCTCGCCTGGGGCCGATATGGGGTATATAATGTCAATCCTCAAGACTCGGCTAATTTGCTGAACCACTTTGGCAATGAAGTGCAGTCCTCAGTCTGATGATATTGTTGCCAGGACCCCAAACCTAGGTATGATCTCTTGTAGGAGAAACTTCACAACTTCCCAGGCTTTATTAGTTTGGCAAGGGAAGGCTTCTGGCCACCCAGAGAACGTTATTTGTGAGTACCAATAGGTACTGGTACCCCTCTTTTCTAGGGAGTTCTGAAAAATCAATTTGCCATTGCTGTCTAGGGATGTTCCCCTTGCCTATCTGACCTAACATGAGCTGCATCCCAGTTGTGGGTTGTTTTGTCTCACACTGCTGGGTTACCTGTCTCCCTATCCTCACTATCATATATAAGTTCCTAGCAACTATACTTTTGATTAGATACCGGTATAGTGCTTCAGCTTCCCAGTGGGCTTTTTTATGTTCTACCATCATGAGAGCGCACGACATCACAAAAGGTATTATGATTTTTCCTAGCCCACCCATCCTTTCCTAAGTTTTCCCCTTTTCAGATCCTGAATAAGTTATCTGTACTCTTTTGAGTATTTTGGAGGCCCCTCCTCCTGGTCTGTTTGGATCTTATCATCTGGGACCAAGGATTGCAAACCTACTGAGCCTTCCTCCACCTCTCCTTTAGCTTCTCGATCCACTAAGGAATTCCCGATTTCATGAAGAGTTGTTTTCCTTTGGTGAGCCTTGCAGTGCACGACAGCTACCTTTTCTGGCAGTTGCACTGCGGCCAAGAGCCTCAAAATATCTTCTGCATGTTTCCTGTGCTTTCCCTGAGTGGATAAAAGTCCCCCGTCTTTCCACACCGCTCCGTGAGCATGTACCACACGGAAAGCGTGATTTGAATCAGTCCAGATATTGATCTTCTTCCCTTTTGTCAGCTCCAGAGCTCGTGTAAGAGCTACCATCTCTGCTTTCTGTGCAGAGGTATTTGGGGGAGACCAATTAGACTCTATTACCTCATCAGTCGTGGTGACGGTGTATCCTGCTTTCTGTTCACCTTTCTTGACGAAGCTGGTCCTGTCTGTGTACCAGGATTCTTTGGTGTCATCCAATGGTTCCTCCTTCAGGTCCAGTCAGCTGGCATACACCTCTTCAATGGTTTTGCAGGCAGTCATGTGTTACAGGTTCCCCTTGCACCCTGCTACGAAAAGAGGCTGGGTTGACAATGTTAGTGACCACAATTTCAATTTCATCCTGTTCTATCAGAGTGGCTTGGTCCCAAATAAGTCACCTGCTGCTTCCCAACCTGAGCCTTCCTCTTGGACACTCAGTACCTGCACGGCCCAAGAAAGTTCAAGAGACTCACCATCCAAGTGATGCACAGTTCTCGGGTCTCTATCGCTACTAGCAGGTCATGCACGTACTGCAACATGATTCTGTTGGTCGCTTCCAATGTTCTAGGTCTCAGGCTAGCTGATTCCAAACCAAGGTAGGGCTGTTTTTAAACCCTTGCAGCAGTACAGTCCAGGTTAGCTGTGTTTTTCATCCAGAATCACGATTCTCCCATTTGAAGGCAAACAGCATCTGGCTCGTGGCATCCAGTGGCAGGCAAAAGAATGCATCCTACAGGTCTAGCACAGTAAACCAAGACAACTCAGGAGTCAATTTAGTTAGTAAGGTATAAGGGTTTGTTACTACTGGGTGAATATCTTCTGTTATTCTATTAATGTCCCTCAAGTCCTGAACTATCCTGTAACTACCATTTGGTTTTCTCGCTGGTAAAATGGGAGTGTTATATGTTGATTCACTTTCCACCACCATGTTAGACAAATTTCTCAATAATGGGCTTGATTCCCTTTCTGTCTTCAATTCTCAGAGGATATTGTTTGATTCTCACTGGTTGGGACCCCACCTTAGTTTTACCATTATTGGCAGAGCTGCTTTGCCTCTCCCCGGGACATCTGTGGCCCGCATTCCAGGGAAAATCTGGTCTAAAACATCCTCAGGAATTGTTGTTTTCCTGGGACATCTATTAAAGCCAAGCCCAGTATTTCGATAAACTGATCCTCATTTACTTTCATTTCCATTCTCCGATTAGTCTGCTCCCAAATACTCAAGTAGGTCCCTGCCCAGCAATGGTTTTGGTGAATTTGACAACTATAGAAATTTGTGAATTCCAATTTGCTTCCCCAGCTTAAAATCCAACGATTCCAAAAATATGCCCACTCACTTTGGCCAGTGGCTCCCTTTACCATCACAAAATCCTTATCCAAAGGGGTTAAAGCTTGATTTAATATTGAAAATGTGGCTCCAGTACCTACCAAAAATTCAAGTGATTTCTCTTTGCCCCCTAGCTTAAGTATAACCAGCGGATCTGCTACGGTAGAGCCCAGGTTCCCATTATTCCTCTTTAACATGTGTTGGAATCCACACCTGCGGCTTCCCTCTCAGTTGGTTTTTTTTGGGGTGGGGCCATTCTTTTTTCCAGTGCCCCTGTTTCTCACACCAGGCACATTGGTTCTTTATATGCACTGCCTCTTCTCGGCAGCAGGACAGGGAGAGGGCTATCAGCCACTGGCACCCCCGCATGCCAGCCAGCCACGGCAGATGCCTGTGCCACTCGTAGTGTCTCCACCTTCACCCCACTGCCCACCCAAGCCTGGCACACATCACACACACCTCCAACCCACAGGGATCTCATGGGTCTCACCCCTTGCTCAGCGTTCTCTTGCACCTGCTCTTGCAGCAAGCTCGCAGCTTGCAACAAGACAACATGCAGCTCCCAAATCTTGAGGAGACAACACATAAATCTCAGCAGTGGTATGCAAATATCACCCAGCTGCAGCAGGGATACAGCAGGGCTCGCAGCCAGACCCTTGCACAGCTCTCCTTCCACTGTGCACATCTTGATGTGCAACCATCTTGATCTGTGCAGAGATGGAGGGAACCTCGGGACTGCCGTTTCTCATCTTTTACAGTGGCCACCACTGGTTGCAATGTTTAATTATGGTCTGTTTACTAACGTTCCCTCCAGCCGGACCCCCTACCTCCTTCCGGTGTGTTAAAATACAGCCCAGGGGCCTGATACCTGCTCATCCTTAGTCTGAGACCAATCTCCTGATCATAGAATCACAGAAGCATCTGGGTAGGAAGAGACCTCCAACGGTCATCTAGTGCAACCCC
>JAOXOE010000776.1:13072275-13087585 GCA_028565055.1 Phoeniculus purpureus | reverse complement strand
CTGGCGGCGGGGGGGGACGGTGTTTTCTTCCTCCTCCTCCTCCTCCTCCTCCTCCTCCTTCTTCTTCTCCTCCTCCTCCTCCTCCCGCCGCCGCCTTGTTTAGGCTCCGTGCGGGGCTCCCGGCGCGGCGGGTGGCGGGTGGCGGCCCCTGTGCGGGGCGGCAGCGCTGTCCGTACCCGTGTTCGCGGCGGCCCCGCTCCGCTCCCGCACCCGCCTCCGCCTCTCGCCGCTCTGACAGCAATGGCGGCCGCCAGCCGCAACGCGCCTCGCCATTGGCTGCTGCCGCACCATGTGATACGCACAGGAGGGCGGGGGCCCGGCGCTAGGGCTGCCCCGCCCGCCGCCGCCGCGGGGTCCGCCAGGCCGCTGGGATCGCTGTGGCGGGCGCGGAGAGGGCGGGGAGAGGCGGAGCCAGGGGCGGGGCGGGAGTGTCCGCGGGTCCCGCCCTCCGCCTGTGGAAGGGGTTGGGATGTCCGGCTCCGCAACAGTCGGTTACCGGCCGGTCTTGCCGAGTGTTCCCGGTGTAATCGGCACCGACTCGCCCCTATGCTTCAGGCTCAGCCCTCAGAGCGGCTCCTCCAGAGCCGGGAGCAGCCCCGAGTGCGTCTGGACCCGAGAACCGGCACTCAAACAGCCCTAAAGCATCGGGAGACGTTAACTTTGTGCAGAAGAGACTGGAAAAGTAAATAAATAAATAAATTAAATAAACTGCGGTAATGGTGGCCGTCTGGAGAGGAAGAGAGGACAGACACGAAATAAACTATTGTTAATAATTTATTTAATGATTATTTACATTTAAATAATTATCAAATTATTTTGGAAGTGCATATTGTATTGACAACACTCATATTTATCAAATTTTTATAATTTATATCTTTCAGTCTAACAAGGACTTGGAGCTGTTGGAGAGTCCAGAAGAGGCCACGAGGATGCTCAGAGGGCTGGAGCCCATCTGCTCTGGAGACAGGCTGAGGGAATTATCACTGTGCAGCCTGGAGAGGGGAAGGTTTTGAGGGGACCTTAGAGCAGCTTCCATTACCTAAAGGGGCTACAGGAAAGATGGGGAAGGACTTTTTACAAGAGTTTGTAGTGACAGGACAAGGGGGTTGGGTTCAAGCTAGAAGAGAGGAGACTGAGATCTGAAGCAGAAATCCCTCCCTGTGAGGATGCTGAGCACTTGGAACAGGTTGTCCAGGGAGGCTGTGGTTGCTCCATCTCTGGCAGTGTCCAAGAACTAGTTGGATGGGTCTCTGAGCAACGTGGACTGGTGAGAGGAGGCACTGCCCATGGCAGGGGGTTGGCACTGGGTGAACTCTGAGGTCCCTTCCAGCCTTAACCCTTCTGTGATTCAAGCACTGAGACCCTGAGCTGATCTGAGCTCTGCACTGACACAGGACACACAGCTGCAGTGCTGCTGCTTCAAAGACAATTTAGCAATTTGGCTCTCACTCCAACACAGAAAAATCCCACGTTCTGATCCAGAGGGAAAAGTTCTCAGCCTGTGCTCAGTGGCTGCTTTCTTTATCATGACTTTAATCTGATTTAGACACCATTTTGGCAACTCACTGCTCTCAGTAATGAATGAAGATTAGTATCTGGTGTAATGACTGAATGGGGTTTGTTTGCACTTACCTCACAGTAAGGACTCTAAGAGAGTCTGACAGAGCCAAGCATTGAAGCCTCTGAGCTCCATTACGCACGCAGACGCACTGGTGGATTTTAGTCCAAAGGAAAATTTCCTCAAGGACTGGTTGGTACAACAAATCCTATGCTTGACAAACCAAATTCATCATACCCTATCCCCTTTGCTGTCACAGTGAGTAGGAACTGCAAAGCCTGTGCCTGTGTTAATGAGAAGGAAAGTCTTTTCAGACAGAAATTAAATATCCACAATATTATTTCTATTTTTACACCTACTCATTGGCCAAGCAAAGCCTAGGGTCACCCAAGGGAGAGCCTTTTTTCCTCCTTCAATTCATTAAGGAGAACCAAAGTGGCACAAAGATTCTGTTAAAGCCCCAACTCATAAGGAGCTGCACTGACAAGCCCTGTGTAGCTACATCCTTCCACATTAAACAGTACAGTTCTCAGTAGATTCACAGCAGCCTCATGCCCCATCACTAAAGGATGCCTAAGGTGCAACAAAGCTTTTGGTGAATCATCCCTCCTGTTTCTGGTATAAAAGAATATCCTTTATCATGGAAAAAAAAATAACCTTATTATCTAAAGATTTTGAAGCTACAAATCACATAGCCCTGAGGAAGGTAACCCCACTGTGCAGAATAAGACCCTGCAGAATTCTTAGTTCTCCTCACTCTCCCAACAGTATTTCCAGTTGTCCACATTCCTCTCCTGCACCTTCCAAGTGGAGACAACTGATGCTTGAATTTCCCCTGAGAATGGGAGGTCTGACACACAGTTGAGATCCATCTGCGTGGGGGGCAATGTTAACAAACCCACGCTGTGCTGCGTTGGCCATTTTTCAGTCTCCTCATGAGTGCTCCACTACTCTAAATTAAAAATCTTTGCACAGAAGGGAATTACCTGTAATGGGTCAATGCTCTGGAGCTGGAGGGCTGCTGCTGGCATTTGACCACATCCCTGCATGGCAAAGTTAATTTTGTTTTTAAATTGCATAAGACGTCATCTCCTGAAGGAGCTTGCCAGTCACTTGACTCTCTATTACGCTCAGTGATCACAGGGCAACCATTGCAGTCTAATCATTGACCTCACAGTACCAAACCAGGAAAGCCCCTTTGCTGTCTTCTGCTTGAATCAGAACATATTCCTGTCACAGACACCAGGGACAAGTGACACTTGCTCACACATCATTATCCCAGGCGATATGTGGTGGAACGTGTTTCCCAGCTCCAGGTATTGGAGTTTTATCCCCTGTTTTCTTTTACATCTTTTTAAAACTGATCAACGAACACAAAAAATAATTCTGGGGTTTCTGCTTCCACAAAGTAACCACTTTTCCTTACTAGCCAGAGCCAGAGACTTCTTAAATTAGTCCTGCCAATTCGTAAAGGCAGTTCCAAAACTGAGACGCACTTTCCAGGCTCCTGGAGACCAGCCGGGTCACACTTGGCCTTCACCACACAGAGCTGATAAGGGATTTGGGAAGGAACCAGCTACCTGCCCTTACAAAATGAGTGCAAACAGAGACCTGTGAGCTGCTGGTGTTCTACACCAACCTACCCAGACCTCAGAGGAATGATCAAACCTGTTCTTCCAGGAGGTTGGCTCAGGAGTATTGGAGATGTTGTTTTCACCAGCAGGTGTTGCTTATGCTTCAAACTAAACATGGAGGAAGAAACAAAGATGTCAGGAGGCTAAAGCAGAGCCAGAAGGTCAAGCAGTTGCTTGGCTTCTTTTTGTCAAACTACAACCAGTTTGCTGGACTTTCACCTCACTCTGACTTATGAAGAGAATATTTACATGAGGAACAGAGTTGGCCTGAGCACCCAGTTCAGGTGGGGCTCTCCCAGTTCTTCAAATAGGGAGTTTGACCCTTCTTGAACTGGAGTTCAGCCACAGTTTACCAGGGTCCAAAAGAAGCCATGTTTGGCATTTCATGCCACAGACAACTCATTTCTAGGTAAAACATGTATTTCCATGTATTTGGGTTGGACATGATGGCTCTCAGTAGCCCACACTCCAGCTTTTGCAGTGTAAGTAATGACTGTCTTGTGTCTAATTTAGTGAAGGATCATTTCTAGGGTTTTCTAAATTTTCCTCTCCAGTAGCCAACAGCATCCAGTACAGGAAAAGAGAGGTTGGAGGAGAACAACAAGAGACCCACATGTTGAAAGTGACACCAGCAAGCGCTCTCTAACTGTTCTACACATCAAAGAGCAACAGAGAATTGTTTTATCTCTGCTCTCCAGTTGCTCTTCAATAAATTCTACTCAAGTTAATAATTTAATTGAGGAAACCCAAAGTGTTTTAGCCATTCTTTGTCAGTGATTTATGCAGCTTGGTTTTGCTGCTTCCTGTAATAAAGTGCAGCCAAACAGCCCGATTTCAGGTGTTCTCCCGGTGCTCTCATTGTCAACTTTTTATGAGGTTGGATTAATCTCCTAAGTGATTTTTAATTTACCCAGTAATTACATTTTTTTGCTTGAGTGTTTACAAATAACTGCTTGTAACAATTTGAGTTTGAAACCAGAAACCTTTTAATGGCACAAATTGAAGGAAAAAACCCCAAACCCAACCCGAAAACAACCAAACCTGTTCAGTGGGATAAAGAAATTATCGACTTTTAACACAATAATTCACACATTACATCTGTACTAAAGAGTTTGGGGTTGTTTTTTAATACGTGCTGATAACCTAATTGCCTGGAAACCAGCATCTTCATTTTATTGAGAAGGGAACAATTACATCTGTAAGTTTATTTATTCCTAGTAAAAACCCCAAAAAATCACATCAGTTTTAAAACAAGGCACAGATTGTGCGAAGGGGTAGGTGCTTTTAAGAGGAAAATAAAAACATAAGAGATGCATTTGTAGAGACCCACGGAGTCTCTGACAGCCATCCCTACAGAAATAGCTATAGAAACTACACGTATTTTACATCAGAATTATTTACCTGGGTTATTTTGTAGAGCATCCAGTCCAGCGCAGCCCATCGATTCCTAGCCTCCCAAGCTGTGTGATCAGAAATTTCTGTGGTATCTGAGCATTGTCCTTTGACAAGCAGCAGCAACAGCAGCAGCAGCAGCAGCAGCAGGCACAGTCCACTGGGACTCGATGGAGTTTCTGTTTCTTTTCCAGGATGAAGAAAAGACCTAACATAGGCTGCTGCCAGATGCGATGCTGGACTCCACGGTGCTGATACTGCAGGGGTTCTGCAAACGCCTTTCACAAATAACTAGCTTCAGTTGACCAAATCTGTTGATGATGCTGGAACTCCTCACATGGACCGTTGCAGGGTTAAGGCCGGGGGTGGGCTCAGGAAAGCTCATGCCTGGCAGAGGTCAGTGTTTCAACACACCTAGTGAGAGCTACACACACCAGCCTTCCCCAATTTGCTCACAGGAACACGCTCTGCAGAGCAGCTTGAGGGAAGATTAATGACCTGGAAAGGCAATTTGGGGACGTTTTCCCACCTACAACATAATGTTGAAAGAAATCTGCAAACTGTTGGATTAAGTGAAGGTCATATCATTAGGGAAGTGGAGAGAGATAAAGTTCAAGGTGATGGGTGAGTCATACTGACGAGAACAAGACATTTAAGCTGGCAAAGCAGAGACAAAGCTGTACATAGAACTGAAAGAAAGTGCTTCTATATTTTTATCAAAAACCAGACCAATTATCGTGGTAGCCCCTTGTCCTCTGGATTGTACAAGATAGAAGAGAGGCAGGAAGGGATGCGGTGGCAGGCAAGAGGAGTCTAGACAAGGTCTTTTACTGTCTAGAAAGAGAAAAGGTCATCTCTTCCTGCTATAGATGAAGTAGCAGCAGGATTTGAGAGAGATCAGTGAACAGAGGCAGGAACAGAGAGAGAAAGGAAGGCATCAGCAGTGCCTGACTTGCTATGAAGAGTTGTACTAGTACCATGGTGCTGTCACTGGCGAGGGAAGTGTGAGGGACTCAGGATGGGAAATCTGGCTCTCTGAAGTTTCAGTTGCCAGCAACCAATCCAAGAAAAGGCGAGTAAGGTCTCTAGAAGTGTGGCTTTGGATGGGAGGATAAGAGCAGCACGGGAGCACAGAAGGAGATTGATTTCTTTCCTACATCACAGTGATATTTAGATGACATTTCAGGTCTAACTGGTAGGGATGAAGCAAATAGCAAAATGCAAACCGTTACTTTCAAGAAAATGTAATGCTAAAAATAAAAGTTGCTGGAAATAGGGAGCGATAAGATGAAAAAGCAGAGCTGCAGGCAGTCCCATGGATGAGGTGCCATTTGACAGTCAAAACACTGTCACAGGGGGAGCACGTTTTCACTTGGGGTTTTTTTTATTTGAACAAAAAGAATGAGAGTTCTCTGTGTGTCACACTGGAGTTGTGTGTACGTAGGGTAACTTTCAGGACAGGGTGAATTGGCCAGTGAGGGCTTACAAAAGCAGTTACCCAAGGCAGCCAAAGGACAGTGTTTATCTGTAGTTGGAGGTGAGGAGCAGCCTGATGGTTTCTGTGAGACACGACGGTAAATTCTCGTTTAAATACCCTGCAGAATCAAAGCAAATGAGCTCTTTGGAAAAAAACAGAGAAGCAAATGACAACTGAAAGACTTTGGGAATGAAAAGGGAGCATGAATCAGGCATAGCAAAATGGCAAATGCTTTTTCATTGTAAATAATTCTTGTGCTCAAACAAGAATCGTGATGTTGGCCAGATACTCTGTGTTATGGATAAACACACCTGAGTTTCTAAAGGCTTTAATAATCTAACATGAAGCTCCTACTAGCCCTCCAGGCAGAGGATGGGCCTGTTGGGTCATGGTTTCATACCATCAAAGAGAGAGATTTCATCTTTCAGATGTTGTTGTGCTCGCTTGGTAAGAATTCAGCTTATTAAAAGGTGCTAAATAAGACACAGGATAAAAATACTACGAGAGGGAGGAAGAAAAGAGAAGATTTCAAGCTAAAAGGCAAAGCAAATATGGAAATAACATTTGGCAAACACATTCTGAGAACAAAACTCCACGTTTATTTATTGGAATAGATTCTAGGGTAACTCTGGCTGGCTAATGTAGCTGGATGTGCTCTGACCCTCGCAGCAGCCAGTCAGGCAACACCCAGTGCAGCACACGTGGAATGTGCAGCTCTTGGCATGGCAACTCAGATATTCAAATTGGCCTATAAATCTGAGCACAGGGGTTTTTTTCAGTGTTTAAGAATCTTATTTTATCTGGATTAAGGTCCTCTTTTCCTTTGGTGTTCGGAGGTGTTTATGGCTCTAAAAACAAGCATTGCAAGACAGTGCCCTGAAATATACGTGGGCTCCTCCTGATAACTGGACAAGGTTTACTCTGCAGCTTAAAATTAACACTCTTGGTAGTTCTAAAAATCATTTTGCTTTTCTGTGGCAGGAAAAGAGACAGTAAAGTTTTTGTTGTAAGTGCTAAGAAATCTTTGAGAGTTTTTTTTAAGTTCTATTACAAAATAGGGGAATAAAAGCTATGGTTAATGGTCTGTGATCACTGACCACCTTAGAGCCTGGGCTATAGGATCTCTCTGTGTCTGTCTTTTGTCATCACACAACTCTTCCCCTTACTATATTCATTCTTTCTCCTCTAGAGTAACTGCTCCTCTTGTAGCAAACTGTGCAGTTTCCAGGCTGCAGGTTTAAGTTCATCCAATGGACTCCACAACCCTTAAAGTGAGGCACCATGAAGAAAGTTTAAAAAAAGCTTAAGTAATTTAAAATTAACAATACGTTCTGGAAGAAGGAGTTGGTAACTCCCAGTCACAGGTTATTTTGCTTTTATATTTTATACTGATGACTTGGAATTATAGTGAGGGCCTGATCTTGCAGGGAGACGTGAATAGAAGCTCTGAGAGAGTTGACTTTAACTCATCCTACAGCTGTTTGGATTCTTTGACTGAACTCTGCTGTAAACACTTTGACAGAGCTAGAAGAGTGAAAACTTGAATTTTTCAGCAGGCAGATGAACAACGTCTTTAAAGGGGAGGGCTAGGCTGGATATTAGGAAGCCCTTCCTCAAGGAAGAGTGATTAGACACTGGCCAGGGCAGTGGTGGAGTCCCCATCCCTGGAGTTGTTGAAGGACAGACTGTCTGTGGCCCTTAGTGCCCTGGTCTGGGCAACGTGGTGATGTTAGGTCATGGGCTGGGCTGGATGATCTCAGAAGTCTTTCCCAGCCTCGATCATTGTGTGATTCTGTCATTCTGTGTCTGTCCTATCAGAGCCTCAACGAGAGCATTTCTGTCTGGATATATAGGAATAGCTCCACAAGCTGAAAAGTCATGAGAAGCTCTAAACAGCAGCTTTAGAACCTCAGTCCCTCAGCAGCTGGTGTGCAGATTCTTTATAAATAAAGGATCATTTGTAATATTCCATCCTACACACAGCCATTGATCCCATTCGAGTCCTCACACACAATTACTGCATTAGAATCACCAGTGTTTCCTCCTCTTCCCTCCAGATATCAGCATTTGTGACCATTTCTGTATTATTCACAGTTTATGCCTGTTCTCGCTACCGTCTTTGCTCCCCCCCACCCCATTCCAAACTGGGAGCCTGAACAGCCATTGAGGACCCCAGGAGGCTCATTGGCAATAATGAGTTTGTAGAAGAAACGTTCTGCTTTACATTCTATTCCCACTCTGACCCCATTAAGGTCCTTTTGTTCTGGAAGGGTAGGATCAGCACTTCCCTCTGGCCACAAAGCTGTCAGGTTTACTTACAGCTCTGTTTTAAGATCAGAATCAAATAAATCAAAGCAAACAGTAAGCAGTAGATAAACTCTGTCTTTAAAACCTCTCTAAATTGCATTTTTATGGGAAATACAACATACAGAAGGTGAAGCTCACTCTGTGAGAGATCCAACCATTAAAATAATTTACTGGATATCTTTGATGTTCATTTTCTTCAGCCATGAGCATCCAGTGATCCATCAGCTGCAGACAAACATTGTGCTGAAAGCTTGCGCTGAAATTAGGAGCAGGAATAAAAGAATTAGCCACGTAAGACTCCCATAGATGCCCTGTGTTGACATCCCTGTTCCCAAACCCTATTAAGGGAAACATCTCATTTGTCCTAGATGTCAAGTTTTCATAAGCCCTAATTTAAAGAGAAATTGCAGAGCAAATCCCATTTTACTATCAAAAATTAAAATATTAGCCTTACAAGAAATTCTATTTATACATAATAAACTATTTCAGCTGCTTTTAACTTACTCTACTGCTTTCTTGGTCACTCAAGGGCTTCACCATGGCTTGTAATACTTTTTTAAAGGGAACCCACCTCTCAAAGCTGAGCAGTATCAGTTCATCCCTCTGGTTTTCTGCTGCACAGTCACTATGGCTCTGGGGAGGTTCTCTGACACTCATTTCAGGAAGAATCTGAAGTGTCCTGCTCACAACAGGAATGTTCTTTCCTCTCCCAACTAGAGCCTTCTTCTGGTCCACTGCCCACTGTCCATCTGCCCAAGAGAAACCATATTCTTTGATCCTGCTGTCATCTCACCAAGGATGCCCTTCAGCTTTCCAGCTCATGGAGCCAACCTGGGCAAAGATCAACTCTGCTGATTTGAACAGACCATTCTATTCATCTCAGGAAACAAGAGGTGTTTGTACTTGCTGATTATTTCACATTCATCAGGGCTCTACAATATAAACTTCTTCTGAAATGTTGGACGTGTGGTGACTGCTGCTGACAGAGATTGTTTTAGATGATTGACAAAGCTCCAAATCACAGCACACAGCAGTGTCCAAATCCTGAGTTAATACAGAATCTGACAAAACACAGTTGGTGTTCGAATCCCTATTTGGAAGAAATATTTTGGTGCAAAATTGAAACCAAGATCACAGTTGTACACTGTAATTCAAATGAATTTCTTAGCTGCAACGATTCTACCAAACCTCTTTGGTGTCTTAATATTAAACCAGTGTGATGGACTGTGTGAAGGCCCCAAAATCATTGCTTTATGGCTGTCAGTTACCACCGCTGATCAGAATATTGAAAACTTAGATCAAAATCAAAATTGAAGAGAGGAACTGGGAGCAGGAGGGCTGGAGAGGGTTTCTGTTGTTACCCTTAGTTCACCCTGTGGGTTCAAGAAAGGCAGTTGGCTTCTGGATGACTGTCTGTGATATAGGTCATGTATTTGAGGTAATTTTAAGCGAAGGATTACATTATTATAATAAATAGTTACTCTAGAACATTAATCCTGAAGTATTGATACCTCATAGATTATGAGCCAAAATCCATTTGGAACTTTGGAACCAGGAGCCAACTTCCACCATTCTCCTGAGCCCATGTGTGAAGTGTCCCATATGCTCCAGGCACAGGCTAGTACCCAAGGGCAGACCTCTGGCCAAGATGTCCCACCTCACTGAAAGAGAACCTGCACTGAATAAAGCACGTGTACGATTACACAGCAGCCCAAGTGAAAACTCTGGCAAATCTGGTGTTTGCTCAACACCATCTCGTGAGGTGCTGCTGTGCGCAGCGGGCAGCACAGAACTAGCTCCTGCTCTTGTCTCCTCTGATTCCTCCTAGTCAGAGACGTCTGCTAAGATCTGCCCAGTGGACACACAGTTGCAGCAGGTGGCAACAGGCCAAAAGTGCTTCCCTTGCACTGACCTCAGCAGGGGAAATGGGACTGGACTCACTTCCTATGAAAATTAAATATTACCTGGCTACCGCCTTTTGTCCTGCGAGGACTGGTTGACAGCCATCTGATCAGGAGCCAGCAGGGGATCCGGGTGGCCCAGAAGGCAAATGGCATCCTGGCTTGTATCGGCGATAGTGTGGCCAGCACAACTAGGGACACAATTCTCCCCCTGTACTGGGCAATGCAGAGGCCTCCCCTTGAGTACTGGGAGCAGTTCAGGGCCACTCACTTCAAAAAAGAGATTAAGGGGCAGCAGCAGGTCCAAAGGAGCAACAAGGCTGGGGAAGAGACTGGAGGGAAGGGCTGATGAGGAGAGGCTGAGGGAGCTGCGAGCTGTTTAGCCTGGAGGAGACTCGGGGGGGGACCTTCTCCCTCTCTCCAAGTACCTGAAGGAAGATTGTAGTCAGGTGGGAATCAGGCTCTTGTCCCAGGCAACCAGTGCCAGGACCAGAGGGCAGGGCCTGAAGCTGCACCAGGGGAGGGTTAGGCTGGATGTTAGGAAGCCCTTCCTCATGGAAAGGGGGATTAGCCCCTGGAATGGACTGCCCAGGGCAGTGATGAAGTCCCCATCCCTGGAAGTGTTGAAGGACAGCCTGGCTGTGGCCCTTAGTGCCCTGGTCTGGCTGATGGGGTGGTGTTAGGTCCTGGGCTGGGCTGGATGAGCTTAGAGGGCTTTTCCAGCCTCAACCACTGTGTGATTCTGTCATTCTGTGAACAGCAGCTTGGCCTGGTTATTTCTGCAGATGCTTAAGAAATCTCTGTTATCTCCTCCTTCGAGAAAGTGTCTTCACAGTTAATTAGAAGATAATAGCAGTCAGCTTCTGCTAATTATTTGTATTTTTGCTTAACACTTGTTCAGGTATTATTACAAGCTAATATTTGTCTTGTACCATGCATTAGTCATTACAATTAGCCAGTAGAAATAGATTAGTCATGCGCAAACAATCTCGTCAATGAAGTATTTATGCCCCCTTTGGGGATGGGAAGGAAGGCAAACAGAGCCCTCTATGACTACCAGGGGAAACCCGACCTATCTCTTCTCGTCACATCATCATTCCAGGATTTCTTTTGGGGCAAACTAACCGTATGGGGCTTCCTGCAAAGTCCAGGAGCACCACTGGAAACTGTGGGAGCAATTTAATGAAAAACTTCAGGGGGTTCCTTCTCTTGAGACTGTGAGAGGCTGCACTGCTCAAGTCACAGAATCACACAGAATCCCAGAATCTTTTTGGTTGGAAAACACCTTTAAGATCATGTAGCCTCACCATTAGCCTGGCACTGCCAGGTCACTACTAATTCATGTCTCTAAGCACCACTTGTCCTTTAAATGCTTCCAGGATTGGTGGCTCCACCACTGCCCTGGGCATCCTGTACCAATATCCAGCAACACTTTCAGTGAAGAAATTCTTCTTAATACTCAGCCTAAACCCCCCCGGTGCAACTTTGCAGCCATTTCCTGTAGTCCAATGAACCAAAAAATTCTGAAGCATGAGTGATAAATGTTTGACTAGCTTATTCTGTATAGAAACCTACATGAAGTAGGGATCAACAACATAAAAAAAACCAACCCTGTACAACAAAACTTACTTCTGAAGTACAACGTTTCGTCATGAAGTCAGTGTCACCCTTCTGCTCCAGCAGCTTTGCTGTTGATCCTCCTGCTGGGCTTGTGGCTGCAAGACCCTCCCTGTCACACCTGTGAAGTTGGATGGTTTGGCTGAGCATTGAACAAGGACAATTATCCACATACTGAGGACTTCTATCAGAAAGGAAGACTGAAGTTTATCAAACTGGACTGAACATTGGGATGTCACCACAATCTGGGTGAACATGTCACCAACAGCAGATCAAGTGGCTTCTTGCAAGACTCACACTCACAGCAGACCTGAGATCAAGAACTTCCCGATGGACCTTCCAAGAACAAGGTTATGCAATGAGCTGATTGAAAATATTGCTTAGATGAACTGCAAAAGCAGAGGGTCTGCAGAAGTCTGTTATAAGGCAGCTTACTGCTTTTCATTCCACTTTCCAGGGGCTTTTCTTTGTCACTTCTGCTCTGAGTTTCTCCCCATTTCTTTCCGATTTGAGGAGGCACTCACAAAACCTCTCTCTTGCGTGGACAGAATTTCCTAAAAAGCCTCTTTTAAAATAAGCCAACACAAGAGACCATTTAACAATAAAAACCTTAAGGCATTTCCATGAGTCAGTGCTCAGCTCCTGCAGGTCCCAGCCCACTCCATTCCCACCCATCCACCTTCTCTCTCTTTGCTGTCCTGCCCTGGCTCTGATACTTGCAATGAAAAATCGAACAACTCACAGGTCTTCTTGCAGGAAGCCTTTTCTCCAGCTACAGGAGTTGTCAAGCTGGGAAGAAGGACTGTGTGTTGCTGTATTTAGCACCAGCCCAGAAATAGGTCACATATTGTTTCTGAAAGAAATGGATCACCAGGCCCCCACAACTCATCTCGGTCTCCCTCCCTCCACCCCCGTACGCAGCGCCTGAAGCATTCCAAGATCCCTGCCAAATTCCCTCACAAATACTTTAGTTCTTTACGTGCATGTCTCGTTCCATCTGTTCCACATGCTCTTTATGCCATTTGCATTCACTGGCAGAGTCTGTGAGATGACACCACACGTTACCCATGTGCCGCCTTCTGCAGCGGCTGAGGTACCGCGTATGGAGGATGCTGAGGGGCTTGAGGTCTGCAGTTCCTCCTGGGTTAACCCTGCTGTGGGGCAAATGGCACAGGAGTGTCCCCAGCAGGTTTTCCCATGAGCAAGGTTGTGGCTGGGATATGCAACCTTACACCTGTAGGCTCAGGTATCCTTCGCAGGATTGGGGTTGGGACTGTGTGTAAACGGGACGCTGGGTCCAAACACACAGCACAGAAAAGACGAATGAGACTTGAGTGAGGAATCAAGGAGGTGAAGGGGTGTTAGCCCCGTGCACCAATACCTCCTGTGAAGCAAATGCTCTGTCTGACCCTTCACTGCAGGAGTGCACCACAGAAATGGGGCCAGGAGCTGTGAGCTCGGAGTTTGCCTCTGGGAAACACAGGGCTGGGTTTGGTGTTTTGCAGTACAGTCATTCCAGCCCACAGCCAGCCCTGAGTCTGCCCCAGAACACAGAGAGGGGCCACTACAAACAATCATTGGACTCAGGTTAAAGAGTTGCTCTTTAAGGATAAGAATCAAGGGGAAAAACCCTCCTGAGTTTTGAATACAGGGACTTTCGTACAACCACACCATAGCATGGCTACAAGTGGCCACAGACCTTCACCTTCTTGAACAAATTACACCAAAACCTGAAGCCACAGCATTTCCATGATGTACTAAGTGCAGGACACAAAACCTTGGCTTCCACCTCCATGAGAGAAGCTCAGACAGAAGGAACATCAACTTAGAGGACACCTATGAGTCCAACAGAGATTCAGCTAAGAAACGTCCCAAAAGCTGGAGCTTGGGCAAGACCAGCCCTGCAGCACAGCGTGTCCAACCCCAGCACCAAAGCACCTGTGAACCTCTTCTGAGGAGCAGTGACGGCAGCAAGGCAGAGCTGGCCACCCAGGTCAGAAGTGTCCAGTTCTCAGCACATCCTGCAGCGTAAGGACTTTCCTCTGTTATTAAGGTGGTGTGCAAATACACACCATGTTCCATCAGAGGTCAGTCAGCAGTTCTAACCTGCTGTGTTCCCAAAGCCAGTCAGCCCCGCTTGCTCACCTGGTGAGAGATTTCTCAATCTTTGCCTCACGATTTTTGCACATTCCTTTCCTCATCTCATTTTTCCTGTTTAGCTTGTGTGCTCTACCCAATACCCTGTTATCTTCCACCCCATCTCTCTCCCTTTCTTCCCTGCCTGTTATTACTGCAGCGTCTTTAATGTTTCCCTCTGCCTTTAGTTTCCAAGCTGTAGTTTTCAGCTGCTGGGAAAGTGTTTGATTGGTAGGACTCATTGTTCCTCCTTCAAAGGAGCTATCAGCTGAGATAACCTGCGTGTGCTCAAGCAAAGGGAAGGGATGTCTGCCATTCCCTGATCACTCTCACATTTGAAGCCTTGTAAGCTGTTGCGTAGCTCATGAGAAACCAGACAGATAAACAACTGCCACTTTCTTTGCCAGGAAGGGAACTGGAGATGGTCCCGTCAGCAGGGCAACACGTTTTTCAGCCAGAGCTCTTCATGATGAGGGAAAAAGAGAGCGATGTTCTCCATCACCCAAACACTCTGTCTTTTAAACATGGGCCAAGTCTACCCAGAATAATGTCTTTGGTTCCTGACCACTTCATACCTTCCTGTCAAAGAGCAAAGAAGGATCAAGAGCTTGAGGTGATGGCATGAATTTAACACTCTGTTAGTTGGCTTAGTCTAAACCCAAGAGCCATCAGAGCTGTTAACCTGACAGGAAAAGAACTAAGGGACACATCTACAAAAGACGTCAACTGCTACATCATCCTGTCCACAGCCTTTGCTCGCTCCAGGACTCACAGAACTGGATTCCCATTCTCCTCAAGTTCAGATGCCTAAGGTCATCCTTTCAGAAGATGTTAACATGCAGGATAATGTCCCCTTTGAATTCAGTAAGAAGGAAGTGGGAAGCATCTCTCGCATGGAAATGACCTAACGGCTACCAAATTACAGGCTGTTCTAGGTGCAGTGTTGTCCACCCATGCTTTGATGATGGCCCAGTGTGACACAGTGGAAAGTACACTGGGCAAAAGAGAAGTATTAAACCCAGTGACCAGGGCACAGACCACATCACCTAACGACACCCTGTCAGGCTCTCTGCAAAAAAGCCTGCCTCACAGAACCAATAACACTTCAGGGAGTTCACTCATGCCATGACACCAAGCTGTGTGGTGCAGCAGACACACTGGAGGGCAGGGAATGCCATCTAGAGGGACCTGGACAGGCTGGGCACAAGCCGACCTCATGGGGTTCAACAAGACCAAGTGTAAGGTCCTGCATCTGGGTCGAGGCAATCCTAAGCACAAATACAGGCTG
>JAOXOE010000776.1:13060314-13072175 GCA_028565055.1 Phoeniculus purpureus | reverse complement strand
AATTTACACCTCAATGAATAAAAGACTCAATTTAAGTTACCATTATGCTCTTTACCCCAATGAAGATTTCCCCTTTAAAGCACAAGGAAAAGACAAATCCATACCACTGTGAGCAGCTTCACATTGGTAAGAACTCACGTTATCAAGAGCCATGATCTCCTCAAGTTCATTTATCTCAGGAGAAAAGAGTTGTACAGCAGAAAGTGATTCAGAGACACTCTAGTTCCCCACTGGGATTTGCAGCATCAAATTTCTGAGATGTGTCCTCCTATAACATGAGCACAAACTCAACCCTAAGGGCTATAAGTCACTGTCCATTTCATTTCCAAGAATGAACAAGCACAAACTCATTTAACCACAATTTCAGTATTGTGATCTGCTTGTCAATAAAAAGCAGAACCACCTTGTTTCTTCTGCCTTGCTGTTCCTCAAACATAGAGCTCAGCATTCTTGGTCATATTTCAAGAAATCCATGTACTTAAATGTCTCATTCAGACAGAATTTGACGTTCAGTATTTTGCCAGTACCCATGTCTGAACTCTAAAACCACTGCAGGGAGTGACACAGCCTGACCAGCAGTCCACTTTCAACTATTATCCACTAAGTCACTGCAAGTGTTTCCCTGTACGTTCAGCACAGAACAAGTCATTCCACTCCTGTATGAGTTACACACGCTGCGAAGGAAATTACTTCTCACATTCTTGTAGGGTCTTGACGGTCAGGAAAATCCAGTCTCCTTTCAGTTACCAGGTACTTCATTCCCCTAACCAAGCAATGCCATTCCCCATTTGCTACACCCTGTTCCATGCTGTGTCTGAGAGGCTTCACTGATCCCTACAGTGAAAGGCTTCACCACACCACTGCACTGCAAGGAGAACTATATTATTGAAACGAAGATGTTAGAAATAAACAACCTACACCAATTCATAACAAACAGGAGCGATCACCTGCAACTCCCCTCAAATACAAAGACACTTAAATCCCATACACTCTCCATCTTAAATATTAAATAAACCGTATTTCCCAAAGAGAAAAGCATCTATTATTAAAGCTTTGCTGGCTAAGTAGAAATATTACCTGGCCCTTCGTTCCAAACAGGTGCCTCATAAAAAATTAACACTGGTGGAATGGCTGGGTGCAGCACTTCCGAGCCAGCTCCTCAATTATACATGATCAGCCAGCTACCTGCACAGAACGTGCCTGCAGACACAGCGCTGCATGTCCGTGATTGCACGGGCTGTGTTACTCAACAAACTACCTGCTGTTTGGCTAAGAATGACACTGTAACGGGCTGAGGGCAGTGGTTAGAACAACATCACGAATAAGAACAACCTTGGCACCACAGCAGTGTGGGGTGGCCATGGGGAAGTAGGGGACAGCTACACCACACCTGACAGAGAGAGTGTTCTATACATCTAAAATACATTTTTGATAATCAGACATAAAAAGTTTATCACCAAGTAACCAGAAAGTCTAAAGGACACCAGGATAAAATTGTAATGCAAAGCCCAAGGTACTGATCCTTACTATTTGTTGGGGGTTTTTTCAGTTACTATTCCAGGATTAGTGAAACCTGGTGGATTGTTTTCATCCACAACATGAGAGGCAGAACAAGAGTATTTATGCAGTACAATAAAATACCTTTTAAAAGTGAAAGTTTTCAGTCTAACTAAGTCCCCTCACAGCAACAACACAGCACTGAAAAGGAGTTAATACACCTTGGACAGTCATAGCCAAAAAGGATTGCAGCAGATCCAGTTAGTTTTGTGCTACACATTCTGGTGACAGAGAAAACTCAAGCTGCACAAATTTACAATAACATCAACTTATCACTGTTACCTTTGTCCTACCTTCCCCTTTCTTCTTTTTCTTACGTTTGCTTGCTGCAACTTGTCTGCATTTACAGTGAAATCCGGCAACATGACCAACATGGCAATTTCTGACCTTGCAGATTTACCTGTAGTGCCACAGAGTTTACCCGACTGTGTAGATTGGGTTTTATTCCATCAACTATTACCTTAAGTCAGAGTTTAGTGTCTTTATCATTACCCTTTGAGCTACAATTTATTATTATACTGTGAACTAGAGATTCATTTTGCAGTGCTTCTGAGATTTCACAAGATTCTAAGTAACGATATTGGATATCAGTCTAAGTTCTTTCAAGCTTTACTTTGTATTTTATCTGCAGAAGTCAATTTTACAAGGATATTTTTTCTTCAGGCCCTAATACATAAATTGAGACAAAACCACATAGAATAGTAAGGCAAAGCCTTTAATAACAATGTTCCTTTTTCTCTTGAAAAGAACATAAATAAAAATCAAGACACGGATAAAGTGAGTAACTTACTGTGCAGTTCACGATGAATCACATCCACAAGATTTGGCTCATCTCCCCACCAGAATATCCACAGTTCCTTACAATCCGGTTTGACGTCCCGGCGCCACACACAAAGCAAATTGGCCTGCAAGCAGCGGATGAAGCTGAGCAGAATCGGGTCATCCTGCGCCGGGGCTGAAATGATAGGGCCACAGTCCCCATGACCTTCAAAATTGTACCTACGCCATTTGATGCCTGTGAGTTCAGCCTGAAAAAAAAAAACAACACAGAACAAAACCCTCCATTAAGTACTTGTATTGAAATTTAGTTCTATCCATAGCACTGGGTTGATTCATTGCCATTCCTCAGTTCCTAGAGTGTAGCAAGGTAAAAACTCTTCCTGTTCCTGTATTTTCCTTCATTGAGGAGGGCAATAAGAAAAGAATTTCAGAAAGCCCTGAGTAAACCTGGCTCACCTCTACATTTAGGTTTTTCAACACAACCAGACTCATTTCCAGCAGATTTATTCATCTCTAACCTCACTGTAACCTTACAAGTGAGAAGGAAAACAGACCAGGAAAGGGAAGATGGGCTATTCCCCATGTGCTGCTTGGTGCTCACAGGAGGTCAGCATCAGCCCAAAAACTGACTGCTTGAAAGTCAAAGTACCAGGAGGCACAAAACAACAAGAGACTGGCCAGCAAACAGAGAAATGGTTTCATGTGGTGAGGTGACAGGTGGACTACACAGCTTTTATTTTTGTGTTGCTGAAATGAACAAAAGCAGAATAAGGCCAGTTGCCACTGACTGTCTCTGACCCAGACAGAATTTCCAACTAACCACCAGGGAAGAGTAAGAAGAACAGAAAAATCAATACCCACAGTCTTGGGAATGATTTTTTAGGATGAAGGACTTGCTACATTCTCCTTTCTCTCTACTCTGAACCGGCTCTGGGAGCCTGCCCAGGACATAGGAGCAGTGCTAGGGTGATGCTTAGTGTAGCTGCTGTCAGCATCATTACCAAATAAAAACATAGGGGTACACACTGCATTCACTGAGGTTTCTAACCCACCTCACCACATTCTCACTGCTGTTACCACCTCTGCTTCATTTCCAGTGTTCGCACTTTCCCTCAGCTCTGAAGTGGTCCTGCAGGAGAATCCACTGGGCTGAAGCAGCAAGCTGTGAACACTTCAGCACAGCTCCTACCCTCTATTCAACAAGGGAGAGAAGGAGAGACTGGCTGTAGGAACAGCCACCCAACAACTGCCAGGTATGGGGTGTATTCAAACAGAAAGAGTCCCTTTTTTCTCTCTGCACAGTAGATATAGAAAATATCAAAAAGAAAACAGACAAATTTTTAGTCCTAAAGAAATCAAAAGACTTGCAAATCACGTTTTTGTGATGCTTTCAACATTTGCAAAATGACGTTTAATGTACCAGCTTCCAGGCCACCTGTCACTCACAGAAGGATCAACCTTTTCAGATCCTGGAACATAGGGCATTTAGAAGTTCCACATCTAAAATGTCATAGAATTATCACAGAATTACTGAGGCTGTGTAATCATCAAGTCCAGCCTATGACCTGACACCATGACATCAGATAGACCATGGCAATGAGTACCACATCCACTCTGCCCTTGAACACCTCCAGGGATGGCGACTCCATCACCAGCCTGGGTAGTTCAGTCTGTTTCCTTCAACCCAGTAACTCGAAGCAGGCTGTTACTGGTTCAAGAGGGAGCTACTTAACTGCTAAGGAGCTGAAGGTGACCTTCATCACATCAACTACAGAAACAAAAAATACTTGCTGAAGACTTTCCCCAGGCAGCACAGCTGCTTCTGCGCTTAGAAATGCTGATCATCCTGGGTGTTGGGACAACTGGGTTAATGGTTGGACCTGATGAGCTTAAAGGGCTTTTCCAACCTAAATGGTTCTATGCCTCCAGCAAATGGTTTCATTCAGAAACATGCCCGCAGAATGTTATCTTGAGCCCTCCGAATGACAAGGGACACAAATAGGTATCTCCTTCCTCTAAGGTGACTGTCTCAGCCTTACACTGCAGAGAAACTGGACTGAGAACGTTTGAAGCTCTGCCATGCCCCATACATTGGGGCAAGCACAGGAGACAGAGAAAGCTGATGAACACTTTTTCTCTAACAACCATTACTCTGCTGCCCTAAATACAGACCCCTTCAAAGCCATCTGCACAGGCTGAGGCGTGGAGCCATTTTAACTCCAGGACTGTAAATTCCTAGTGGAGATAAAACCTGATTCTTTCCTCCCCCCTCAGGCTTAAATCAGAATAATAAGCACGAGGGTTCTTCTGCTGATCTCAGAGCATTCAGTTCAGATTGGCAGGGTTTCGGCTGCTAAAAATCACAATTCCCCAGGAACATTTCACAGTGCACAACTCGATGCTGGCATAGTACCAGCAACCCTGAAGATATAATTAGTGCTGTGTAGCCACTGTGACTGTTTTCCTCTTCTGCAGCTCCAGCAGATGGAACACAAACAAAACACATCTTCTACCTCTTTGCTTTTTTTTATTCTACTCATCTCCACTAAATGCTTTTTGGACTCTGTATGTTGTCCAAGAAATGGACAGATCAATTCTGAATTAACTTCTCCAGAAAACTTGAACCAATTTAATAGAGCTCCCTCAGAGACCTGACACAGGAATACAGGCAGAGCAGAACCACAAACAGGCAGAGCACCATGATTTTTGATGAGTTCTTGTCTTTGGCCACACCAAGCCTAAAGAAGAGGTACCTATGTGTTACTGCATTCAAAAAAACAGGTAAGTTACATAATCATGTTATTTTTCCTGGTTCATTTAGTACAGAAAGTTGAGAAGAGCTGCGGCAGACTGAGGCCCCGGTGTGCAGAGATCAGCACCACAGTGGTTCCAAAACTGGAAATACGTATTTGAGAAGGAAGCAAAGATCTACAGGAAAAGGCCTGAAGGGTCTTATGAGTGTAGGAACTAAACATACGTCATACAGTCCCACAGCTCCAGCCCTGCCTCCAATGTGCCACTGCCAAATCCATCTACCAAAGATTTTTGCTTTCTCAGTTCTCCCATTTGAACCCTAAGCAAACTGAACACCAGGTATGAAGACACTTCTCAACTACTTCTTAATTGCCTGTCCCATAGGTGCTACTCACACAATTTCCTGTCTGTGCAGAGCTTCAAACTGTCTAGTTTTCTTAAGGAAAAAGTCAATGTAAGGAACCAAATCACACCACCCCTCATCCCTTGGGTCAGGTACTTCCACAAGCAAGAGTCAGTTAAGCAAAGGGAATATAAAACTGACAAAGTGTCCATCCATTGTCCAGGGAACCTCAAACCATGGTATTTACACAAACACCTCCTCTAACCCAGATTTCTGTGTAGGATATACTTTAGTTGCTAAGTCTCTTTAGTCTACAATTTATGGAACATAAAGACTGCCAAAGCTTTATATATATTTGCTAGTTATATTAGAGTCTCATCTTGCAGCGCTTCTTTCAAGTAAGTAGCTATTCTGAAGCCACCAGAGACTCATAGGAAGGACTACTCACAGGCGCAGAAATCTGCATAAGAAAGCTCTTAGTTCATAGTCCAAGAATTTAAACTGTAGTTAAAGGTGTCATGGGAATTACAGCACCATTTTAATTAAATGCTATAAGATCCTGTAGACAGATTCAAGATTAGCACCATCTGTTTTGGTTTCATTTCACTACATCATCCTCACGCAGCAACAAAATACCATTTCACACCCTACTCACGCCGCCACTTAAATACCAGATAAAATTTACATCCTCCTGATGCACCTCACTAGCAAGGACAGACAAAAGGACAAAAATGAGAAGACAAAAATTGTCTGTAGACACACGTGCTTGCGGGGGAAGCAGACTTGGGCTGAGAAAATGTCCCCCATTCCCATTGAAATAAAATATTTAGTGACATCTGCCCAAGTCCCTGTCAAGTGAATTGGAAGAGCCAAGTTAAGGAGCACATGAAGGAGCAGAGGAGATGGTTTAACTAACAAACCAGTTTTCTGCATAGCTGTGTGTTACTTCCACACTCTGGGAACAAGTCCCATTTGGATCGGAAACACTGCAGCAGCAGCAAGCACTGTCACAGGCATTTTCTTGTTTTTTACTCCCAGGTCTGTAACTCTCTTGGTTTGAAAAACCATCTCAACCCTGTGCAGCCTCCTGAAATCAGATTGTTTACTAAGTATTAACATTCCCCTCTATCCCATCCATCTAAAACGGTGGAGAATGTTTTGTGTTCCCTTCCCTCAGGGCTGGTCCCTGCTGCCCTTAAAGAGGGAGGAACCATGGGGCAGTGCAAAAGCTCACTGAGGCAGTGGGGACCCTCACTGTGCCCAGAACCAGCCATGACTCAGCTTTAACGGAACCCTTCTGTTGGGCCAGCACTGACAGGTTAAGCGAAGTTCTTCACACTTCCTCACACTCCAAATTCAAGAATGGAAAAAAGCAACATGTTATAAAAAAACCTATCTAATTCTGCAATGGGCCTCTCATCAGCAACAGAAGTGTGGCATTCCTGCTCAGAGCTCCATGATCAGCTGAGCTGGGCATCATCCTGCTTAATATGCAACTGCTCAGCTGCACAAAAACATGTTTGCCTTTAATCCCTTCCTTGTATAAGCAGTCAAGTGGCTGGAAAAAAATGGATAAAGAACCACCACTAACCAAAAATGAAGGGGGGGGGGGGGAAAAACACCTTTCTTTTTTTGCTATTCATTTGCCCTTAAAGCCAGCAAGAACCTGAGCCCACTGCTGCCTGAACAACTGCTTGGATTAACCTACCCAGTCTGTACCATGCTACCCTCTCCTTTCCTACCCCTGGAACAAACGATCTCAACGCTACTGAGCTGTCTGTGACCATCAATACCATCAGGGCACTTCTGTGTCATCTTTTATCTTCGTCAAGCCCTAATGAAGGATCTAGCTGTAACCCCAATCCTATTATCAGCTATCTTCCCTACGGACTTCTGGACATTCTCTATCAAAGCACCAAGGACCAGAAAACAGAGATACTCCTACAATAACCAAGTCCACAGAAAACATTACTGGTAGCCACAACTAACAGTGTTAGCTGCTGTGCCCAAAAATTAAGCAGGACACAACTGTGACCTTTTCCCCTATGTGATTCTGCCTTTGGGGAGAGGAGGCAGCAGGAAAATTTAAAAATGTTTCAAAGACCTAAAAGTTAGGCTACCCTCAAAAGGAATTTGAGGCAGCAACTAGTAGTGGAAAGTCTAAAAGGTTTCCAACATTAATGCTCAGATTCCAGCAGCTCTGGCAGATGCAGAAGCTACCAACAAAGGGCTTGAGTGTTAGGCATAAAAGAAGGAGTAATCTGATAAAGGGCCCAAATTGCTGAATTCAAGGTTAAACACTAAGGTGTCTAGAGTAAAGCATGGGAGAAGGAAGCCTGACACACTGAAAGAGAAACAGGATCTTCCTCAAGCCCACTGCAAAAACAGTTTGGCAAAACGAAACTACAGATTAGAAACTGTTCTCAGTGAAACAGAAGGTGACAGCGAAGTTGTCAGGCCATCACAATCCACATGCAGCTCTGCACCTCCACAGCTAACTGCAGTTCTTGTCTCAACATATCAGAAGGAAACCAGAGAAACTGCAGGAATGGTCCAAAAGCACCCGTTTCACACATGAAAAGCATTCAGGGATATAAGGCTGTTCAATATGAAAGAAGGAAACTATGAGGGTGCTGCTGGTTGTGCCTTCCAGGCGTCAAATTAAATCCGCAGAATGGAGACGGACCAAAGTGAGATGGGATGAACTTTGTGTCAGGAACACGTTTTTGCAGCAGGTCTTCGGGTCCCTTGCTCCTCTCCCAGAACAGCAGAACTGCCATGAGTGGCTCCTGGAAGTGTCCACGTAACAGCCTGAGCATAAGCCAGAGTACAGGTTTGCAGCACTGACAGCACCACAGCTGCTAACTGGACAAGCACCCACATGGCATTTCAGTAAGTGCGGTGGGTCAGGCAAGCGCAGGCCACTACAGAGACAGGACATGACAATGGACTTCAGTTCTGATGCAGCAGAGCTGCTCCCATGCCATGTTGCTCAACCAGGCACCACAGTGGCACCTTTGAAATCTTTATCAGCATGTGAGGAACAGCATCAACGATCTCCCTCAAAAATAGCTCCTGGACCTGCCACCCTTGAGTACCTATTAAGCACCCAACAGTGGAACAGGGACAGTCATTCAGGACTGGCTCCAGGAGCTCAAAATAATTCACTACAGAAGAGCAGCAACAAAAGAAGGAATTTCTGAGATAAGACCTTGAGTTCCATGAGTGGCTTTGGGTAGCAGATCTCCCTGAACTGATGGGGCAAACTTCAACAAGCAGTTCCAAACTGGTGCCTGGCTCATGAGTTCCCTTCCACCATCACCGCTGTGCCTATGCTCCCCAGGCAGAGCTGTAGGAAGATAATGACAGGCATGGCTGGAAACCAAAGGGCTGAGGTTCAGCTATTACAGGAAGAGATGCTTTTGAGTCAAAAATATTCAAGGCACAAAAACACAAGGAAGCTTAAAGATGGCAGGAACATCTTCTCAGGCCAGCACGTGACTGAAGCTCATGTGAGCACTGGCACACACTGGTGCTTAACTGGTTTGTGCATAAATAATGCACGTGAAATGGGAACTGTCCCACTAGAGTCTCAGTACCATGTGTGAGAAAGGGAAACAAAGCCTATCTGAACAACAAAACCAGTACTGAACAGCTAGGAATGTGGTTGTCAGAGGACACTGTGAGGGAAGATCTACAGACACCCATATTCTTGGGGAACCTAAGTACTGACCCAACTGGACCCAAGTACCAACCCAACTGGACACCCACCCAATAAAGTCAAGAGACAAAAGCATTTAAAAATAAGACATAGTGGGGTTTGATTTGTTCTGGGTGTTCTTATGGGGGAAAAAAAAGGTAGAAAAGGTTTACCTGTGTCAGAACTGACTACACCAGTGCTGGCTTAATCATGGCTGGAAGCACAGTGCCATCTCCAAGGCAAAAGGTAGAAGGAATGGAAAAGATCCTTTTCTTTTAAACAAACCTGAGGTCTGAGTGGAGAACAGACTATTTTATGGAGCCACTAAAAGGTTCCTCTGAGCTCTGTAACACTTCAACCAGTTTCTTTACAAAAGGGATCAATTATGTCTTAACTCCTGAGGAGATGGCTGAGCACAGATAATGAAATGAGAAGCACCACTGCACACTTCAGAGCACACACAGAGCAGCAGCACAGAGCAGTGACAGAGCCAGTGCCCAGTCCCCGAACATTAGGTTTTTGGCTGATTTGTAGGTTGCTTTAAACAGGGAATCTTGGGGGAGGTAAGAGGGAGCCGGTGGGGGTCAGAATCTCTCACACGAAAAGCCGAGAAGGAGCGTGTGGGAATCAAGCCACGTAATCTTTAAATGCAGCAAAACCAGAAGTTGCACTCAGACCATGCAGAGCGGCAACAGAGCCAGCTGCTTTAGCCACCGGGGGGGGGGGGAAAAAAAAAAGTGTCAACCCAGCAGCAAAGGAAGACCAGGCCATGGTCACCACTGCACATGGATGTGGGAACCCAAAGCAAGATGAGGTCCCTCAGCAAGATGAGGCTGTGTAGGTGACAGGCTGCAGGAAATGGAACAGTCTCTCATTTTTCCCAGGCTGTATATGGTGCAAGCAGGTAGATTATCTACTTAACCGAGCAGCACAGCTGCAAGATGAGGTTGAAGAGCTACAAGTAGAAGTAGAAAGGCTCAGGACCATTAGAAAGGATGAAATACAGGTAGACTGGTGGAGCCAGGCTCTGCAGTCTGGACAAAAGCCAAATAAGAGCCAGAATCAAGGGGCCCCTGTATCCTGCATTTCTCAGAGGGAGGACAGAAGCCCAAGTAGAAGAGATGAGTGGAGTCAAGTGCATGGCCATGGCAGAAGGCGAGCACCCCCCTTGCCTGCCTCAACTTCCCAGTTGCCACTGAGAAATAGATATGAGCCCCTACTGAAAGACAGCCAGTCTAATAAGTATATAGAGGACAGGCAACCTATTCCGGAGGACCTAGCCTAGCATGGTCACATAAATTGGAGAGGTCTTCAAGTAATATGACAACCTCCTCCACAAAAAAAGAAGAGAAGGGTCCTAGTTATTAGAGACTCACTCCAGAAGGGAACTGAGGGCCCAATATGCAGAGTTGACCCTCATCATATGGAAGTCTGAAGTCTACCTGGAGCCCAAATCTGGGACATCACTACAACGCTCCCTAGCCTGGTGAGATCAGCTGACTATTACCCACTGCTCATCTTCCAGACAGGTGGGGAGGAAGCTGTGTTGCGTAGCCTGAGGGGAATGAAGAAAGACTTCAAGGCCTTAGGATGTTTGGTAAAAGAACACATTGTTATATAAAGGAGTACAAATTATATTTTCTTCATTACTTCCATTTCGGGGTGAGAACATGGGCTGGAATAGAAGGATTCTGGCCATAAATGCCTGGCTACAACACTGGTGCTACAGGCAGGGCTTTGGGTTCTTTGATAATGGCTGGTTATATAAAGGTACCAGACCTGACAGACATGGGAGAGGTTTATCCTAGAAGCAAAAAAGGGTTCTGGGGCAGGAATTGGCAGGGCTTATTCAGAGGGCTTTATACTAGATTTGAAGGGGTGGTGGGATTGTTGCTGGACGTGCACCAGTGGGACAGAGCTCTGGTCTTGATGAAAACCAGGCGGCCTCCCACTGTCACTGTCCTAGGGTGAAATCGGAGCACTCAGCTCGCTCCCTGAAATGCCTGTACACCACTGCACGCAGCATGGGGAACAACCAGGAGCAGCTAGAAATCTGCGTCCAGTCAGGTCATTATGATCTGGTGGCAATTACAGAGACATAGTGGGACAGCTCACATGACTGGAATGTGGTCATAGATGGCTGTGTCCTTTCAGGAGGGACAGGTCAGCAAGGCAGGGTGGTGGAGTTGCATGTTACGTGAGAGAGCAACTGGAATATATTGAGTTCTGTCCAGGAGCGGATGAAGAGAGAGGCGAGAGTCTGTGGGTGTGGATTAAGGGGCAAGGCTGGCATGTGTGACACTGTCACGGCTGTCTATTACAGGCCACCAGATCAGGACAAGGAAGTTGATGAGGTCTTCTACAGGCAGTTGACAGCAGCCTCCCACTACAGGCCATGGTTCTCATGGCGGATTTTAACTACCCTGATATTTGATGGAAGTTGTACTCAGCCAGCCATCCACAGTACAGGAGGTTCCTCCAGTGCATTGGTGACAATTTCCTGATGCAAGTGGTGGAGGAGCCCATTAGAAAAGAAGTGCTGCTGGATCTTGCACTCACCAACAAGGAGGGTCTGGCTGAAGCAGTGAAGGTTGAGGGCAGGCTTGGTTGCAGTAATCACAAGATGGTAGAGTTCAGGATCTCATGTGATAGGAACAGAATACCTAGCAGAATCACAACCCTGGACTTCAGGAGGGCAAACTTTGGCCTTTTCAAGCAATTGCTAGG
>JAOXOE010000776.1:13034486-13060214 GCA_028565055.1 Phoeniculus purpureus | reverse complement strand
CAAGGCTCCAGCACTCACTGCAACCACCTGCCTGAACATCTGCATGCTTGTGTGTGGCCTCTGTTTGGGTGCCCACTCCAGTAAGAGATCCATCTCTGTAGGTTTTTTAACATTCTGTGCTAAAAAATAAAGCAGAGAATGCAGTCAGAATAGGAAGGACTCCACGGCCCATGCTGGTGTGTTGTACACACACAGGGCCTGGGATGAAGGCAGATTCTCACATCTACATAGGCATTTAGCATGTAGCCACACATGCACACGTCAGAAGACTCCTCATTGCACAGAGATGAGTAACTGTCACATAAAATCTGGAACCTGTTACCAATCCAACTGTTAATCAAAAGCACAGAGACTCCGAAGAGCTCTCTTGCTCCTTCTGACAGCAAATTCCCCAAGAAAGAGCAACTGCACTAACAGATCTTAATAATTCATGGGGCCTGCAGAGCTCTGCCTTCACACAAAAATAAAGAAGGGAGGAGGGACAAAAACCAGAAAATAGCCTCCTGAAGAATCTACCCTGCCTATGCACCAGTGTGCAGAGAGGAGACAACAGCCACAGCAGCACATTTCTCCTTCAGTGCTGGTATTTAATAGGTTTGTCATGGCTGGGATGATGTACAACACAGCTATCTCTAGGGTATTGCCTTCCCCACAAAGCATCTACCTTACACCAGCTCAGAAGGTTCCTGCCACCTTCTACAGATGTTCCTGTTCAATACATGACCTTGTTAGAAATTATTAAGGGAACAGCTACTACCATGGCTGATTAATCTGATTTTAAGCAAAAAACCTCCCCAACAGACTGGCAAGAGATTTAATTTCTCTGAATTACAGTAAAAGTAGACACTATAATTTTTGTAGGTTATGGAAAAAACCCTCCTGTTGCCCAATTCCTTAAAACCAATAAAACCAGCTCAAACAGGAAATTACTGACTCTCATAACTGTCTTTCAGTCTGATTCAGAATCTGGATGAGATGAAACTTGAAAAGGAATCCTTCTATAAAACAAACCAAACATCTTCTGAGGGAACAGTAGAAAAGTTCTTCTGATGTTTCTAACACAGCTCTGAAGCAATGTTCATCTTTGTCCCTCGTTATACTGGAAACACAAGAACATGACTGTCCCAGAGCTGCCCATGGATCTCACACACACTGAGCACTAAAGCCTGGAAAACGTCATACCCAAACTGTACGCACACACCAACACTTCAAATTCAATTCCCAAAGTGACCTACAGCTAGTGGGGTAATCCAGCCTTCTGAACATGTGAGCTGACAAGTGGGAAAGCATCATTTGCCCTCTTTTCCCATTGCTCATCAAGTTAAGGTTGGCTCAGAAGTGGCTCCTCACACAAGGTGGAAACACCACTGACAAACAAACCCACCAATTCATTTACTCCAAGTAATCTGTCATGTGAGCTCTGGCCATAACTCTCATGCATCCACATGCAAGGAGGAAGGGGCTCCTGGACAGGGCAAAGGAAAGGAGCACCCAGAGCAACCCCCCAGCAGGAAACAGCCACACACCAGCAGATGCAGCTGGCTGAGAGAATGTTCATTCTCTGCCAGAATCTCCTTGTCCTGACAGAAACCCTTCAGACAATAATGGATTTGCTTTATTAAGATTGACCAAAAGAGAACTAAGCACAAAGAGGACTGGCAAGGCTGGAGTGATCGCATCACAGAACAAGCTAAAACCCAACCAGACCAACAACAGTTGAAGTCCTGTCTTATCACAGAATCACAGAACATCAGGGACTGGAAGGGACCTCAAAAGATCATCTAGTCCAATAACCCTGCCAGAATAGGATCACCTAGACCAAGTCGCACAAATACAGGTTAAAGCTGAGTCAAAAAACCCACACCGCAAAAACATTTTTTCAGCTGTTTCTGGAGCATAGTAGAAGAGAACAACAACAACAATAGGAAAACCATAATAAATGAGGAGTCTAATGGCTGGAATTCCGTTTTACACATCAGCATGTTAAACGTTTTCCTCTCTTGGTCTGTGACCTGATTTAAAACCAAAACCACACCACTGTTTATTTTCTGGCACTTGTCTTCATTCAGTTTTCATTTCCTCCCAGAGAAAGGTAAGACCTTTGTTTCCAAGTCCATAAACCATGAATGAGTATACGGATGCCTTCAGGGTCTTACATTGCTTCTGGGGCACCCTGAGCATCTCCTGAGCATCTCCTGTGTTATTCTCCGTAAGGACATGAATGAAAAGAAAAGGTTGCAGTGAGGTTATAGGAGACCAGGTTACTAGAAGGAATCGAGCTTGTACTGAGAACTGCTTCAGCCTTACACTGATGAGCAGCAGCACAGTGACAGCTACAACATTAAAATAATTTTCATCAGCCCTACATGACAGCTGATGAGCAAATGAGTTTGATGTACACATTAGACCTCATCAATCAGGCTCAGAGGCTGTATGAATGGATGAAACTGACACAGGACAGCTCAGAACAGGAAAGCTGGTGGCTTCCGACAGTTCGTTAGTATTGAACATTAACTGACTAGGTTTCACACACATGACACAACCTAACATGACTGTTTACGCTTTTGAGGAAGAACTATTCAAAGCAACAATCAAGACCAAACCAGGAGTGCAAAGTGCCTGACACTGAACAGTCTGGGATACTTAAGGAATTACTTCAAGAGAAGAAGCTTGGCCTGGATGGATCCAAATATGTACCCCCCCAGAATTGCCAGCCCTTGCCTAGGAGAGGCAGATGAACTCTGATCTCTAGGTCTTGTGGAGCTGACATGTCCACAAAAAGATCTTTGTCAAGGCAGGAGCAGAGATGTCTCTTCCATGTGTTCGGCCTCCAGAGCCCAGACAGCAGCAAACAGCAGTTGACCTAGCAGCTACACACTCCTCAGAAAATTCCATTGCAGACACACAAGAACAATGTGGTTTGTGCAGAGGCAAAATCCAGAAGATTATTACTGTGTTTTGTTGTATTCATGTTACACTGTACTTTAAAGTAGTATAAAAGGCTGGAAGACACTTTCCAGGTTCATTTTTCAAAGCAGCTGATGGAATTCAGATGCTACTGCCATTAAACTGCAATCGACAGGCACTGCTTGCTCCACATAGTGATCCTCCAACTTAATTTAACTTAGTCTTCAATTGTTTCACAAGGAGTTGTGTCAAAAACCTGCCCCATGCTGCAGTTAGGTTGTTTGCCCAGCATAAACCACTATCCCCAAACACACTGTGGGAGACAGAAACTTCGGTAAGTTCACTTGCCACAGCAGCAGCCAAGGATGTATAAATTAACTGCCAACAGCATAGGGCAGGGCAGATCAACCTGATTTCTACAGGGCAGTCCTTGAAATGCAGTGACTATTCAAATAAAAGCCATTTTTAAAGATTCAAATAAAACATCTCTATAAACAGAGGTGGGTAAGTAGGAACAGCTACGTGGGTGACTATTGGCTTGTGGCATTCACAGAAATTAGGACTATTTTCCACACAAAAGAAAATAATCCTTGTAATAACAAGGAGCTCACATTCAGATTCACTCTCAGTCCCTAAGGAGCACAGTAAAACCTAGAAGAACTAACTATGGACCTCTTCTGAAACAAAGTACGGATGAGCAGTCATTCTGAAAAGTCACATCATCTGAGGTATTCCCACACAAACGTACACCATTGTCAACACCCAGGTCTCCTTGTAGTAGTTAATACTACAGTAAGTTTCTTTAACGCAAGAGCATCAGAGCAATACCTGGCTTCTTATAGGGGCAAATGGAAGATGGGGTTTGTTCCCTCCAGCCCTGCTGTCCCTAGGGATGGTGGGCTGGACTGCAGCTGGGCACTATGGAAAACCACAGGCTGGGCAGATTTACTGCTGATCAAAAACTGTCCTGAAAGGAGTTTTTGCTGCTTCTGTTTGACAACCGCCTGCCTGCATTATTTGATCACAAACAAATGCAACAAAGCCTACTCACAGTATGTTTTAGCAGTTCTTTTTATCCTGATTTGCATTGTAAAGAGTCCACCTACACATGACCAGTCCCTGCTAACTCTGGAAGATGATCCAACAGTTTAAAATGAAGTCCGTGACTGTTCAAACTCATCTGCTCAATTTAACACTGAGCTACACAAAAAAAAAAAATCCTACCAAATGATATTGCTGTACTCACTGCAGGTAAAGCCACTCAATTTGCTTCCTCAAACACCATCCAACCAGCAGCTTCACACCAGCACCTTTCAGGCCAATGAGGTTTCTACAAGCACTTCCCTCAAGTTAACCCCAAACTCACATGTTTAAATTCATCCGTGACGTCCCAATGGATATTAAGACTTCAAATACAAGTTACTGATGCATCTCCACTGTGTTCTGTATGGCAGACACCCCAGGATCTCTTTCTGAGCTCATCTATTTTATTACATATTTGTTTTCATGCTTTTCTCCAGTATCTCCACCGAAACTGCAGCTGTCAGAGGGCTCAGCTCAGCTGCTGATGAAGACATTCCCGCTTCAGACTGCTTCCCAATTCATTATCCCACCTACAACTGATCTATGCTCTTAGCTCCAAACGTTAAAGTCCCATAGCTCCCAGCCATTGCTGCACCCCAGTGCTACAAGTCACCTCTAACCAGTCATGCCACAATCCCACTCCCACTCTACCATTCCAAGCTTGACCTTCTGCAGCAGGCAGAGGTGACTTACCAAGGTAAGGAGACAGACATCCTTACACAGCACCTCTGGATTTACACATCAGTTGTAACAAGGAGTAACCTCAAACAATTCCTATGATCTAAGTATTGATACTCTGAACATCTGATGGGTTTATTTTTATTACCTTCTTTTAAACAGAGAACTAGATAAATCCCTGCCTGTTGGCAATTGAGCACTGCAGACATCCCAGTCAGCTAACTCAGAACTCTCTCGTGCAATGAGGAGCAGCTCCAGGTGAAGATACAGCCATACAGACAGGTGTGTATATACATTAACTGAAAGTTAATGGATGGAACCCAGGAGTCCTAAGAGCCTGGCAAGTACCAGCAGCAGTAGGAAACATAAACACTGTAACTTTGCAGTAAATATTATCCTACAACTTCCCCACTAGACTATACCCTTAAATACATTTGTCTTCTTATATACAAAAACACTGATGCATCTATAAACCCAAGCACTCAAATCAAGCCGATCTTTGGTAGGATCTACAGACTTCATCAGCTAAATAAAATAATTGTCAGTGTTGGTCTCACTCAACACAAGTAAATCCCTCTAATGTGACTGAGCACCACAGGGATCACTCACACTCATCTTCCACTCAGCTTTTGTCTTGTGCCACTATTTCTCAGTTTAAACAAGCAAATACATTGGCAGAGTACAAATATTTTTATAGCTGACAGTTTTCCCTTCACTTACGTGAGAGCTGAAGAGAAAAAAGAAATAAGCAAGATGTCAAAAAATGCAGAGAAAAGCATCTAATATTCCTGGGATTAGGTGACTAGCACCAAGAGCCAACAGAATCCCCACAGCAGTAACTTCATCAAACTAACCTACAAAAGGAGCCTATGTTTCAGCTTATCTGCTCCAAATTGTGATGTCACAGATACAAAACCCAGACAGACCCAAACTGCAGCAGATCTGGCTGATACAGAGTGGCTGCAGACCAGGATAAAGCTCCTTACACACCAGCATACTGACCATAAGTGTTGTGTGGACCAGAAGAAAACCCCATTAACTAGCAGTATCTTCTCCCAAGAGAAATTTATGTCGCCTTTGCAATTTCTTTGCATTTCAGAAGTGTCAGGAAAGCCTAACCATGTAAATCACACAAACACAAAGAAGAGCAGTGGGAAAGCATTGGGTATTTACTGCTACCAGCTTCTCACCATAACCAACCACCTACCAGGTTCAAGAGTTGGAAGTAACTTCTCAACCAACTTCCAGCCATCATTCTCTCTCTTTTCATGGGATGAGGAAACTCCCATTAGTCCACTCTGTAAAGTGGGAACATTTAAATGCTCATTTTGTGGCTGCTGACTGAACAAAGTTCCCAGTGGGTTTGAAAGGGGCATTCAGGGGTGACCAGTCATCTCGTCACGGAGAAAAAAGTTCCACTGTGAACACCAAAGTACCAAACACCCTGTTCAGCTGGATCCTCACACACTAGCACAGAATGCACAATACCCACAGCTTTGAGAGTAACAGAGAGCTCATACCAACACACCAGGAATACTTGGGTTCAGCCTGAGATGGTTCTACTAGATGAAAGCATTAGAGGAAATCGGTTTTCAAAATCCACTTCTTAAAAAGATAACTTTGGGGCTTTAACAGGAGGGTTTCTCTTGAATAAAAATGTGTTTGCTCTTTCTCTGTCCATGATTTGAGCTGCCTTGCACAGTGAGAGGGTCTTAAGTAAGCAGCTCACTAGGAGATAGGGCTCTGCTGACTGCATAGTCTGATGTTATTTTGGCAGCTCAGAATTCTAAGCAGCTCAATCTACATTTTAAATTTATTTATGGCTTCTCTGTATACACTTTCATTAAAGAAAGTATATGATGAAAAATAATACAGTTAAGCAAATCATAAATGAACTGAGTTTTTATAATTTTCATAAATGGTTCCACTCTCTTTGTTCAAACAAATTAAGTAAAGCCAGTTAGATTAAGTCGTGAGATCAATTCAGAGATGATGGATTCAGTGAAGTCTCAACCCCCATCCCCAGCAAACCCAGAGGGCAGTTTATCCTTATCCCCTCCGCTGGCAGCCTGCATTAAAGTCAATGCAAAGTACAGGAAGTGCTAACGAGGTAAAGCTAGGGGTTCAGAACCCGGTAAGGGGAGATGTTTATCTTCTACCTCCTCCAGATGAGACACTGGGACCAAGAAGAACCAACAATGGCTGTTGTGTTGTAAAGCAGAAACACAAACCCCAATGTCACTCCAGAAACATCCACTCAACAGAATTTTCTAAGGAAATTGTTTTCCCATGTGAAAAATCTGCTTTTTGGACAGATCTTAGGTGACATACACACCTAAACCTTTGATTTTTCTAGCAACTGTTGAAAAAGTCACAGTTCCAACTGGAACACCTGGTTGTTCTGCTTTTTCATTTATTTTCTTTTTCATTTCCATTCTGATGCTGATGTGATTTTCTATCACTTACCAGATGAGAAGTCATCAGAAAAATGCACCCAGTATTACTCACTTTTAAAGCCATTTTAAGTAAAATTTAAACATCAAAGACAGATTAAGCTATAAAATGCTTTTTTCAGACACACTCTCTGACAATTACAGGCAACGACAGTCTCCTCATCACTCCAGCCCCTCATCAATAACCAACTTCTGACACCATAAGCTAAGCAGCTTTTACAAGTACTTCTTTTTTACAGATTACAGATCTTTGAGGAGTCTGCTCAGAAACACCACATTAACACCAGATTTTGCTTGTTGTGCAGTTTTCCTTAGTAAAGGACAGCCGCAGATCTTGGGAACGATCAAGAATCCTTCCTGCCTTCATACTGTGGCCTGCCCATGTATTTATTTTTATTAAAAGACCAATATCCATTCACCACAGTGCTTTGCAATTACTCCCCCTTAGATTCATAAACATCAAAGGCTTCCAAGCTTTACCAACAGGAATAACTCTCTGTCACCCTGTAAAGAGATGAAGATCTTTAGGATTTGGATGTACTCACTGCATGACTAAGTAGGAAATCAGCTGAAGCTCCTGCACACCTTAGACTTTTCCTTAATAATCCTTTTCCTTCTGGGTATCATAGTGAACAAAATAATTATTTCAGTGTCTTGGGGTTTTATGAAACAAGTTAGTAGCTACTCACTACCTTTATTTTAAAAAGAAAAGCGATGTTGCACAAATAAGTTCACAGTAGAAATCGTGAGACAGCCAGTCAGTGCTTGAGCTGCTAGATCTGCTTCACAGAGAATTTCTATTTGAGCCCAGGAACACCAGTTGCTCAGGCAGACTAAAATCAGATTCATCTCTGTGTGGTAGGATGTGGGGTACCAGAGCTAAGCCAGGCTGCCTGGGTTTAGCGATAGTTCACATCCCACAGTCCCATCATGCTTCCCTGCTCCACCCTGCCCCAGTGTGCCCGGAGCATTACAGTAAGCAGCTCTACAGCAAAGAACAAATTCTGAATCTCAAGGGCTGGTGCCAGAGCACAGCTGTTGGGTTCTACTACTCAGAAGCTCTATCAAAAATGTCAATCTGGGATGAAGTTGTATGCCGTTATTGTGTTATTAACAGGATGCTTGAGTCTCCTCCAGCTTTGACAGAAATCACAATGCGTGAAGTGGTACCATGTTCTGTAGCAACACACAGTCACAGATAACAGCAACACTTTGCCTAGAGAAAAAACTTTGTTTCCTCCACGGCCTGAAGCCACTTTCGTGCCCCCTGGTTCAGAGAAGCTGCTCAAGTTTTGCCTGCTGGATGTGCACAGCTGCTCCTTGAAAATGAAGGAGCAAGGTCAGGAAGAGTTAATTACTTCCTTCTGCAGAAACACTGTTGAGTCATTCCTTTTCCTCACAGCTGATTGCGTAAAGCCTTCTTTCGAAATCAGTTTGGTGAGTTGAGTCTCACCAAAGTTTTAACTGGAAATAGCCATCCGTGTAGATTTTCCTCTCCTGGCACTGCTTTCTCTCACAAGCGTTCACCTGGCTTCTGGCCAACGCTGCAAACACATTAACACCAAGGTTTGGGATATAGGGGAAGGGGTGGGTGGAAAATCCAGTACAACCACCAGAGTCTGGGTAGGTTTTTACCTACAACATATCAGGGTTTTCTCCTTTCCTAGTTCAGACACCTCAATGTTTTCCCCACATCTTCCCACTCCAGCCCATGACTTGAAAACTGACTGTATACATCAAAACCCCCCCATTCTCTGTTGGCGTTCACAGCTGCAGCTCTCCCCAGCTCTGAACCTAATGACTTCAGTTCCTCAGACAGGATCTTGCTCCCCTTCAACCCATCTGCTGCACCAGATGAGAAAAGTTAGCAGTCAAAGCTCCCTACACACTTCATCACAAAACAGATTTTAGCCAGGGAAAAAAATCAGACACAATACAAAAGAATTATTCATCCAGTAAAGAATTGTGATCTTTCCTGGTAGTCGAAACAGGAAAAAGGGTATCTAGATTAAAAACAAGTTAAGTGACAGAGCTACCCCAACGAACTAAATACAAACCTACTGTTCCCCTGATTAGAGGGTGGTGGATTTAGTTGCAAACCACCTCTGCCCATGGTTGGGTTGTAGCTAGCACGGTGGACTAAGGCTAAATTTTGTGGGCATTTAAAGAGCATGAGAAACAACTAAACTGACAACTCTCTAAGGCAAAACCACTAATCAGCGTCACACCAGGACCTATCAAGGAAAAATCTATTGCTTAAAAGAGAGAAATTTAATATAAAAGCCTATCAGCTCAGGGCCGTATCCAAACATCACAAGAATTCACTTGTAGATGGTTCACATTCCTGTGTTTTAAAACAGTTGCTAATTGCTCACTTGCCTTTCCCTAGTTGGCACAAAGGAAATTTAAGCTGAATTTCATCCAATCTTGAAGAACAAATATTAGCTGCAGTTTAAAATAGTTGGGATTGTTTACCACTCCTGGGCTCTACATGCCAATTACTGGAAAAAATAATGATGGAAACCCTAATGCTGCCAAACCGGGCACCTCACCAGCGCCAACACACAGAGCTGCTCAGGTCACTACTATGTGACCAATATGACTGGGCTGCAACTTGCCAACTCAAAGGTGTTTGGGATCCACATCCACACACACCTGGATAAAGCTCAATCCTTGTTAATGCTGACTGTTCTGGGTATCTTTATGCTTTATGAAGATGTTGGGTTGCTCATTGAATTTGAAGCACAGATGCCCAATGTTCTGTTCAAATGCTGGTTTTTATATATATTAAGTGTATATATATATATATATAGTCATCCAAAGTAAGTAATAAAGATCAGCCAGAGGACTTCTGCTTCTCCAAACATCAGCATTTAAGCCATGAGCTAAAAATCTCAGCAATTCCAGAGAGGAAATACTTCCCTGATCCCATAATAAACAACATTCCAGATGAAAACACCTGAATTTATAACCGAAGCTTTTTTGAAAGTTGAAAAATATTTTGAGGACAGGCTTCTACACAAAAGGGCTGTTTGACAGGAGCCTACCACCCACTGCAGAGCTGCACAGGGTGTAGAACATGACGCTGTGCTCAATCCCACAGTTGATGCCCATGGGGTGATCAGGGCAGAAAGCCCCATCGATGGTCTTTAGTAAGAGCTCCTCAGAAAAAACACTTTACCTATTTCAGCCTCCAATGTTAAATATCCAGCACAATACAACCTCCTTGATATCACAAAGCCTACTGCTGTTTGGTAGAAGTTTGCCATCAGGCTATGGCTGAGTAATTTTTGTTGCTGAACTTAGTGAGCAACAGGAATTTTGTCTGAGATCATGGCTAACATCCAGCTACTGGATCAGCTGTCAGGGTCCTGACATAGTACATGGGGAATACAGAGGAGGAGATGCAGATCTCACAACATAAGGATGCACGCTGGGACAAGGGGACTAGTTTGGATTATACTATTTACAAAGAAAATTCAGATGTAAACACCACAGCACCAGCTGGGCGGGTTCCCATGGATAAAGTAACTGCAATGTGTGAAGTGTCTGATGGTAGTGCAGGTTCACATGTAACACCTATTAGCATCACCTACTGATGGCCACAGGCATACACCCAGATACTGCAGACTCATTAAAATACCATTGAATCACTTCCCCCACAGCTCTCGTGACTGTCTTTCCCATACTGCAACCTCAATGTGCTACATGGATGCCGTGGCTGCTCATGAGCTTTCTGAAGCTCCTGTGAGTGAAATTCTGCCTCAGGTTCTAACTGCCTGTTGTCCTGAGGGGGAGGTTTGTGCTTTTAGCAGGCTGACACACTGTGAGTTCATCCTTATGCTGACGGGTCAACTCAGAACTGCTTTCAGCCTCAGAACAGCAGCACCCACTTCCGTGTGCAGAGATGGCACCTGGGCATTGGTGGGTAAAAGAGATCAAATGAGCTACGAAAATGGTCGGTACTTCTGTGCATTTGTAAAAGCTTTTCCTGAGTGTCAGCCGGATGACAGGAATCAGAAAATACCTTCAGCCAAGGCAAAGTGTGCTTTCGTGCACCAAAGCTAGCAACCATCTGCTTTTTGGTGCCTCTGTGCTTTTATGGGCCTATCCAGAGGTACAGTGCTCAGAGAAGGAGAACACGGAATGGAATAAGGATTATTTACAGCAGTTCTATCATCCTCTTTTTACTTAGATGCCCCATTCCAATATTCTGGCTGTTTCACAGCCCAGTAAAACTGGCTTTTGTAAGCTGAACACAAAAAAGAATGCAGCGTATATGCAGAGAATGTTAATTATCCAGCACCCAGCTGCTCATACCTGGCAGAACCCAAAGGGAAAAAACCCCTTATGAGTCATCAAATGCAGATCCTAAATCTGGAAAACCCTTACAGAAATAAACGGCCACTAGCAAGGGCCTAGCTGCAGAGCACAGTGCAATGTAGGCAGGGAGATGGTTATTTCAGCACGACAAACTCTTCACTCTTTGAAAGGCACAAATTAGCTTGGCAAGGCAACTCCTAAGGGTGTCACCCAGCTCCAACAACTTCTCACCTTGTGGTTTGTTGAGGCAAGAGTCAGTGAAAAGATCTACCATGTTCTATGTCAAACACCGAAATGGGGTGGTAGAGAATCATTTCTAAGCAGGTTCAGAAAACCTTTGCTCCTCTCCACTGCCATGAGCACTCCTTGCCCTACAGCTTTCCAAATACTCACAGAACTCAGATACTCCAGGATGAATTCAGCAGGCCCTTACACCATAGCTCCCGCACACTCCTGTCCCACCTGCACCAGAACAACCCAACAGCTTCCCCAGAGGGGTGCAAGTTTTATGTTCTACTGCAAACAGAAGAAATAAGCTTCCTGTCCCACTGCTGGGACACCCTCACAGACCCACAAAAGGCCAATTGTTTGTGCCTACTGGGCAAACTCCTGCCAGCATCTCACCCATTTTAGAAAACAGCAAATGAGACTCTCAATTATTAGTAGCAAAAATAAAAGAATCTGCAGTAAAAGAATCCACTTTTCCTTCTTTACAGAAGATGTTGCTGGAAATCTACATTTTTTACCTTCATCATCAATCAGGCAGTTTCCCACCAGCTGGGTTGCTGGTGGTGCTGTGGAACTTTGTACTCTGGTTTTTTAACTAGTTCTCTTAAAAGCTAACTAACAGCCATGTGCATACCAGAGCTCCAGCTGCCAGCCTTTACTAGGACTCTGTAACACTAAACGGAATTACCTTCACTACTCCCAATAGATATTTTTATCAAAAGTTCATAGCTTGAATTTAAAACTATTTCTAAGGAGAAATGCATTGGCTTCAAAATCCAAACTGATGCAGCAGTTCCATTCCAAGTTACAAAAACCATACCCAACTCGTGTTAGAAACACCAGTGGAAAGTCCCTTTGCACCCAGATGGCCAGATCCCCATGAAACTCCTGCAAGCCTCAGCTAGCTCACACTCCCATATTTCTTTCCACCTAACAGTAGCTACAAGAATCTTGCTTCAGGTTCCTTTTAAAAGGAAGTTATTAGATTTGCAATTAACATTCCAAAGTACTTCTGGTTTAATGTTCTCTCATCACTAATCATTCACCCACTAGATGAGATGGGTTTATTTGTTCTCAGAGTGTGAGAAACTCCACGTGTCAAGTACAAGCCTCCACAGAATGATGCGCAAGATGCTCCTAGAACTCAGAAAAAGGATGGTAATTTACAGGAAGATGGTCAAGATTCCAACTCCCTTCTGGACTGGCCTTGTATTTCCAAATCTTGCATTTCCAATCAAAATGTGTTCAGCTCCAAACAGGTTTCCTTTTGATATTTCTCCTTCATGCCTGGACAGGTTATCAGCAAGTTTCGTCTTCCCTTACTCTCAAAGTGTTTGGCTGCACTCCGAGAGTTCCCACAACAGACATTGAGAGGCTGTTCCAAAGACCAAAACACCAAACAAACAGCAAAAAATTAACCCCAACAGAACAAACAAAGAAGAAAAAAATGCCAAAAAAGAATCCCATAGCACATAAATCATTACTGAACACAGCTACAGACTCCAGATTGATAAAAATAATTATCTGCGCTCAATTGTAGGATAATTCCTACTTCATCTCTGCTGCCTTTCACAATGTTTTCTTAGGAAGTTTAATCAATTTTTCCAGGATCTTGTTAGATATTTAAATAAATTACACACACGCTTAATTTGTGAAAAGGAACAGGCTGTATTAAGGGTTGCTTTAGCTCATTTCTTAAGCATTATTAGATTTTCCTTGCTGGTAAAAAGGGGATAAACAGATCACTCATTTAGGATCTAAAACTCAGTCTGTCCCTCCCCTTCTACGCTTGACCTACCACAGCATTGCTTCTGAGTGGGCACGAGATGATGGATCTCAAACCCTGATTACTCATCAGCTTCTCATGCATAGCAACAGTATGAATACAAGAAGCACCTTCTGCTGTTGCCTGAGCAGTGCCTGGTCCTACCTCTTGTTCCCTACACACCTTCTGCTGGCACTGGGCTCCTCTTTCAACACTGGGAAAGACACCTACTGTCCCTCAATAACTCCCAAGTTTAGATTAAAATTAACATGGTTAAGAAATAGAAGGGGAGGAGAGTGCAAAATCATGAGACTACATGAACTATGTAACAGGCCCACATCTCATTGATGGGGAGGGACAAGAATAAAATCTGAAGAATCAGCATGTCAACAGCAGCCTTGACCTCCTGCACCTCTTCTCAACCTCTTCAAGACTAGCAGAAACAAAACAACCATCATGTAGGGAGACAAGTGGCTGTAGCCAGCAGTTCTAGATGGGATGGCAGCCATGCACTTTGATTTACTGCAGAGTACCCACAGCAACAGCTGATCTTGCTCAGGGCAGGACAGTAACATCACTGTAGGGGACAGACCAAGTGAAGGAAGTTTGTACAAAACACACAAAACCTAGAGAAGGAAAGTTCTCAGCAAAACTGCCTGCCACACCCTAGAGGGTTGGAACTTTGTTTTCTTTCTCCTAAATGCCTCACAAGATCTCTAGTTCAGCAAACACAAGAGAGATTAGATTGGGCCACCTACAGCTCTACCAAAAAAATCATAGAACCGTAGAATCACAGGGTTGGAGGGGACCTCCAAAGGTCATCTAGTCCAGCCCCCAAATGTTAGTAAAATAATAAAAAGATGCACTTCAAGTAAGAAACCAAATTAAACATCAAGTAGTCTTATTTTAAGGAGATAAAGTACTCAAGTGACTATTTTGTCCTCTTTCAGCAGAATAGAGAGCACATACAGAGCTCAGAACTGGCCATCTCTTCCTATAAACTGGCCAGTGTGATTAACAAAACAAATCTTTTATTCAAAATGGTAATTTTTCCATACACCCCAAAAACCTCAACCCCCGAATACATCACCTCCCCAAACTGAGTTCACAGAGACCACTGGAAATCAGAAAGCTCTGCACTATGGGACTGAGTAGGGAACGGAGACAAAAAGCATAGAATCCAGAATACACCAAACCGCCATCAAGCATCAGAGATTGGAAAGGACCTCAAAAGATCATTTAGTCCAATCCCTCTGCCAGAGCAGGATCACCTAGACCAAATCACACTGTATGATAATAGAGAGGCCAGTTGACCCTGGTTATAAGTTAAGACAGCCCAGGTCCTCCACAAACTACCATGTCCTAGATAGGCTCTGCCTGCCATATGGCCACAGCATTTAATGTCATGGAGAGCCACAGAGGCTTAACCCACCAGCCCATCATCCACAGGGCAGAACCCTGAGAAGAGTTTTGCTGGGTTTACAAGTTTGTGCTGCTTTGTACTTCATGACGATGTTTACTGCAGTCAGTGTCTCCATGAGTGGTGCAACCCCACTGCTTGGAACACAACAGCAACAGACACACCAAAGAGTCGGTACAAAGGCACAGAGAGAAAACAAGATGAGCTTGAAGAGCTCAGAGAACAGAGGGCACCTGTACAAATACTTGTGGGGTTGGGGGTTTTTTGGAATGCAAAAAAAACACAAAACTTGTTTTCGAGTGAAGAAAAACCTCCCAAACCATCATCTAAAATGAGAGATGAAAAGGAGGAAGTTCAAATGCACTTACAGCACAGAATAAAGGGATCGGTTTGTTTGTTATCAACAGCCATTTCTCCTAAGACAACATTCCCCAAAAAGACAAATATTTAATACTACTCAAAAGCAACAATCCCTGCTTAAAGCTGTTCTGGAAGACTGAAAACTCTGCTAAGCAGCCCGTGTTTATAACAAGAATGTGCTTTTTATATCAGCCAGTTTGTGCTAACTCTGCAACATTTCCAGTTCAGTACACTCTGTACCCACCACACTTGCCAGGACTGCAGCACTCCAACTGCTGCCCCACTTCGTTAACTGTTTCTTTCAAAACAAAAGAACTAATCGCAGTACTTTGAACTTCTCTTTACAAATATTGAGCAGGAAGTGGGTTCACCTAACAAAAATACAAAGACAGATACTGTGACAGTAGCAAAATAAATTAAGATGTGGAAAGCACAGAATCTGATAGTTTAATTTTAATCCATAACAATACAAACCAAGTAATCTGATTATTTTATTTTAATCTAGAACTAAAACCAGATGGTTTCATTTTAATCCAGAACCACATGAACCAAATAATCTGGTGGTTACAGAAAAACCAGATAATCCTGATGGTTTCATTTTAATTCAGACCACCACAAAAGCAACCACTACCATACCACTTACAAGATGAAATCCAGAAGAAATCCAAAATCAGTAGCAAAGCCTTTCCTCAACTCCACAACCAAGCAATATCCAAACATCCCTTCACATTTTAATTCATCAATGGTGCCATTTTTATAGTAAATCTTGATTAAGCGCTACAACACTGTGCAACCTTAAAATAGAAGGGGCCAGAAAGCAGGGGCAGCACCACTGCTCAGGGCAGAGAATGGTGGACAGCATCACCAACCAACTATACAGCAGCCACCCACACACCTGTCAATAGCTGTGCTTCCTCTTTGTACTCAGAAGCTGCCTGAACCACAAGGACCTGCATCCTTTGTATGACTTGCAGACACCTGGCAGTTTGCACAACCACCATGACCCTTCAGTACATCCCCACAGTAACACATACCATTCATCCAACACGTCCCGGGGTCTTCAGGTTTATTGTACACATGTTGAACAGACTTTCAGAACTTGCATACAGAGTCCAAGTAGCAGCAAATCTCTTAAACACTTAAACCAAACATATGTGACACAAACAGGTCACAACAAATGGTGTCTTGAAGGATAAAGTCACCAGGAACTAATAATGCCATAAAGGGGACAGACCCACTGAACCCAAACAACATTCCAAATTGGGATGTGTGAGAACAGCCCAGAACCAACCAGATCGTGGGCTAGATCCAAAGCGTCAGCAGCAGGGCAGTGGAGGGGATTCTCCTTCTCTGCTCTGGTGAGACCTCACCTGGAGTCCTACAACCAATTCTGGAGTCCACAATAAAAGGACACGGAACTGTTGGAGCGGATCCAGAGATCTCTAGCTGCTCTAGTGACAGGCTGAGGGAACTGGGCCTGTTCAGCCTAGAGAAAGCTCTGCAAGGATCTTAGAGCAGCTTCCTGTACCTGAAGGGGCTCCAGGAAGGCTGGAGAGAGACATTTTCTGAGGGACTCTAGTGATAGGAAAAGGGGCATAGGTTCAAGGTAAAAGACTGCAGGTTGAGATGTGATCTGAGGCATAAATTCCTACCTGTGAGGGTGCTGAGGCACTGGAACAGGTTGCCCAGGGAGATTGTGGCTTGCTCCATCCCTAGAAGTGTTCAAGGCCAGGCTGGATATGCCTCCAGGCAACCATCATCTGCCAGCTCAGCAGCTAAAAATCCTAGTGTAAGAGTAGCCACCAGCATCACTCAGTCCTACACCAACCTACTCATGAGTGTAGGTAGCCAGACGAGAGCTGCCATAGGATATGAGAGATTCAGCATTCAGGTAGAACTTATCCACCCCGTTAGGCAACCAGGACACAAACAGTTCCATTTGTAAGACAAGTAAACATGGTGGCCTGAACTGGTTTACTTTCTTCCATGGATCTCCAAAGACAGGGCTGGTCAGGCAGCCTCTGCATTACTATCATGGGTCCTACAATTGCTGTTCTGAACCTAAGGCTGCAGAACACATGCAGTGCTGATACACCCACAGAAAGCATTTGGACAGATTGCACACACAAGCAACATCACTGCTATGACACAGTCACTCATTAGCCATTGGAAGATGTTAAATGGCTACCTGGGACTCAGCAGCCACAGTCCCACAGCATTCAGGAACCATTTTGCCAAGTGTTTTATGCAAACTCCAGATCTGCTGACAGTATAACTTCAAACCAGAAGAGAGGTGGGAAACTCCAGCTCCAACACATACAGACCACTTGCACCAATTAGCCAAGGTTTGTTCCAGCATGAAGTGACAAGACAACATAATACTAACAAAAAATCTTATTAAAGATGTACTGACAGAGCTCCTGACCATCATACAGGAACTACTTACTATCACTTGGAATATACTCAACCTTTCCTTGCCCAGACCAAGAGTTAAAACAAACAAGAAGCTGTAGGCCAGCACAACCACCTCATTAAGGCGATTGCATCAACTCTCAAAGCTTCATCTGAACTAAGAGTAAAGATAAAACTGAAGGTATAAACGTGCCACACAGAGTGAGAAGTTCTGCAAGGAATGGAGCGGGTTGATTGTATCACTCAGCAAACAACTGTTTCATTACATTCAAACCCTCCCCTTTTCACATGATTCAGGACAAGCAGCACATGAAAAAGCAGACAGAGATTAAGCTAACAAAAATTGGTGAAAGTCTTAACCATTGTGGGACAGGGAGAGAGAGTCTGCAAAGCAGCAGCAATGTTTGTACTTAAAACTCATACTGATGCAGCCAAGATGTCAATACAGAATAGGCTTAGTTCCAATTGGGCTGTTTGGGAGAGCAGCTCCAGAATCATTCATGCCCCTACCACAGCTTACATATCCGCTATTCCTGCACTAAAGCACTGAAAAAACGCTCTTACAATGTTCCTGTGCCGCAGGCTGAGGTCTGCTTCCCCGCAGCCACATTCCCAAGGGAAGACTCTCAGCCCATCCGTTACATAAAGTGCTCACACAGCCCCGTTCACCCCAGTAGGTCAGTTAAATACACACACCTCCCAAGACTCCTAAACCATGGCACAATCAAGGTGCTGCTTCTAGAGCAGAAGGGCTGGCAAGTGATAGGCTGTTTCGCAGGCTTTTATTGAGCTAGTTAGTGGAAAGAAAACGCACACGTAATTACTTAATCCCATTAAAACAAAGACAAATGGTGCTACAGAACTCCAGAGCTCAGCACTCTGAGCAGCAAAAGCCTCTGAGCTGACAGAGCTATGAATCACGCCGTATCGGCGTGCAGCTCCTTCCAGGGCCCTGCCAGCACAGCAGCACCATGTTCTTGGCTGAGCCATTCAGCTGCACAAAATGGTACCTTGAATTTCCACCAGCTACCCACAGATTTCAGATATCTGAGCAATCCAAGCTCTACTTCAGCTGTGAAGATTGCATCAATTAAAGTAAACAATTTCTGATGAAGATATTAAGGAATCACTTTTTTCTTCTGATATGGGGTAAGGCCAGGGGAGACTGCAAGTGTCATTTGGATTTGGTTTTTAACCCTAGCCATCACAGCCCTCCCACAGATTTGGTGTTTGCTCATCTGTTACACTCAGTTTATGAGCACACTGAGAAACTTTCAGGACAAGGTCACACAGATCCTTTCTCATGCCAAAAAGAGAGGTGCTCAGAGTTTCTTTTGAAGCTAAACAGTAAGTCTCACAGACAAAACGTTTTTGTTCCCACTTTCCATTTAAAAAAAATAAAGCTTATTGCAATCTGGGTTTAGTTCAGGGCAAAGGAGGAGGATGGACAGGACTGAACAGTAACTCCAAACACATCCGGGGCAGCAAAGACCTGTGCAGACCTTCTGCATCTCCAGGAACAGCTTCTTCAGATACAAAGGCTCTCCTTGTCAACTTCACCTCAGCTGCTTAATGGCTCCCGAACACAGGATTTCCCAAATAATGGGAAAGAGAACAGAGGAGTGGGGACTCCTCCATTTGGCTGTAAAACTCTGCTGGGTGTAAACTCTAGACTCTGCACAAGCTCCGAGATAAGACAGAGGCTCAGAGGACCTTACTTGAGCCAGAACCATCAACACTTCTTTCCTGTTATTACTGAAACAAACATGGAAACAAGAACCATCTTTGCTTTCCAGGTACTGAATTAGCTGCATCTGCTGCTTTTGCAACATGTTTTAAAGAATAAATATCTGGTTTTCATAACAGCTCTTATTAAATTGCAGCCATGAAAATCATTTGCTTTTAAAAAAAAATGAGAATTGGGCTAGCAACTGATGGCTGCTGTGGATGGCAACAGAATCCTTAAGATATTCAAAATGTAATGCTGGTACTAACTAAAAATAAAAATTATCTTCCAAAAAGCACATTAAAGTAAGCCTACACAGCTTTGGTCAGACACACATATTGCTTTTGATAAGGGGCCTTTTAAAGTCACAGGATTCCCAGGCACATTCACGAATCCCCCTGGGAAGAGCAGGATTTTCAGCTAAGCCTTTCATTTTCCCATCTCAGCCCCACACCATAGCTACCACTGAACCAGAGCAGAGCAGCCCGACACACCAGCCACACAACCTGCTTACTGCCATCAGAACATCCTTTCCAGACAGGAGAGACAAAACCCAAACACTTCCCCTGCATTTGCCTTAGAAAACAGATTTTGGGGAATTGTTGACATATATTCTATGCAATAGTTTGCAACCTATTTCATTGAACGCAGATGGGGCCAAGAGATTTAACTTTCATGCCCCAAGTGGTCAAGCAGCTCTCCAGGACCATAAACACATCAGAACACATAATCCCTCCTGTTCTGCCTGTAATAATTTTCATACTTTCCATATCTTCTGAGTGTTTCAAGCCTATGTACAAAATCCCTAAACCACTTCAGTGATGAAAACACTGTACAACAATACTTTCTTCACATCATGGTGATGTTTCCCTTGGCTGTAAGAACTTCAGGCTCAGAAAAGACAGAGCTACTAGAATAGCATGGAACTAGCTAGACTGTTAACAAGGTAAATCTTTTCTTGAAGGGGGGATGTTTATTTCCTGGAGTCCTGCTTAGAAACTTTTCTACCTGCCATACCATGGGAACTTTAGTGGTCTCACTCCAGGTCAGAGCTGTGACTGGGAAAAGGCAGCAGCAAACAAACTATCTCAGAGCTGTGAAACTCCAGACCTAGAGCTGCAGCAGAGATACAGCAACTTCTCACATCAGCATGTAAGCTCTGAAAAATCATTTTAACAGTGTCAGTGGATGTTCCAAGTTCTAGTAGTTGTTTCATGAGCGACTGTAACACACAGCTGGTTTGGGTTAACTGTTAATACCAGGAACTAATATTTAACTAAGAGCAAAACTCTACCCTTTTCCTAGGGAAAGCCACAGTTCCCAAGGGCAAGGAGCAAAGGTAAGAACCCAACCTTACTCGAGTTATTTGTTTCATGTCCTACAGTTCCACTGCTTTGCTCTGGCTCCTCCTCTTCATTTGACACAGAGAATACATTTTTTGTTTGCATATTTAGGGCAGTCTTTGGGAGAGATAATACACTACAACTTGGGCTTGCATTGCAGCTTCCAATAACCATCAGGAAACGTCTGTGTTTCAAACTCTTTGCTCTCAACGCACCACATTGCTTCTCAGATGTCACTGCTCACACACCAACCCACACACCAGACCTTACAGCTAGGTAAGGTATCCAGCATACCTGTAACACCGATTAACGTCAAATCCTTGCACAAGGAAGTGCACGTGAAGCACTCTGTCCGTTTAAAATGAGACTAAGGCTAGGAGTCAATTTTGCATCAATATTTATAACCTTAAAATGAAGAAAATCACTTTAATGTACTTTAATCACACATCTCACCAGCTGAAAAGGAGCCAGCAGTGTGCCCAGGAGGCCAAGAGAGTGGATGGCATCCTGGCCTGTATCAGGAATAGCACTGCAAGCAGGAGCAGGGAGGTGATCGCTCCCCTTTACTCAGCTTTGGTGAGGCCACACCTTGAGTCCTGTGTCAGGCCCCTCATTACAAGACGGACATTGAAGGGCTGGAGAGGGGACAGAGGCAGCTACCAAGCCAGTAAAGGATTTGGAACAGGTGTCATATGAGGAACAGCTGAGGGAGCTGGGGCTATTTAGCCTGAAGGCTACTGGAAAGGGGGTTGTAGAGAGGCAAGAGTTGGTCTGTTCTCCCTAGCAGCCAGTGATAGGATATGGGGAAATGGCCTTAAGCTGCGCCAGGTGAGGTTCAGGTTGGATGTCAGGAGGAATTTCTTTCCTGAAAGGGCTGTCAGGCACTGGAACAGTCTGCCAAGGGAGTTGAGTCACCATCCCTGGGGATGTTTCAGAGAAAGGTAGATGTTGCATTGCAGGACAGGGTTTAGCTGTAATAATAGGGCTAGGAAAGGCTAGACTTGATGAACTTGAAGGTCTCTTCCAGCCAAAACTGTTCTATGATTCTATCTCCAAGGAGAAGCTGTGGGTTCACTTCAGGAGGCTCGTTTCTATGTGTTTTATCTGCAACCCAGTACTGTGTATGTGTCACTACAAGTTCCAAAAATGGACTTACCAAAAATGCAACTGTACACACAAATTTTTCTATTATTTTTGGGCATTCCCTCTGTTTTTAAAGGATGACATTCACTGCTGGAGCTCACCCTTGTGTTGGCGGGAGTGCTCAGTGCACACAACACAAACTTCAGTAATGAGCCCTATTAATGCAGCTTTCACTTCCAGCTGAGATTTACTTCACATGGTTAAACGAGTTCATTTCACTGAGAGAAAGAAGAAAAGATTCCCTGAAGCAAAAAAACTATCAACTACTGTAGATTATATTGTCCAAAACACTGCTGAAAAATAAATTCTACTGATTGGATTTTTTCATTTCCCCCCCAAAGCAGCACTTCTAAAAATACAACCTTTTAATGATTGTTTAATTTTCATCTAACTAGAATATAAATCCTTTACGTACCCCTTTGCTGCAGCTGCAGTATAATGTCTCACTTTTCATGGAAAGAAAAAACCTCATTATGTGGTTCACTGGGTTGCCTGTGGTAACACATCAATTTTATTTACATTCAAAAGTTGGACTTGAGTTGGGTCTCACCACTCTAGTTAAGTCCCAATACATTTTACGTACAATAGTTCTCTCCAATTTATTAGTAATAGCCCACTCTAGCTTTCACTCGAGAAGGATTTCTAAGCTATTATAACCTTGTTTGGTATTTCCAGCACCTTCCCAGTTCTGCTCCATCCTCAGGCACACAGGGATGTGGTGTGGTTTTACCCGAATAGTTAAGGACGGCTGCAGAATGTGGACATTGAAGGTTCACAATGCATTCCAGGTCATCTTCCCCACAAAAACACCACAGAAAAACAAACTGCTGTGTGACCAATAAGACTAAAAGACTACTTGCTCAGCATTTTGTTTATTTCAAATGCACCATGCTTGTATTTTGAAAGCAGGGACATGAAAAAGTCTGAAGGTATTCAGGAGGGGAATTCTTGGCATTACTTCCAGTGGTCTCTTTCCTTCAAACTATTTTTTGAATTTTGGGGCAATTGGCAGTAAAACCGCCAAATAAGAAAATATTTTTGAAGTCACTTATTGGGATATGTAAAACAGCAAGGGTTAGGCTATTTTTACATCTGGCCCTTACACAGATTTCCTAGTTTTTGTTACCTTTTACACTTATATTTTGCCAACAGCAGTAAAAAGGCGGAAGCAACAGTGTTTTAGACCTGTGACCAGAATGGACACCAGCTCCTCTCTGACCTGATACTGCTCTGAACACCCAGAGTCACTGTGACTGCCAAGAGAATAAACACTGGAGCAAAGAATGAACTGCACAGTCTATATGGAGACAGATTTGATTTAAACACCTCCTGCCTTTGCTAGCTATAGCCACAAACTGATTTTGAAGAAAGTGGGAAAAGGCTGGGTTGGTGGGAAGGCTATAAAAAGAAAGATAAAAAGAAACCAAAATAAAATGAAGACATCTTGCCCGGACACAATACAGCTCTTGTCAGCCCCATGTGTTTAAAAGAGGTTGTCATTTTCCCACGCAGCCATTCCTTAGTCCCAGATGATGGCATAATAACAGTGTTTCAGATGCCTCCCAAAAAAAAAAATGTTTCTGCCAGCTGAAGTTCAGCTTAGATAGAAATCACCGGGCATCAACTAACAGTGTCAGACCTAGGGGTCACAGAACAATTCTGCAAGCAGAGAAAGTACAGGTTCACTTCTAAACCCTATTTTCTTCCCAAAAGAATGTAAAAATTTAACTTTGTTTTCACATCTCTGCAAATAATCTACAGCAGGCAATTAAGAAAATGTAAATTACTTCTCTTATTTAAAGTAATCAACCCAGAAACACTTTTCAGTAACTTAATATTCCAATAAAGTCTTCTGTCACAGGAACCTACTTGTTAATTCCACTCATAACTCAAGAACCAGCAATTAACCATTTTCAGATTTCACTTCAAATTATTAATAAGTGGTGCTCAGCTGCTTGATATTCACAGCCTCTCTTTACATTGAAAGCCTTCAAAAATACTTCCAGTTCAGCTCCTGGGAGACTCCTTGTTCCTAAACTGCTTTTCCATGTATTAGCTGGTCTCACTGGAAGCAACGGGAGCAAGACAGTAGTTACAGGGTTTATGTGGCTGCCTACAGGATGGAATACCAACAGTTATGAGACTCATCTCATGTCTGTAGACCCTGCGTCAAGAGGCTAGCAGAGCAGGAACCACAGAGATCTCCTTTGGTGACTTCACAAAAGCATCAAATGCAATGTCAGCGGCAAAACCCTCCCTTTCTTTGCCACTTCCACCCTCTTATAGCAGAATGAAAGATTTAAGGGCACCTCCATTAGAAGCAGCACTATTAATTTGTACACCCAGATCACAGGGAGCACTGCTGCTGCTGCTTGATTTTACACTTTGCTTCACTCACTTCAAATAGGTTTGGACAGACAGGAACGTCAACTCATTCAATAATTAACACATCTCACTACACAGTGACTACAAACCCATTTCCTATCTCCCAAGAGTTCCTAATTCCTTACAACTGCAGTAAATCAAACACAGGACCTTGAAAGAACCTTAAACCGACTATTTTTAATTGAAACAAAGTAGACTTCTCCTTCCTTTATCCATTTGTACATTAGCAAAACAAAAAAAAAAAATAGGTCGGTTGTTGAGGTTTTTACCCCTCAACATACAGGTTTCTGTTCTTTCTTTAAATCTCCACTAAATCCTGAAAAACACCATTTACTTAATACTTCTAGGTTGAATAATTATTTAATTTAGAAACCTTCACGGACACAGCAAACTCATAGATTTCAAAGCTACTAAGTGAGCACCAATAAGTTAGTACGGTAACCAAATTCCTAAATAGAGCTCTGGGAAGTTTTTCCTCTCAGGAAAGGATCCTAATCCCAGCCCTCACATGCATGAGTGTCACTGTATCCATAAACTCCAGATCACAAGTTTATAAACAAAACCGTCAGGCACAAAGGTGCATTAAAACATCAGACATAAATATTCTATGCAAAAGCAAATCAGGCATCACCTGCTCACAAGCTACAGAGTACAAGGCAGGGGCTGGGCGAAAAGAACACAAAATAGGTATTTTCTGTGGTGCCCCAGGTGACATTTGGTCACCACCAGTATCACTGTGACCTTCACATCAACAACTGTGCTGTCAGAAACTCTGTCAGCAGGACTACCTGCTCTCCATCTCATTTCTTCCATTGAAGTTACCAAACAGGATTTTTATGAGGAAAGGCAGAGCAGCTGTAACACTTGTCAAACCCCCCCTCAGGCAGCAGAGTCATTAAATCCCATTTATTCTTGAGAAAACACACCCTGAACAAACCAAGACCGTCCCAACTCTTTCAAACTTGTGTAAAATCACTCAATTTTTAATCCCATTCAGTGACCCCTGACAATTATTTATTGTCACTGGGAACAGAATAAAGATCTTCAGTCTTTCTTCAGATCAAAAACTGAATCGAAACAGCAGCCACAATACAACAGCTGAGATGAGCTGGGCAGAATGGGAGGAGGAGGTGCAAGAGGCACACGTGGGGACTTCTGGACTACTCGGCCAGGCTGAGCCCCCAGCTGTTTGGAGCTGTCCCCAAAAGACCTGTTTTTACTTCATCTCCCACGACACAGCTTCATTATCGCCACAGCTTTGGAGAGCTGCCACATAAACAACTGCTCCTCACACCTCCTGTGTGTAACTACTAAGTTGTTTTCCCTACAACTAGTCCAAATTCTTTCATTAAAGGCAGATAGATGATTTGAGAAACAATCTTGGATGCTATTAAGACAAGGCAATGTGCTGGGCTCATACAAAGAACTTTAAAAAGTTTTTCCTCAAAGTCTGGGTTTGGACTTCTCATTTGTTTAACAGAAGTGCTGAATTTAAGGCAACA
>JAOXOE010000776.1:13020680-13034386 GCA_028565055.1 Phoeniculus purpureus | reverse complement strand
CACCACTGCCCTGGACAGTCCATTCCAGGCTCTGATCACCCTTTCCATGAGGAAGGGCTTCCTAACATCCAACCTAACTCTATCCTGGCAGTCTCAGGCCCTGCCCTCTTGTCCTGGCACTGGCTGCCTGGGAGAAGGGCCCAACCCCCATCTGACTGCAACCTCCCTTCAGGTAGTTGTAGAGAGGGAGAAGGTCCCTCGAGTCTCCTCCAGGCTAAAACATCAGACTTTCAAACATACAAACTCAAAATAAAAGGCTGGAAGATACTTCAAAGCCAGGATTGAGCACATTTGTGTCGTCGCATGTCTGTACTGGATTTTGACACTCCTCAGTCCATGCCAATCCACTTTGTGCTCTTCCATCTGCCACCATCTAACCTGAAGGAATAGCAAAGTGGCCACAGCATCAGGAACTGAGCTCTACCTGCAAGGTGGTGTGAGGCAGTGGGATGTCAGCAGGGTTTCAGATGTGTTTTTGTCACCGTTTGTTAGAGCCGGCAGAGGGAGCTGCACGTAACCACTTACTGGACTCTGCCCACAAGGTCTGTTTTTCACATCAAGACAAGGATACAGGATCATAGGCTAAAAATAAAACTCCTGAAAAAAAGAGTGACCACATTCAATACTAAAGGTATTAGAAGAGGGCAGGTTTTGAGTAGGAACAGTTTAATTGCTACTTTTAATATAAAACCCTCTATATGAAACAGCTTTAAAAGCAGAACAACTTCCTTGAAACACAATCCAGTGCCAAGTGCCCAGTACCAAACCAGTGTAATGATCCCACAAGACCTTTGAAAACTGCATTGGTTGAAGAGACACAGATTTCCAGGCATGCTAACTAATACTGTTCCACACATTTGCTCTTTCCTGGAAAGTTTCTGGATTTTGGAGTTTTGTGTTCACACTTAACGAGGCTGACACAGTGACGAGGGACTGAGCTGCATGGAGGTGGCTTTTTCATACTGCTGAGCTCCACCAACGCTCCCTGTGATGGCAATTGCTGTGCTGGCAGCACCGTTCACAGAATCACAGAATTACTGAGGCTGGACGAGACCTCTGAGATCATCAAGCTCAGCCTACGACCTGACACCACAACATCAGCTAGAACAGAGCATTAAGGGCCATAACACAACACAGGAAACCTCAATCATAAAATTAACCAGTGTAGATGTGCTCAGTTCTTCCTCTTCCACCTGACACTAGCCTGACAAAGGCACCAGAAACCTCTGAACAGGCACCTGTGGCACCAAATGAGCCCCTTTGCTCACACAGACAACAAATATGGGGCTCAACATAGCCAGTAATTGTTAATTTAAAGGCAGCCCTGGTCTGTAGTCCTTGCCTTCTGCCAGAGTTAGGCGAGATATAATTGAAGACAATTCCCCCCTGATGATCAGCAGGGGCTGGGGGAACAGGAAGAGATGACAACTTCGTGTTCCCCCAAAAAGCGAAGCAGCCTCTGGCCCATTAGTGCTCAGCGCCATTCTAGAACATTTCAGAAGAGGTATCTACACAAGATGCCTTCTCAAGGCACCTCCTGGACTGAGTGCTGGAGTGATTCCACATCTCCCTGTTCCAGCAGGAGCCATCTCTCTCACCGTGGGTTCTGCAATGCAAATGCAGGCTGATGCTCACTTTACAGTCGGTTGCCATGGCTATTGATGTGATGTCATCAGCTGGTATATCTTAATCCCAGAAACAAGCCAGCAGGCTCATAAACAGGAGAGGAATAAGGCCTCCACTAAGAAAGAACAAGCAACTGTTGTTTCTGCCTGTTGTTGGTACAAAGGCAGAAGTGTGTGTTTATTTAGAACTGTCAGATGTTTCTCTACATGAAAACTCCCTGAAAGATCTAAGTGTTACCTGTTTAATTTTACTCTTCACATTTATTCAGTGCTACCTGCACAGAGGATCTCCTCAGCAACAAAGGTTAACAGTCCTTCAGTACACATACTCCTCACATTTTGCCCTTCAAGGACTTCAGGAATAAAGACTCCAGGCCTTTGCCTTAGTAAACGAGTGGTTGAATTATGATAAATTATCTGTAGATACACACACATACAGAGACTGAGAGAACAGCTCAGAGAGAAGCCCAGCCATGTTCACTGTCGCTTCACATCTTTTAGAATGAGAAGGATCCAGGATTTCTCTCCTTTTCAGTTAGTCACACTGTCTTGTTTAATCTCTTCCCCAAACACCTTAGCTTTTCTGAAAGTGGATTTAATGAAGTTGAAGGGCACAGACACAGCAACTGGGAACTGAATGGGCACCTCAGCCTGCTTGGACCAGTCAGTGAACCACAGATGAAGACACTGGAACAGGCTGCCCAGAAAGGGGGTTGAGTTACCATCCCTGGATGTGTTCAAAGTTAGTTTAGATGTTGGGAGAGGGGAAGTGAGATATGGTTTAGAGCTGAACTTTGTAAAGTACAGTTGATGTTTGGACTTGATGATCACAAGGGTCTTTTCCAACATGAATGATTCTATGATAAAACCATTCAGAGGTTCAACAAACACCCAATTCCTGCAGCTGCAGTCACCAGGACACCAAGTATGACCCAAAGGTGAAGCAGCACTTCCATAAGAAGATTACTGTACTGTCTAATCCTCCTACCCCTTCGATGTTTCCCAGCCTGTGAGGACACCAAGTAACTACCAACTGGTGAGAGTTTCCTTTGTCAGCTCAAAGTGGACAAAAAGCCTCAAAACTGGTTTGTGCTTCTGAGCTCTTGTGGAAGTTTCATCCACACCTACCAGTTCACGGAGTTCTGTCCTTTGCCAAACCCACTTGAACTGCGCGTGCAGTGGACGAGACCTCAGCCCTTCCATTCAAACCTGCCATCCAACTCCTACAGCAGTTCAGAGAATCACAGAACATTAGAGTTTGGAAGGGACCTTGAAAGATCATGTAGTCCAATCACACTGCCAGAGCAAGATCACCTAGACCAAATCACAAAGGAACATATCCAGGCAGGTTTTAAACGTCTCCAGAGAAGCAGACTCCACAACCCTGAGCTGTAAGTATGTGGAACGAGAGGAATATCCTTCAAGGAAAATAAATTCTGAGTATTCTTGCTCATACAGTGGGCACACCATGAAGAAACAGGTATGAAAAGGAAGGCTGGGCCTGCCATTCCAGTCTTTGCAAAACTCAAAAGGCCACTGAATAGCTGAACAAGCCGAAAACTTTTCTGGAACCCTGTTTCCATAAGGGTGTTATTGGAAGCCGGACAAGGTTAATGTAAGAGCTCAGGCAACTCAAAGCATGGACAATGTTGCCATACACATAGACTTTTTGAAATGCAACCCCATGGAAACAAGGAGTGGTGACACCTTTCTGTTCTTTGTACTGGTATTTCACTTGTTACCTTCCAAGTTAGAGAAGCCACGGCTGAAAAGCTGCATTAACTGCTCAGTTTCTCAAGTTTGCTTACATCCCCAGTCCAGACATAATTCCACCGCACTGCCGGGGTCATGGCACAGGCACACCAGCAGAAACGGGCTCTGGACACTGAGCAAATAACTACTGTACGAGCAAGAACACTCAGAATTTATCTTCCTTGAAGGATATTCCTCCTCTGATTCCACATACTTACAGCCCAGGGTCAAAAGGCAATAAAAAGCAGACAACCTTACAAGTCAGCCTTGATCCATACTGCAGCCCCACAGTAAAATACCAACCCCATCCAATAGGAGCAACATGAGCAGGACCAGCACCAGCATTAGGGCATATCTGCAGAAGATGATACACATTGCTGAGACCCCCAGAGCCAGCACTCCACAGAGGTTCAGATGAATTCACTCGGGGACGGTGTGATGCACATGTGGCTGTCCTGCTTCTTTCCAGACTTGAGCATTTCTGTGCACCCAGCCCAGGGGTTTGTTCCATGTGGGAAAAGATTATTTCTTAAAAACAAAATATTTTTAAAAAACAGAAATTGAGAGGATTTTAATTAAAAACTGAAGACCTGTTTAAAAAACAGAAGGACCAGAAGATTTTAGTTCAGTCCACTTAATTTTTCCCTAGTATTTCAGTAACTAACACCCATGTTTTCATGGATCTCAGAAGCAAGCCCTCAGCTGTCAGGCCAAAGGACCTCTGCACCAAACCCTCTGCAAAGACTTAACAGAAATGAGAGCTGACGTGGTGATCCCTGCGATCTCCATATGCCCCAAGCCCCAGCTCAGTTGGGGCTGACCATGCAGCCCCTGTCAGCGCACATTAGCATCATGGGGTGCTCGCACAGCTCAAGTGTTCCAGCCCTTTGTGCTTGCCTCGGGCCACAGCCATCCGCCCAGCTCCTCCGGACGCAACTGGGATTTAACAAGCAGATTCAGGACACTAAACACGAAGACTGAATCTGTGGGATCATTATCGAATACGGAATATGGGAATGGGGGGCAGAAGTAGGGGAAATGTGTTGCCAGGCTGTGCTGACATTTAGGGACTCTAATGAATTTGGGCATTTCCCCTTTCAGTCGACAATTTTAGCATCAAGTAGCCAGTGCAGCTGCACAGCCAGAGAACTGCCTGCAAGAACTGGGCTTTGGCGAAGCAAAAATAAGCTGATTTTACACCTACGATAAATCCTCCCCTTCAGAACACCCACCACCCTACGCAGATTCTCACCTACTTACAATGGCAGCAGCAAAGCCAACACTTAATTGACTCAGTCATGCCGTGGATGTGCAAAGCAACTTGTAGCCACTGCAAAGCCCTTCCATAGCTCCTCCATCGCTAACCAAAAACCACCAAGCTTGGGCTTCAGCTGCAAATTAACCCTGAAAAATCTCCGTCTGAAGTCTCCCATCACGTTGGCAGCCCTGTGCAGCTCCATCTCTCCTGGCCAGAGAATTTAACTGGCTTGTAACACTTAAACCTAATCCGACAGCAAATGAGGCTTCCAGCTGGTAATTCCTGAGAGGCAGCAGTTTGCTTACATCACCCTCCCACCTCATAGAGTTTCAAACAACTGGCAACACATCCTACTGCAAATTCCCTACATTATATATTCTTTATCCTGAATGAACATAGTTATCAAACAGATCAACCATTTATTTTTAATTTTTCCTTGTTTATTCGACACCCTGACAAGCCTGGAAAAGGCCTCTGCTCCAAATCACAGAACATCGCAGTTACTCCAGATATTATTTCTCTGGCATAAAAATCCAGACAGAATAGATTTACATTTCTACAAAACGTATCTGGGTTGTTGAAAGAGGGGAGCAAATAGGGAGATAATCCCAGTTTAATAACTGTAGATGTAATTGCTCTGAGCTCCCATCTTAAGCTGTCTTACATAAAATTTATCCCTCTATCAGTCTTCCCTTCTGATCATAGCTCTGCCTCCTGCCCAGCCACGACTGACTGCTGCAGCCAGCACCACCAGTACCGCACTGGTGTCCTTCATCTATGTGAGATTTAAATCAACAAAGTCATGAAAATCCACCAGAACCTTGGTAGAAAATACATTAAGCCCCCACCCTTAGCATGAGAAATCATTTCAGCATAAATGACAACTTTTTTTAAGGCAGAAGAGTTAAGAGGCAGACAAATTATTTAACAAGTAGTTCATTTCCACCTGGATATCTTCCAGATCCACACAGCAGTGGGAAAACTACTGTGCTAAGTGGTGGTTTATACCTTGAAGGCTTCTCATTCCCAGCAAATTTCCAGTGAATTGTCAGCAGATCCATGAGGCGAAATTTATCCTTGTTCTCACCACTGTCATCTTTTGCATTTCACAAAAACTGTTATGAATGTCTTGTGACAAGATGAATGCTGTCACTGAGGAATGCTGCTTTTATTCTGCATTTCAAGCAAAAAAAAAAATAAATCTACTCCACTCTTGTCTCCCTGTATTTTAAATCCCCTCTTGCCACAACATCAGGCAGAGACGGGTCCAAGCAACTCAGAAGGTCCCCAGCATCATTCACCTCCTGCTACCTGGGCATTGCCAGCACCACAACAAAACGTCTGTCATTGACTTGGTTCTGCTCATCCACTGGTGCCCACAGCAGCGTCAAGGTGGACAGTATGTAACAGTTACACTTACAACCCTGTGAGCCCCTTCACCCTCACTCTACTGTGCAGGAAACATGGCAGTGGAAAGTGACAGTGTCTCCTGACTGCAGCAGGGACAGACATATCGAGGTGACCATCCCCTCCCCTGCCTGGAATCCTCAGCAAACGACAGAATCTCTGAACTTTGGCTTGGAAACGATCTCTAAGATCATCAAGTCAAACTACTCCCTCTGTACTGCCAGGTCACCCCACCCCTGATCCTCACCCAACATGATTCACATCAGAGGGGTTTAGCAATAGCAAAACAGTCATAACATACATGAATACTAACAGCTGAGGGATTATACCGGAGGCAGATGCTCACGAAATATAAATAGATTAAATCACCATTTGGGTCATTCAAGACAGACAGACGGATGGACAGGCAGCCCCCTCCAGCCCACTTATTTCTCAGCAGGTGTTACAGATGACTAGTTCAAAACAATAGTGATTCCTGAAACAGCCACAGCCCAACACTGTCCACATGAGGGGACTGACTCCTCACAACCCAGTATGAAATGGCAAAGGAGAAAAGGATTTCATTAGGTGCTGGAGTGGCATCCCAAGAGACAGGGCTCCTCACACACTTTGTGGAACGTACTACAGGAGTACTCTTGATAGTAGGGGTTACAGGTGATGCTGCAGTGTTCAAGTAAGTATTTATAAAGAAGCCAATTTGGGCAACAGCTACAGGGTCTCATCCATACAACCTCTCTAAGAGGAGAGGTTCTCTTCTCATCTCTAAGAGGAGAAAAACTTCATTAACTTCTCATTTGGCACATTTTTAAACTACAAATGAAGGAAGAAATCTCTCCCTGTAAGGGTGCTGAGGCTTTGGAACAGGTTGTCCAGGGAGATTGTGGCTGCTCCATCCGTGTTCAAGGCCAGGTTGGCTGAGGCTCTGGGCAACCTGCTCCGCTGAGAGATGTCACTGCCCATGGCAAGGAGTTGGCACTGGTTGGGCTCTGAAGTCTCTTCCAACCTAAACCAGTCTGTGATTCTAAGAGGACTGGCTTTATCATCATCCTATGGTTGTTTAATAAAGTTACTTGTGTGCATCAAAGCAAGGTGTGCACCTGTATATGTAAAACCACAAGAGTCTTACACTCATCACTATCCTTTAAAAACAACATTACAGCAATTTTCAAAGGAAAGAATTATTCAGGAAAATACTACAGCAGCTCCACAGATACTTTTAAACACAGATTATAAGAAAAGGATGGAATGTGCTACGTACTCACAGTGCTTAAGACTGCTACCTTCCCACCCTGGGACAGCAGAGTCAAACAAGCACCTACTAAACCCTTGGAATACGTAAAGACTTTTTGGTGGAAGCTGTTCATTCTTGCTGGCTGCCCACCTAGTGGGTACCAGAATACATTGTAATCCAAACAACAGAACAGGAGGGAAGAAGCTTAAAAGCAATTTCAAATCTATCAAGATTGAAGTATTACCTCAACACAGTAACATCTTAGCTTTGGGAGTTCTGCCAACGAAGAGCAGTCACTCTATAGGATCTACTGCTCCTCCATGTGCTCTCGTTAACCAAGGACCCTCAAAGCACCCACAGGCTCCATGGGACACACACCCACTGTATCGAGATGCTATGGAGACCACAGACAGACATTGGACGGATCTTGCTGACAAGAACCATCCTGCCACAATGTAAGTAAACAACTACAGATTCACCAGTCATTCCAGTGCTGGAATATTCCTCTCCTGGCCTTGGCATATGACCCAAGAAGCACTGTCACTGAACACAGCCCCACTTGCCAGCCCAGCTGCTTTCCAATTATGAAGAAAGGCCAGTACATTTTCACACTAAGTCACAGTATGTCTGTGTGTGTCACAGCTCAGTGTAAGCTGGGCAGCTGAAGATGGAGAAACTGCAACACCTTGTTCATACTCCTCAAAATACTTGTTCATACTCCTACCAGAACCACAGGCTTAAACTGTAAATTGGACAGATACAGTCAATCACAGCAGGAGCAGGGAGCCTGCAGCCCCTCTGCTCTTCACACCTCAGGAAACCACCAATGGGCACAAGCATTGTGTGTTTGGTCACCCTGGATCACCCAATGCATGAGGAGTCATCTAGCAATGAAATGGAAGGCACTTGCATTTGCAAGGACGGATCTTACTTGCATCTCCCAGTTTGATCCCATTTAACTCATAGCTAGTTTTACAGCTCAGGAAAAAAAACAAACAACAAAACCACCCAAATCTGTGAGAGAAGTGTTTGGATGCCTATGCTGGTGCAGGGGTAGGGTGCACATTGATCTCTTCAAGACTGTTCAAGAGCTTTTGCTGCCCATGGATGGGTTATTTATAGCTCATCTGGGCAACATCCACACCTTTAATTCCCTAACAGCTTCCCTTGCCTCCTGAATTAAAAAAAAAAAAAAAAATGAACTTTACTCCAGCTGATTCTCCAGGGAAAAGCTTAAATGTGCCACATCCTGTTATTTGTTTCAGAGCAGCAGTGTGAAATAATGTAAAGAGCACACCCAGCTCAACGATTACTGCATATTTCATTAAGACTCCCAACACTCTGTGTCCCACTTAAGGGCTGACTACATGCCTCTGGTCATATGGAGTTAGTTCAGTAGGGCCTGTGATTACTACTTAGAAAAACCTACAACATGCAAATTCTCAGACAATTCTCACCATTAGTATTAATAAACTGCCCTGTTTTTAAACCTTAAAAACTAATTGACGGCATGCAGAATGGGAAAAGCCCCAGTTTTTCATAATTCATGGAAAGATGCAGGAGATTACACGAGTGGGACTCTCACAACTCACCTAGCAGAGATGCCTTGTGCATAATTTTGAGCAGGCTTGGGGGAACGCAGGACTTCAAAGCTGGGACACAGCCATCCAGAGATATCATCCACAACTACCTTAATGCACATTTTCCACTTCTTATCCAGAATTTCTTTTTTTCTTCTAGGACCACTTGTCTTCCCCCACTGTCTCAAGTGTTGACAACCGCTACCAGCTCCTAATGGTTACAGAGAACTCCACTCCTTGTCCTTTAGCACCAAACTCCAATCTAATACATTTTTCTTGCTTTTCTGCTCACAGTAAGGGCACAAGACAAAGTCTTGTGTCAGGTGATGGAAGAGGAGGTAAGGAACACAGCTTGAATGCAGAAGACAATTTTCACATAGGACAAACCTCTAGCTACAGTATCCCTGCGCTGTCCCAAGGACACAGGCTCAAACTAGTGATCCTCAGGCTGATCCAGGGCTGTCGGAAGAAAAGGGAAAAAACCCTCTCCTTTCCTTAAAAAAAAAAAAAAAAAAACACAAATAAGGGAAAACTCCAGAACCAGGAGAAAATCTATGATCTCCAGCTCTTCAGACACAAGTAGCTGGAAATAAATGGGAGTTTAATTCATAAATTTCAATGTAAATGGCAAAGCTTCTGAAAAATTAGCATTATACTGTCCCAGCAAAGCCCTACCACAAACAGTAACCAGTCTGCAACACTCTGTCAGAGAGCAGCAAATTGGAGTTTGGAACAAGAACAGCCCCTTTCCAGAAGAATAAACAAGAGAATGCGATTATTTAGCCAGGGATTATATAACTGGGGAGTTGATAACATTAATGGAGGATAATTAAGATCTCTGCTTTAAAGATGGTTTGAGAGAAAAATGTTCTTCTACCCAGCAAACTCTGCACTGCCTCTCCCTTGTTTATTCAGGCCAGAAGAGCCCTAACAGCCAGAAATCTGAAGGTCTATTTCAAAAGACAGATTTTTTTATTATTTGTCTTCTAAAGTCGCTGTGCGTGGTAGCCAGTAAAATGGAATTTGCACCAACTACCTGAAGAAGTTCCCTTTAAAGATGGGAAAGGAATTTACATTTCAGTTCATCTCGTTTCCAGAGAAGCAGGTTAGGATTTATTTCACTCTGATGGGGCCATTCAAAACATCTGATGAGACGTTCTCCAAAATTATTCAATAAAATCCAATTAATCACAACTTATACTGACACATGCAATGTGTTTCAACACCATCTCGTTTAGATCAGCAAATATTCTCCTTTCAATCAGTTCCCCGATCGTGGTACTCAACGGCCGATGGAGTCCCAGCACTACAACAGATTTAAAAGTAAAAGAATCAGATGCAGCAAAGCCACAGTGCACAGCATATGCAGGAGGCAGTTTAGGAGCAGGAACAGAATTAGTTCTACAGATATTTTTTCAAGTGTGACAGTTGAGCCTTCTGTGCTTGTCATGCATATGCCACATTAGAACAAATAATATTCGTATGTAGTAGTGAACACATGTTTATTTAATGGCATCTGCCCAGAGGGATGATGTATTTCCTAGTTAGCATTCACAAGACTGTTTCTTTTGCTCAAACCAAACCACGTTTGAAATATCTGGGTTAAAACTGATGGGGAAGGGTTTGATTGATTTTATCGGTTTTTTTTTCAAAAACAAGAGCTTTTTCACTTTTTTTAGAATTCAAAACCTGAGGATTTTACATGCAGCTGCATTTTCTGTGCAGCAAACCTCTCCCTCCCTTCAGATGTGGCTGTTAAGTTAAATAAAAATATTTTTAAGCTATTATAATATTTATGAAGAGAAAATACGGTTTCAAAGAAAATACAGGGAAATGTTATTCTGTTAGTTCCCCCAAACCACATTGGCTCTGCTGATCTATCTGTGCCTGTAGGCTAGAGCCACAAAGAAATAGAAACCAATGATTCAACTCAAACCAGCTTTTCCTCCTTTTGCCTTGGCATTTATGGGGTTTTGGGGAGTTGGCCTTGGGAGTTTTTCTTTACATTGGGTTTTTGGCTGGTTTGTTTGTTTGTTTTTTTTTTTAATAAAGCAATGGGTTATTTACTACTTAGGGTATTGGTTAAAGGAAAGCTTCAAAGTGCAGGAAGCAAAGCTTCCTGTACAAGACTTAGACCTTTAAAACCAATAAAAAAGTTAGGAAGGAATGGATAAGGCTCTAAAAACTAGGTAAAAATTAAAATTCTTCTATTTTATTCCTTCTGTCATGACTTTAACTCAGCAATTGTTCTTCAGCATCATCATCCATAAAGACCAAAGAACATGAACTCATCGTCCTAAACAACCCAAGAAACCCCTGTGACTGATACACACCTATAAGGGACAGCAGGCACTAAGAATGGGAGCCTTCACGTTAGAAACCAACCAAATAAAGAGTTTGTGTTGTTGCAGAACAGGTTCCAATGTGACTGCAGTGAGAGGAGCCTGAATTTGTGTCAGCTCTGCGCTTCCCAGTCCCACCAGTGATACCAACCAGATGTAAAACAGCCCTTGTTTGAAATCTGCTGGTGTCTGAGAAAGGAAAATAGTGGCTGTTATGAAAATACGCTAAACCATGTCCTATCATCATGAGTTCCTTCAATGAATCTCAGACGGATCCTAACTAAAACTGGCTGCATCCCAGCTGTACCAGCTGGCAAACTGGGCAGAAAGCAGCAGCACCAGTATCAGCCAGTCCTGTTCCACCCTTTTTCCAGAGGCATTAAAAACATCAAAACAACTATAGATAAAGCCACCCTAGCAAGCAGCAGGGACGTGGGTAGTTGTGTGCACACTCCCCTATCACCCTGCAAGTGCTGGGGATCACACAACTCTGCAGAGGTGATGACTGTAACTGCTTGGTGAGTTCACATGTGCCCTGGTCTGCTGAGGTTATGACAGAATGTTTCAGACTTGTGTGAGCCCTGAACGGAAGGAAACAGGACCACATCACACTGACCCAACCCTCGAGGTCAGAGCTCAGACACTCCCCAGCTCTCCAGGAATACAGGTACCAGCTCCACTGCCACAGAGGTTTATCTCGAATGTCACAGCTTAGATGCCTTAAGCGTCAGTATTTTCTGCAGGACCTCCCAGAATTTCACCTCATGTTCTTTAACAGTTCACTCTAAGCTCATTTTCCTCAGAGAACAGAACTTGTATTCGATGTCAGTTGAGGTACCAAATCACATTCTGGGTGCAGCATCAGGGCAATCACAGCGAAGAGTTTAGGCTGAACTTTGTCTAAGCCCTGGAGTCTACATTCCTCTCAGCTGCAAGGCTGCTATGTTGAAGGCCCTGCAGGAGTTTCAAGGTCTAGAACTTTACAGCTTAATACCCGTGTCACAATGCAGATAGATGTAACTCTATCATCACATCTGCCAGTCGCTCTCTGCCTCATACAGCCTGACCCCTCTTGCCATGATGTTTCCCCTCACCTCTGTTCCATTCTGCCAACTCAGTTCTTTCCTCACCCATAGACCACCACATGTTCCTTGCAGTCATCCAGTGGCAAAGACAGGGCACAGAAGCACATCTGGAGGTGACAGGGAAGGAACCGGCAGCTTCTTTGGAAGTAGACCAGCATCAAGTTAAGATGGTCCTAAAAACATAGCTAGAAGCATCTCCTTGAAAGAGCACCTGATATTCCCAGTACCACTCAGAACATGGTCTTATCTTCTAGAAATAAATACATGCCACAGTTAGTTATGGTTTAAAAGGAACTCCTGCAGCATACAGGAATGCCCATCAGGGTAAAACAAACTTCAGACCCCTGATGTTACGAAGGGACAAAAAGCCACGAGCCAGGCTGTACCTTACTCTGCCTCCCCTATCAGTGATCAGGAAGGTAAAGGACCATCACACCTTGAGAACAATTCTGTGGTCACTTATCACTATTAGGCTGGAGGTGTGGAGCTTTCTGTCCATTCTGCAGTGTTTCATCTCTTTATACTACTAATGTGATAATAAATTTATTTTAAGTTGTCAGATACATCATGTATTTCAGATGGGGATCTGGAGCCAAGGTGTTAGTCATCCATTAATTAATGTTTCAGAGGTTTTCAGGGCTGAAATAGTGAAACAATAAGGCACTGAATAAATGAGGGGTTCATTCCCTTCCCCTCTCATCTTCCATTACTCAGCGAACACTCAGCATGAGAAAGAACATTAGCAAGAAGTATCAACACATTAAACACACTCCAACACCATTTACCCTACAAGGGCTTCCTCTAGAAGTGACCACTAACGGTGATTAATTTGCACTAATTTCTAGTTTAAAGAAAGAAGACGCTGATAAAATCATGTTTCTCTCACTACTAAGAGTAGGGTAATGGTGCAACATGTAGAGAGCAGAGAAACAGAGCACTAACTCAGAGCTGTGTGTGAACCAAAGCTCAATTCAGAGGACAACACTGTGTTAAGGGAAGTCTGATGAGGAAAGGCTGAGGAAGCTGGGGGTGTTTAGCCTGGAGGAGATTCAGGACAGACCTTCTCCCTCTCTACAACTCCCTCAAGGGAGGTTGCAGTCAGGTGGGGGTTAGGCTGTTCTCCCAGGCAGCCAAAGCCAGAACAAGAGGGCAGGGCCTAAGGCTGCCAAGGGAGGGTTAGGTTGGATGTTAGGAAGTCCTCACAGAAAGGATGATCAGACCCTGGAATAAAGCGGAGTCCCCACCCCTGGAGGTGCTGGAGGACAGGCTGGCTGTGGCCCTTAGTGCCCTGACATGGCCAATGAGATAATGTTAGGTTCTGGGCTGGATGAGCTCAGAGGGCTTTTCCAGCCTCAATTTTCAACAGTGAGGAGGGAGGAGTTCAGGGCAAGTGGCCTCTTCAACTGGGGGATGGGGTTGGGGAGCA
>JAOXOE010000776.1:12987861-13020580 GCA_028565055.1 Phoeniculus purpureus | reverse complement strand
AGGGGGGTTGGACTCGATGATCTCTTGGGTCCCTTCCAACCCCTAACATCCTATGATCCTATGATCCTATGATATGTCCTTTACCAGAACTTCAGTGCTTGCTTGGCAGCACTGAGCGAGCAGCATGCAACAGGAGGGAAATGATCACTGAACAGATCCAGTCCTTCCACAAAATCCTGAATCATTGTTCCTTCTCTAGTGACAGAGCGGTAGCAGCATTGCTCCTATGTGAATACTGCTTACTGCTGCTGCTTTACAGAGTTGAAGTTTTTTCATGCTTGATACCTGTATTGGCCTGACTTGTACAATTTGGAAAGTTTTGTGTTTTATAAAGTTGCAAAATGCTTTACTAATGCTCAGAATGTCCTGCTGCAAGGTGAGCACACAAGACTGCTGTTGGTAAATACCAAGCTGTGTTCTGGGCTAATGCCAGAGGAACCCCCTGAAGAAGGAACAGATGTGCTCAACCCCAGGACTGGCAGGGGCTCAGCAGCGCTTAAAATGAAAACTGAGTTCCTGGCTTGCACCAGCAGCAGCATGTTCCCAGCACTAGCCTGAGAGCCAAGGGTTCTTGCTTCTTTGCCATTGCCCACCACCACAGCTGGAGGATGGGATGGAAATGAGAGCCAGAAAAAAAGACAAGAAAGAGGTTGCTTAGGAAGGCAGAGCCCAGAGCTAAGAATAAGCAGGGCCAAAACTGAGCAACCAAAGGAAGACCTTGGTTTTTGAAGATTGAGTGTAAAGTTGTTACTCAATCCCTAGGTGTGCTAGGTACTGGTATGGGCTGGGTACTGGGGCCTTTCAGCTACTCCTATGTCCAGCAGTAGTGAGAGACTGACAAAGAGTGCAGAAGGATAAGCTCTAGCAAATGCACTGTGGAATGAATAATATGCTTCAGTTGTCTAAATAGCCAACATCTTCTGTCATAACTGTCAGAGTGGCATCTCCTGAAACACTACACTGCATTATCTTTGGGTAAGACCAGTGCCACAGGGCTCCTTCACACCATGCTGCAGCCTCACTGTTTACCTTACTGAAGACACCTAAGATAGCTTCTGTATGTAGCTGGCTGCAAATAGGAAACTGCTGCAAAATAAGCAAGAGCCCTGAAGTGAAAATGTGAGCCATGGCTCCCTGATGTCTGTGAAACACTCAGCTACTGTTAGAGCGGTGTTTAAGGGAAGCCACAAGTTTTCACACCAGGCTCCTGAATACTGAGAAACTAGGGCACAGGGCTCTTTCTTCAAAAATATTAAAAAACTTATTTGGTCTGTGGAAACCAAGCACTAGAAAGTTCCAAAAGGCTTGAGTAAAGGCAGATGGAGCTCAAGCTCAGCAATTTTCAAAACCTGGCTTTTTCTTAACACATGACAGAATTATTGAGGCTGGAAAAGCCCTCTGAGCTCATCCAGCCCAGCACCTAACATCAATACAGCGGCCAGACCAGGGCACTAAGGGCTGCAGCCAGTCTGTCCTTCAACACCTCCAGGGATGGGGACTCCACCACTGCCCTGGGCAGTCCATTCCAGGGTCTGATCACCCTGTTTGTGAGGAAGGGCTTCCTAACATCCAACCTAACCCTCCCCTGGCAGCTTCAGTCCTTCCTTGCCTTCTTGTCCTGGCTCTGGTTGCCTGGGAGAAGAGCCCAACCCGCATCTGACTACAAACTCCCTTCAGGTAGTTGTAGATGGAGAAAGTCCCTCCTGAGTCTCCTCTTCTCCACACTGAACGCCTCATCTCCCTCAGCTTCTCAGCAGTTTCCCTCCAGTCCCTTCCCCAGCCTCAGTGCTCCCCTGGACCCACTTCAGCCCCTCAATCTCTTTCTGCAAATGAGGAGCCTAAAACTGCCCCCAGTACTCATGGGGAGGCCTCACCAGTGCCCAGTACAGGGGGAGAATTATGACCCTAGTGCTGCTGGTCACACTATTGCTGATACAAGCCAGGATACCATTGGCCGCCTTGGCCACCTGGCCACCCTGCTGGCTCCTGTTCAGCTGGTTGTCAACCAGTACTGCCAGGTCCCTCTTTGCCAGGCTGCTCTCCAGCCACTCATTCCTTAGTCTGTATCTGCAGGGGGTTATTGTGGCCAAATGTAGGACCCAGCAAGTGGCCTTGTTAAACAGCAAGAATCAAAACAGCAAGACATCTCATGACAAATTAAGAATGAAACATACAGAACTGCTGTGTTCAAACAAAAGGAAGAAAAAGCTGCACATAATCCCACCACCACGGAACACGGTAATGGGTAATTATCACACCAGTAAGCCACTATCAAGTCACTGAAATGAACACGTGGAACATCTCACAGTGCATTGTTATGTGGTTAAAATAATTTCCTAATAGTTGTGTTGATCTTGGTTCTCACAATCAAGGCTACAGCTAGCAAAAAATCCCCGTTTTTTTAAGTGCCCAGCACACACAGATATGAAGAGCATTCACTAATATTTATTTTCACACCCAAGAGACCCACATGTGGGACCTTCAACAGCTTCGACTACAGGATCTGCTTTACAGAGACCCCCATGTGTGACCTTCAACAGCTTCGACTACAGGATCTGCTTTACAGCATAAAACTAAATTACTGATTTCAAGTCACAGAGTAAAAACATAAGAGATGCAGCCACTGGTCACACTTCAGGTTGCTAAACAAGACTCAAAATTACTTGCTATCTTGAGGAAGTGAAACCTCCACACACAGACTTAGGAGAAAATTGAAGGGAAAAATAATCTAACTCCTTTCCAAAACTCAAGAGGCTCTTTCCTCAAACCTACTCCCACTGGAAGTACTCAAGTAGTTTTTGCAGCCAACTTTTCACACTTTTAAGTGGCAAATAAAAACTGGGTGATCACTGCTCCCATAACAAAGCATTGTAAAGCTGGGGCAGAAGGAGGGTTATATAGATGCTGCTGTAGAGCTAGGAAGAACTTTGCTTCTCACATCAACAAATCAGAACAGGCACATCAGACTGAAGGGATGCCTGTGCATTGCTGCAGTGCTGGAAACCTACTCTTTTAGAAGAGACTGGTGAGTTTGGATGCTGAGCATGAGGTAGCAGAAAGAAAGATTTCATTTTCAAAACCAAGATTGTATGAAGCCGGACATTGCTGTGATGCCAACGCACCAAGTGCTGAAGAGTTGGACTTTCATGATTTGTCAGCACAGTACAATAGTACAGCTCTACTGTAAAAATATTTACAGTGGCTGCTGGAACCCATGGAGTAAGTTACACAAAACAGATGGAAATTAATCAAAACCCATGACTTTATAAGGTAGTGATTGGACCACAAAGAAAGAAATGAAACAGAACTGTACTTGAAATGCAATGCCATGTTATCCATTTAAGTTGCAATCCAAATCCTGAACTTACCAACTGGAACTGACACTATATGAGCTTTCACATCCTTAGTTTCATATCTGCAATGGATTAACACCAGTGATTGAGGCTTTGATCAGAAGTATGCAGAGGAAGGATGCTTCAAAACAGCACACGATTCCTCGGTCTTCTAATCTGTGTCAGGGTGTTGGTAGCCCATTTCCACCCACAAAAGTGGCAACAGCTGGAGCTGAGTTTTGATTTCCATTAATAGTTTGATTTCAAAAATTGAAACGGGAACCCCTTATATTAATCACATCTGTTTGTCAAGTTAAAATTACCTGATTTCACAAAAAATTCAAACTACCAACTGAGGCAACATACCTGCAAATTAGCCAGAAACAGTTAAATGCATTTTTATTCCACCACCCCAACTCCTATAATAAAAGCTCCCTTGAAATCAATTAAAGCAGGAGTGAGAAATGCCTAAACCCTGAACCTCCTGAAATGCCAACACAGGACAGCTTAAGATCCTGAAGGAACTGAGAAAGACAAGTAACAAAGATCCCAGACTTCATGAGAACAAGTTGAGTTCAGCAACCTATTTGGCAGAATCCTATGGGAGACTGCCCTTATATTTAAGTTGCCCAGGAGACCAGGAGGGCTGCATGAGGAATACCCAGATGAGCCCAAGCCCCCAGGGAAGCCTAGGGGGCTGTCCCAGGAGCCATTCAGGAAAATGCTGAAGTACCTTAGCAACAAAAGGAGGACCATACGAAACAGGAACCTGCTGCTGAAGAGGTTCAGAAAACTAGCGACAGAAGACAGGAAGCAGCTCAAACACATTGTGTCTTTCTGACTTTAGTCCTTGCCACCAGGGCATACTCATGGGGCTTCGGTGGCAAAGGCACTGGGAGAGGTGGCAGGTAAGTGAAGACCAAGCTAGGCAAAGTGGACACAGAGAAGTCCAGACCAGACAAGGGTGCTAACATCACTGAAAGGCCAGAGTAACCAAGGGAGGCTCCCTGGTAACTGAGGAAAAAGAAACAAAAGTGAGATCCAGGAAACTCTGTACAGGCCAGTCAGCCTTATTCCAAACCTTGTGAAGAAAAGGGAACAAATCCTCCTTGAACCTATTTCCAGGAACACGAAGGATAGAAACACATCTGTGAACAGAAAGTGTCATTTCCCAAAGGCCAAATGTGCTCAACCAACCAAGTTACTGATCGCAATGAAGCCACTGGCTCCATGGATGAAGAGAGGACAGCAGGAGAGCACACAATATACAAGAAAACATAGATGGAGCTGAGTTTGTTCTGACTAGAGAAGGCTTCTTATTGACTTAGTGGATGCCCATAGAGAAAAGGCAGACAAGCTTTTTTCTCAGTGGTGTTGAGTGAAAGAAGAAAAGTCAGCAACCACCAGTTACAGCAAGAGAAAGTCAAATTAGATATACTAATAATTTTAAAACCCTATAATACAGTTGCACTTCTTCAGTGACTGGAACACACTTGTTCAGAGGCTGCAGAAACTCTGTCCACAGAGATTTTTCTACACTTGAGTGCACAAGGCTCTGAGCAATACAATTTAATTTTGAAGGGAGCCCTGCTCTGAGCAAGAGATCAAGGCTCCAGAGGCACAGTGGTGAGTGGGAACCTGCTTCTCACTACCCTATGGCAAGCAGAAAGTTGCGAAAAGAACCACCACAGGAACAGTGTGCACAGATGCACTCCGGCTATGACTCCGTAATACTTTCAGATGATCAGGCTGCCTAAGAAAACCGTTTCCTTGATGTCTGAAAACTTTATCACAGAGCATATACATTCTGCAAGATTTAGATAGATAGAATAAGAAATTGAGAAAGACTGATTGAAATACAGAGGTGACTTTGTTCCATCCTCATGTGCTGGGTTCTGTTTGCAGCCTGTATATAATTACCTTTCCTGTTTAGATGACTATCTGTGAAAAAACAAAACTATCCATGGATGCCTTTTGCTTCTTCCAGATATTTATTCAGATTAGAGATTGATGAACTGCACCTTCAGTTACAGACAGAATTTATCACTTGACAATCATATAACATTCTTCAAATACATTGCAGGTAAAACTAAAACTAGAGGCAATGTAGGCCCCCTGTTGAATGAGGTGGGTGCCCTGAAGACAGAATATCAGAGAAAGCAGAGATACTGAACACCTCCTTTGCCTCTGTCTATATTTCCTGGGGCTGTCCTGATACCAAGCCCCAAACTGCTGAGGCCCCAGAGGAAGTTGGGACAAGAAAGGAATTTGCCCTGGTTGATGAGGAGTGGGTTAGGGATAAGTTGCGCAAACTAGATGTCCATAAATCCATGGACCCTGCTGGGATGCACCCACGAGTCCTAAGGGAGATGGCAGAAGTCATTGCTAGGCCACTCTTCATCATCTTTGCTAAGTAAGTCATGGGGAACAGAAGAGTTGCCTGGGGACGGGAGGACAGCAAATGTCACTCCAATCTTCAGAAAGGCTAAGAAGGAGGACCCAGGTAACTATAGACCGGTTAAGCCTCACCTCCATCCCAGGAAAGGTGATGGAACAATTTATCCTTGATGCTGTCTCTAGGCACAGCAAGGACAAGAGGGTCATTAGGGGACAGTCAGCATGGCTTCACCAAGGGGAAGTCATGCTTGATCAACCTGATAGTCTCTTATGAGGGCATAACCAGGTGGATAGATGATGGCAAAGCAGCAGATGTGGTCTTTCTTGACTTCAGTAAAGCATTTGACACTGTCTCCCACAGCATCCTCACAGCCAGACTGAGGCAGTGTGGACTGGACGATCGGACAGTGAGGTGGATCATGAACTGGCTGCAGGATAGAAGCCAGAGTGTGGTGGTCAATGGGACAGAGTCTAGTGGAGTTTCCCAAGGGTCGGTACTGGGACCAGTCCTATTCAATCTATTCATTGATAATTCGGATGAGGGATTAGAATGCACTGTCAGCAAGTTTGCTGATGACACAAAGCTGGGTGGTGTTGCTGACACCCCAGCAGGCTGTGTTGCCATTCAGTGCGACCTGGACAGGCTGGAGAGCTGGGCAGGCAGAAATTTAATGAACTCTAACAAGGGTAACGGTAGAGTCTTGCATCTGGGCAGGAACAACCCCAGGTACCAGTATAGGTTGGGGACTGATCTGTTGGAGAGCAGTGTAGGAGAAAGAGACCTGGGGGTCCTGGTAGACAGCAGGATGACCATGAGCCAGCAATGTGCTCTTGTAGCCAAGAAAGCCAACGGCATCCTGGGGTGGATAGCAGATCAAGAGAGGTTATCCTCCCTCTCTACTCTGCCCTGATGAGACCACATCTGGAGTATTGTGTCCAGTTCTGGGCCCTTCAGTTCAAGGAGGACACAGAACTACTGGAGACAGTTCAGCACAGAGCCACGAAGATGATGAGGGAAGTGGAACACCTCCCTGATGAAGAAAGTCTGAGGGAGCTTGGTGTCTTTAGCTTGGAGAAGAGGAGACTCAAGGGTGACCTCATTCATGTTTATAAATATGTGAAGGGTGGGTGTCAGGAGGATAGAGCCAGGCTCTTCTCAATGTCATCTAGTGATAGGACAAGGAGCAATGGGTGTAAGTTGGAACATAGGAGGTTCCACATAAATATGAGAAGGAACTTCTTCCCGGTGAGGGTAACAGAGCCCTGGAAGGGGCTGCCCAGGGTCTCCTTCTGTGGAGATGTTTAAAACTCACCTGGGTATGTTCCTGTGAGACTGCTCTGGTGGGGCGATTGGACTAGATGATCTTTCGAGGTCCCTTCCAATCCCTAATGTTTAGCGATTTCACATACCTAAGATTCGTAACTACTTTAAAAGAGAAAAACATTTTATGTGTAAGAAGCAAAAGGCCTGGGCTCAGAAGGTCCTATTCAAGATGGATACTGGAAGACTGAAAGTCTTGAAGATTGTTAGATACAGGGCTTAAACCTCCTAGAGCTGAGAAATCCAGATGTGGCCACTTGGCTGAGCAGCAGGTCCCTGGCAATCTCAAGAATTCCAAGAACTGTCCCTTGGGCCTCTTCCAGTACAGTCATGGGCAAGAGTCAGACAGGAGCACCATGAACCATGCCTGAGACATCTTCAAGTCTGAAAGAAATTAAAGCTGCATGCTCCCTGCCCTCCTCCTCTGCCTGTGCCCCCAAGTCATGTTTGACTCTGTAATTCACCTACCTTTGGAAATCTGCAAAATGTCACCTGTGACAGCTCTGCTGACAAACGGGGGAGATCAGAGCCTTTCATCTGGGTGATGAACTGCCAGCCTGTCAGAACAGCACCATGTCTGCTCTGCGCTGAGACAGGTCAGAGCTGCCGCAGGGGCTCTGCAGTCTGACCTTGGAAGGGTTTGAAGAAGACTTTGAGCTGTACCTGTTCTTAAGGCTCAGGACTATGGGACAGTAAGTGTGTGTGTTCTTGTAAGAGACAGACGCACACCGATAGACGAGAGAGGCACAGCCTGAGTTTATAGAGTCTGGGCTCCTCCATCACCTACCATCATATCTCGTTCCTCAAGTGAGGGCCTCCCATGCTGGATGATTAATTGGAGGGTAGGTTCTAGAAGCTGATAGTGAGGTAATTACATGTAAAATTAGGTCTTCTCTTTTGACTTCCCAAGTATGCACCCTAGAGCAGGACATGATTTCCCCATAGGTGTTACTCAGCACAGTTTGATCCATCTCTATTTCTGTATGCGGTAAGGAGGATCAACAGTAGCAGCTTGTGTTCTGCAGCCTGGTAGCTGTCACTTCCACTTTATTCTTGGGATATGGTGGCAATAAACCAAAAAACCTTTAGGTACAGACCTGGATGAAGGGAAGTAAGGAAATTCTTGGGCTTTTTTCCTCTCTGCTGTAGTGGATCTTGTCCTCAGGGCAGTGAACTGGATGGCCAAGCAGTCAGATCCAGACTGGTGCAAAATTCTTTCAGTCAAAACAAGGAAGAAGTTAACACGAATGAATGAGGCCATTCAGGATGGTCACATTGCCTTGAGCAAGCTGCCTCTGAGAGTGAGGATCTCTGGAACATGTACTCTGAAATAGTCCTCTCTGTGACACCATTTACATGACAGAGCATCAAATGTCTCAGCATGTCCTCCTCCAGCTTCACTGGATCTAAGTTTTGAAAAGAGAAGACTCTTTCTGAGAATTTTGCTACCCACTCACAAAAATGTGTTCTGGATTGGATTATTTGTGTCCTTGTGAGCACTTGGATCTGTCCACTGACTAAGAGCTCATTGCTGGGCATTAAAACACAGAAACGTCAAGCACTCATGCTTGGTTGGAAACAGCTCAGCTACAAGCTGAGATGTTCATGACCTTGAGCTCCTGTTAGAAAACACAGCATCTCCCACAATTAAGCTTCCAGGGGGGTCTGACAGCCAGATCAAGACATAAAAGCCTAGTTGAGATTACGCTGACTAAATGAGGCAGAAAAATCTGAGTCAAAAAAGCAGCTTTATGACTGAAACCAAGACAGACTTGGCCATTCCTTGGAGGAAGACAGTGGAAAGGAAAAGAAAAAACCTGAAAGGTATGTTCATAAAAGCTCTCCTTTACTCATTAGCCTCTATTTGACAGCATCCACCAAGGGACTTAGAAGGTCCAGCTCCATCACCCCTTTCTATCTGAAGTAAACTAAGCCTATGCCTAACCTCTGAGTGGCCTGGACAGTCTACTACAAATTGTTTTGTGCCTAGGCTTAATATCTTAAGTAGAATTAAGCCCAAGTGATCAAGAGCATCTCTGTCCCCAGATATCCCACAGCCTTGTGTCAGTGCTTTCTTAGTCCAGTATCTTGCATCTTCCTTAAGATCAATCACAGAACTATTGAGGCTGGAAAAGCCCTCTTGAGCTCATCCAGCCCAGCCCAGGACCTGACATCACCACGATCACCTAGACCAGGGCACTAAGGGCCGCAGCCAGTCTGTCTTTAAACACCTTCAGGGATGGGGATTCCATCACCTCCCTGGGCAGTCCATTGCAGGATCTGCTCAGCCTTTCCATGAGAAAGGGCTTCCTAATATCTAACCTAACCCACCCCTGGCAGCTTCAGGCCCTGCACTCTAATCCTGTCACTGATTGTCTGGGAGAAGAGCCCAACAAGATCCGAACAAATGCTTTCAAACCAGGTTATTCATTACAAGGGTGACCACTTTGTCCAGCCCTCAACTTCATTTTAATCCTTCAGCTGAAGTGCTTTGGTCATCTCAACATCAGTTTTTCTCAACATGTAGAAATTTTACTGGGATTCTTTTCTATCTGAACCATTACAGACCCCTCTCCCTGTGCACATCTTGATTGTAAGGCTGCTCAAAGCAGGGATGGGGATATGAACAGTGACTTCCATTGAGCTGAAACCTGCTAGGAGAGCATCAGTCACCTGTTTGTGGCTTCCTGAATTCCTGGGGGCTGACATGATCACTTTGAACCTGCCCTGTGTCTTACAAGCTTACCATTAATTGACAAGCAGCTGAACACGAGCCAGCCATGTGTCTAGGCAGCCAAGGCGGCCAACAGCATCTTTGCCTGTATTAGAAATAGTGTGGCCAGTAGGACCAAGGAGGTGATTGCCCCTCTGTACTCAGTGTTGGTGAGGCCTCACCTTGAGTGCAGTTTTGGGCACCTCAGTACAAGAGTGAGGTTGAGGTGCTAGAGGGGATTCAAAGAAGGGCAACTAGACAGGTGAAGGATCTGGAGCACGTGTCCTGTGAGGAGTGGCTGAGGGAGCTGGGGCTGGTTAACCCAGAGCAGACTGCAGACCTTATTGCTATCTACAACTACCTGTAAGGATGTGATCTCTTCTCATGAGTGATTGGTGACAGAACAAGAAGGAAGAGCCTCAAGCTGCACAGGGAAGCTTAGATTGGATGTTAGGAAAATATTTTTCCCTGAAATGGTTGTCAGGGCTTGGAACAGGCTGCCCAGGGAGGTGATTGAATCACCATCCCTGGAGGTGGTCCAAAGCCACATAGCTGTGGTGAACATGGTTTAGTGGTGGGTCTAATAGTGGACATAGTAAAGTTGGGTATACAGTTGGGCTCGATAGTCTGAAAAGGTCTTTTCCAACCTAAATGATTCTATGATTCTGTGATTTTGCATCTCACAGCGCCCCCACAGCAGACAGGATGCTGGGGTTCATTTAGTCATGGTCTAATCTGACTCCACTGGTGCGATTTGACAGTGGCTGCTCAACACCGTCTGTTTCCAGAGAGAAGATTTACAGAGTTTACCCAGTTTAAAGAGTCTCGATCAGTGAACTTATGGAACTGTGCTGCATGTAAACGCTTGACAGGAGGACAGTGACTTTGTTCATCTGAAGTGGAAGTAGAGGCCTCTCTAGGCAAGTGCCTTAATGAAGAGCGAGTGCTATCGTTGTACATTTCTCTCTCCCTAAATTTAAGACACTGAACTGTTAAGATCAATAGCCTCAGGTTAGAATGCTTCTCAACGATATAACAGGATACTCTTCTCTGGGGAAAGTACCGTGTCTGACTAGTTAGCACCTCCTTGCTGTTGGCAATTTATTTATAATGGCAGCAGCCGGAATTCCCCGTTCCAGCTTTCCCTAGTTAGACTCAAGCTGTTTGTTGGGGTTTTTATTGCACTTGCTTTAATAGCATTTAATACTTTCTAAACATAGTTTTGCTCGTTCATAGCGCAGCCTCATGCTTCAACACCTCTGTACGTTTTCTCCCTGCTCCCTCAAGTGTACCCAGGAGTTCACAAGTAAATTGCAACTCGACACGTGAATGCTGAGGGGTTAGCCGGACCAGTAGGAAAATGCAAACAAACTGGACACACTAGGATGTTTTTGGCAAGTAGTGATCACAGGGAGAATCTGCTATGACCAGTGGAAGGTAAACCTCAAACAGAAAGGACAACCTCAGCGTTGCTGTTTTGTACCATCACTGAATAACCTCAGTAAGAAAATAACTGCTTGAAATTTCAGGAGTAGAATCTTGGATGCATTTTGAACCTTTCTGTTGCTCTCTTGGCACAATATACCCAGTGCTTGACTGGCAGAAATGGCCTGGGGCAAACTACTGCATGGGAAGGCTTTTTCCCCATCACCTGTTCCTTGTATCTAACTCACTGAAACTTGAGAGGGATGGAACATGGGACAAGCACTGGGAAGTAAGAGGAACAGGAGGGTTCTGCACTAATTCCGTAAATCAACTAAAATGGAAAAGTGTGAAGATCACTATTTAGGTCATTACCCAGTATCAAGGGCAAAGCACAGTCTTCCATACTGGTCCCTTCCATTAGCAAATGAACAAAATATCTGCCAGCCATTTGTCAAACTTCTCCTTGTTCTTTTCCTTTCTAATCACCTCTAATTCAGGTCTTTCACTATTTTTCAGAGTTTTTGGGGTATACTTTGGATTTCATACCTACAGCATTTGAGGAATTGAGAGAAAAGCACTGGAACTCCTCAGTTAGCTGCTTTTCCTCTGAACTCCCTCATTCTTACCTCTAGGAGATGCAAATTACACCCCATTAAACTCCCTCTTGCTATGGGGGAAGAATTAAGTGCATAAGGGCAAGCGTGGGAAGGAGAAAGGGAAGGACAGAAGATGATGTCGCTGCCATTGTAAAGTGAGCGGGTTCAGAGTGCAAGTTTTACAAGAAGCACACACTGTTGTAGGTTACTCACACCCCAGGCATGAAGGGACGGCACATGGCATTGCATTGGGACTGAGCTCACTTAGCTCACTCAAATCCAGCCAGCTCTTCTGCACCTAATTTTCCTTCTCCAAGGCTTTCTAACAAGCACCCAGCTGTGTGGTTTGCAAACACCGTCCTTACCCATCATTAACTGCCACTGAACAAGCAGTGCCTGCTCACAAAACCAATAGATCTGCCCTGCTGCCCTGCCACTGAGGGTTCTGTCACTGCACCCAGTTGCTGATGAGAAGACCTGGGGGAAGACACTCAAGTCAGCCTTCTTTTTCCGCAAATAAAAGCATCAGAGAGGGGCTTTCCTATCCTCTTTCTAGCAAGAAAGAAATCCCATTTCACCCTCCTGTTGAGGACTGCCTGCCTGTACCTGCTCCTCCTGCCTCTGCTGGTCTGGTGTGTGTTTGGAATGAAATATTTTCCCTGCAAGCCACCCTGAACCTCTTCCCTGGCCTGTCAGACTCTTATCAGCACAGGGTTCTTAGTGGGCCATGGTGATTTACTGTCCAAATAGTGCTGTTCTTTGTCAGAGATTGTGATCGAGAAGTCTTACTTTGCAGCCAGTAACAATCCCTTTCCTTTCCCTCGTGTTCTTTTTTACCTTTCTGCAAATATTGTTTTACAAGCCTGTTGCTCACTATCTGTCAGAGAAGCTGTGCCTCAGGGCATCAGTTTCTCACCTCTCAGCCAGGGGGTTGCTACTTTGATGAGAGCTTGGAACAACTCCACCCAGGGTATCTACGCTGTCTCCCCAGGGCAGGAAAGTTTCCTGCATGGTTCAAAATGGCACTCTGGGCATTGCTAGCCCTCAGCCTGAGCTCCTGCTTCCAGAGGTTCTACAGAAGTAAGGTGATGCTTTGGCATTGGTCTCAAGCAAACCGGGTATCTTTCTGCTTCAGTTTCATCAACAGCTTCCCCATTAATTCTGCTGTTTTCTAAAGGATTTTAAAGGATTCCTAAAGTTTGAGCACAAACCCTAACCTTTAAACAGAGTCCTGTTGGGAGATGCTGCCATCTCTGTGGCAAGTTTCTGATAACAGCCAATACGTGGCATCTGCTTCAAGCATAACTACAGCAGATCAGACACACTGACTTGTGCTATTTCAAGCAGAAGGAAATGGAGATGTCTAGACTGCTCACAATTCTACTCTAAATGGGCTTTTTTCTTGCCCGTCCCGCTCAGTGCCCGTGGAGGCACACAAGTGTATTCCACTATTTATCTTCATCCTGTAAAGATGTGCATTTTACCTGGTTATTTCCCCCGATGCGGGTCATTATCTCTGTGTACACCTGAGCAGGGATCTGACAGCCCATCATTTTCACATGTTACAACACATTTTAAAGTGTCTATTAAAAGAGCCTGTTCTTAACACCAGCTACATCACCCTTCAGCGGGGCTGCATATTAATCATCATTCCCATAAAACGCTGTTTCCTTTCACGGCACAACAAACACAAGAAATAGAAAGGGCAGAGAGGTAAAGAAGCATAAATTCTCTGTGCTGTAAGTGCAGTCATAGCTCGCATGCCATCTCACCAAATTCCATACATTTTAACCAGAACTAGAAGCAATCAGCGGTAAGAGCTCCCAAGCCAAGGCAGCGTTGCAGTCAGTGACGTAGGTGATGCGATGCACTGGGTGACTAAACATCCTGCAGCACTCTTTGCAGTATAGAGGTGCTAACCCCAACATCCCCTCCAAGATCCAGCTGTAATTACATTCTCTGCTAATGTCTCGTTGAATTTAATGACTGCATGGTTCTTCTCTTTCTGTCCTGAGCTATTGTGTAACCTCGCTCCATCACATCAAGCAGCTGCCAATTTCTGCCCCCAAGGTGGTTGCAATTAAGTGGGGGATTAGCGCTGCTCCTTGTTTGACCAAAAAACAAGCCTGGGCTCTTGCTGAAGCAGAAACCTGCTCCAACTATTCCATTTGAGTACTTGGAAAAACAAACATGGACTTCACAGCTGCGACCGAGAGTCAAGAGTAGCTGGGTACTGGGTTTGCTGTTTGACCAGAAGTCCAGAGACTTGGTGTAATCTGAAGTGGGCTAATACGTTGATGACACACTGTGCAACCTAAACCAGATCAGGCTAATGGCTCTCCATTTATTTTTCTTTCTAAAGCCAGGAAATCCAGTCCTGAGGTGACTGTGGTAACAAAAAAGCCCCTACTCCTTACATTGAAAAACTTTTGAGGCCTGGAAGATGCTTTCCAGTTGATTTTAGGGAACTTTGGCTTCTGACACTCGGCATATAGCACCAGTCTGGGGGTTTGACTTTTATTTATGGCTTTGGGAGGAGTATAGGACTGAAGTGAGACTGAGCCTTACCAACCGTGTATACATAGAAGCACCAGATGCCTACCAGCTATGATGTGGATGAGTGACTCAGTTTCCTGCAATTTGAGGGCAGGAGTGAAGATGCTGTTGATAAAGCATCCTGAAACATCACATCTAACACTGCTCATCTGCACTCTCAGTGAAGCATGGGGAGACCAGTGTCATAAACTCCCATTCAAACTGGAGATTTTAACTTTTATCTAAGAGCTGGCAATATCAAACAGACTAAGAGGGGATTATTCAACAAGTCTAGCAGGGATTTTTCTACATGATATTTGGGTAAGGTGCCCATGCTCATTATGAAGATTCAGCTTGATTTACACTATAGATGACCCAGAAAATACAGATCTTAGTTTGGTATACGCAGCAAGGGAAATTGGATCAATCCGGAAAGACCACGAAGCAGGATTAACCTTGACTGATGTATTAACAGTGTCACTGAATGATAGGTTTGGAGGGCTGTGAACAACACAACGCTGTGACCATAAAGGACAGTTGTCATGTTCAACACATGGACTCCTCCATCCTTTGATGAAATGGATGCTGGACTCTGGAGCTGAATAAGTGAGTAACAGCAAAGGAAACTGCACTGGGCAACTCTGAGGTGTCCTTACATCTAACAGCCTGACTACCCTGTCCACATGCTTATTCTGTAAAATTTATAGAAGACGCAAAAGCCAGTTACTCTGACTCCTTGCGTTGAGATTAATTCCTGCCCAGAACAACTTGAGCAGGATGTTTTTTGGATTACATTTTCACATTGGAGCTTAACATCATAATGAACCCCACCAGTTCCACAAAGACATTAAAAAACCCCTGAGAATTGGACTTTATATTTAACCACCTGCCATAGCCACGTAAGAAACAAGCTAATGTCACCCGAGATACAAACACCCAAACTACCCACTTCCCTTCCCCAACCCTGCACAGCCATTAGAGAGCAGGGACCCTTCAAAAGGGCACGGGAAGAGTATTTCACATACAAAGAGCTGATTCTTGTTGATCACGTGGCTTCTCAGCTAAAGGAAGAACTTTAACAGTCAGTGAAGTTTTGTTCCTCCAAGTCAGATTTGGATTTGCTGTGTGTGCCAAGGGTTTGTGTTATCTGCCTGCAAGTGTTCAGCATCAGCGATGCTGGTTGTGCGATAGTTCTGTTTTCGTGGCCCTCACACGTGGCATTTCTCACCCTTTCCTGAATCCGAGCAGCATTTCAGAACAAGACTTTAATTAGCAGTGGCATCTCTGCTAGCTGCTGGTGGCTGCTATCTTGGTTCAAAGCAGCATCCCTGCTCACACTTGACAGCAGAGGGGAAAGCGAAAAAGAAGGACCCCCATGTGCCCAAATTTGCAAACCTACATCCCTTTTTGAAAATTGCATTTTAGCAGCAGTTAGAACTGATCTATTTAGGCTTTATGGCTGCTTACTTTCTTTTTAGGCTCTTAATTGTTGAACCAGCAGTTCAGCAATTGTGTCTCCTCTGCAGTTTTCACGTTGCTGGTGTCAGAACAGATGTCACTCACCAGCCAAGTGCCCACTGGCACAGGCACTGCAAGTGTCCAAAGTGCCAGCTGCAATTAGGCATTTCTGCAAGAAGCCCCATGGTTTGCACATGGTGAGAGCTCGCTGCATGAGCCTGCCACTCTCAGCAGTATGGAAAACGGGCACCCCCACTGCCAACAGACAGAGGCACACAACAGTTTCAGCATGAGGGTTTAAACAATACACGACTCTCCTGTGCATCTGTCTACTGCGTATGGGGAGCTGAGGAAGAGCTATTCAATAGGGCACAGAATGATAGGATGAGAGGTCAGGGTCTGAAGCTGGAAAAGGGCAGATTGAGGTTGGACAGGAGGAACAGATTCTTGAATCTGCAGGTGGGGGATCCCTGGAACAGGCTGCCCAGAGAGGTGGTGGAGACTCCATCCCCAGAGCCATTCAAGGTCAGGCTGGATGGGGCTCTGGGCAATCTGTTCCAGTTAGAGATGTTGCTGCTTGTTGCAAGGGGCCTGGACTAGATGGCCTTTGGAGGACCCCTCCAACCCTGTGATTCTAGGAGTCATCTCTGACCTCAGATTTCTCTGAAATACTTTTCTTTGAGAGTTGGCCAACTTTGCTCCTCTCTGTTACCAGCCACATGTAACTTCTGGGACAGAAGCCTTTAAATTTGACTGAAAAAAAACAACCACACCTCAACACATTCACCCAGCAGAGCAAATACAGTCAAGAAGACCACCACACTGGACACTAGTGTCCCTTGCTAATGTCACAGAGCTGGCCTAGGTCTTCATGTCCATCATTACTGCACACTGGCGAGTTTATCGCACTATGAACTCCAAGCTGATGAAGGGTTGACGCAGCTGGCCCTGCCCTGTTGGTGTGAACCCCCACTCAGGTGCATTGACCTGGAGTTGCAGAGCCAGCAGCTGAAGTTGTGAGCATTCTCCTTACCAAGCGAGCGTATGGGATCTGCAACAGTAAACATCTGTCACATCTGCTGTAGAACAGCCCAAGAGGCCCTTGCTCTAGCCCTTGGCGTTTCTATGGGACTGGGTCGCCACCTCAGGTGACTTAGCCTACCTGGTTGTGCCATTCAGCTCACACTCTGCTTCACCCTGCACAGACTGAACGTTTTCCTCTTTGCTGCAGAGCAAACAGGTGTAGATCAGGCAAATTTGATTCCTTCGAGGATGAAGGAGACGGGAGGCTGAGCAATAAAATCCATTATCTGTGTCTTTTTGTATCTCCTTGTCACGAACTTCTAAGAAAAGGAACCGAGAGGATCACTACTGAGAAGAGCTCTCTAATTGTAGCCCCTGAGTACTGCATGTAGAAGATTGCCAAGGCAACCAATCGTTCCACGGCAAGGGCAGAGGTAGTTGAGTTAAGATGAGGTTGTTACAAACCCCTGCTGTGCATAATCATATAGTCAGCAACGTTTTCAAAAGGCTCTGGTGGGGAAAAAAAAAATAGGGCAGAGGGAAAAGGAACGAGATAAATTAATTTCCTCTATTTTTCTCTGCTTGCTTCCTGATTGAGCTACAAGAGCAAATGAATAGCATGTCCTGCACCTGAGGACACAGGGCTGGCAGGGAAGTGAGCTGCCTCCCTCACAACCCCGCACATCCCATGGCACGTAGGGCGAGGGGATAGTTTTATCTGAAAAACTACGCAGTTTAATTCATTTTAAAATATAAAAATCTGTGGACAGAAGTCCTCCTTTAATGCAGAAGCTGGGTTTGCTACGAGTTGCATTCCTGTGGGATTGTTTGAAGTCAACAAGCTCATTTTGTGATGAGGATTTACACACAAAGTACGAGATTTGCAGATTAAATCCCTCAACATTAGAAGGCTGTAACCGCGACATCCTTCCATCAGCAGCAAACTCCTCTGAAGTCCTGAGCTTCCCCATCCTGCTGCTCCCAGCTGAGCTCCTAGAACTGACTGTTCTCAGCCTGTGTCAGTATCATCCAAACTGAGCTTGGGAATGTACCCAGCTCTCCAAGGATGGCGCTTTGCTTTCTGATTTAGTGAAGTTCAGCTAAACACAGTGCACCGCTTGGCCGGACCTTTCTGTTACTAAAGTTAGGCTTCAACTCTTCCTTAAACTTGAGCCTATCAACTCTGTTTGCTCTTCTATACCCAGCCCCCTCAATGAAAACAGATATTCCAGGAACTGAAGCCCTAGTTCTTTAGCACAGATGAGATGACCAAAGGTATGGACAGCTCTCTAACATGATGTTCCGGACCTACAGAGGACGTTTGGATGTCCTGAAGTTCTACTTTAATCATAGAATCACGGAGTTTGGAAAGCACCTCTGAAGGTCTTCTAGGTTCTCCTAGAGCAGATCATACTGATATTTTAAGGCCCACCCCCCACCCCAAAAAATAAACCGCCTGTCTTTTTCACTGACATGTTCCACTCAGCTCTTCTTTCCCTGCCTTCAGTGTAGTAGAAAACCGAGTCCCTGTTTCACTCTTCCTCAAAAAAAAAAATTGAATCTTTCCTGTTTTATACAGCCCCTCCAGCCTGCAGCACCACATCTTTTCCAGAAAGAATTCAGGTGTGGGGTTTGTTTGGTTCTGGGGAGGAAGGATGCTTTTATGTTGAGGCAAACAACGGCAGCTGAGGGTATTTAGGTCCTGCCCAAGGGCTTTTCACAAAGGTAGCAGCACACACAGCAAGTCACTACTTGACTCCTGTGGCATTGCCCAAGCAGCGAGGGATAAAACTTCACCCTGTGAAGGGATGCAGAGGCAGAGTGGTGCTTTTGAAAGCGTGCTGGAACAGCCTGTGCTCCCTCAGCCAGGAGGTGCCACGGAGGCAGCAGTTTGTTAGTTATCTGCTTGCCCCATCTCATCTGGAGTTTACGTGGCTCTGCCCCCCGGTTGTTTATGTTGAATAGGTAGGAATACTGGGAATCTGGTGAGATGCTGTGAAGTAAATTGCTGTTATTTGCTGATTTGTCCATAAAAGCTTCCTGGAGGAGCTCAAGGGTAGTTTTAGCCGGGTAAGAGAGGGCTTTGTGCTCTGGTAAAAATTTTATCCTGCTTGCCATTCTCATCTCTACCCCAAAGTGACTTGTATCCACCTCTCCTCAGCCAGGCGAGTGAGGCCATCAGGGGTAATGTGACTAACTCAGCTAGTTACAGCTACTTCAGTTTGTTTCTCTGCCCTTCAAATTCATCCACCTAAGCTCAGAGCTTGGGAAGATCCATTCCTGAGCCCTGGTGGCTCTCTCTTCACTCAGAGCTGACTGCAGCAAGGTTCCCTTCTGGTATGACCTAGAGGACACAGCTCTGTGCCTAACGCGGCTTTCTACCAGAACAGATTGGTGTCATAGCTCCGTGCCCCCCTTATCTTTACTGACCACAGGAACTGCACAGCAGTCATCCAGTCAGTGCTGCTTGAGCTCCTCTGAAACCAACCCAGAGCCCAGTTGACTGCCCCCAGCAGGCTTTTGCCACCTCCTCTCAATTCACTCTGTCTGACTTCCCTCAGGTTTCAACACAAATCATGTCTGAGTGTGCAGGAGAGGTGAGACCTGTCCTGAATGAAGCTGGAAAAGTCTTGGCTGGTTTCTGAGGTTTTCACACACCCTCCTGTAAGCCTCAGGTGCGTACCAATGGCTCGGACTGAGGCTTAGCCCATACCGATGGCTCGGACCGAGAGGACAATCTTAAAGGTCTCTTCCAACCAGAGAGATACAGACAAGACTCTTCTGAACATCTGGTACTATGGCTCCCACTTGGCTCAGAAGCCTCTCCTCTGGAGGCTGAGCACAGCATCCCAGACCAGGCAGCAAGGAGTGGGAGACAGATCTTTGACAGATGAGCACAATGCACTTCACCATGAAATGAGAGCCTAGTTCCCTTCCCCTAGATGTGAAGCAAAGCAGATGGGGCTTCAGCTTAGCAGGCCCAAGATGCTACAAACTTGCCTCTTTCTTCCCATCTGAAACCTGCACATCCTGATGTCTCTCTGGTCAACCTTTATCCCTCCAAACCCATTGTAGAAGCAAAAAAGTTATTAAACCCCAGGGAGAAACCGGTTCCCTTTCCGAGAGGTTTTGTTGCCCGTTCCCTACCAAGGTCACTGTATCTGCTGTTTGCTGAGCAGGAAATGCATTATTAAAGCATTTCTCCTCCATAAACTGCTTTGCATCTGACTGCTCCATTGTAAATCCGTAGCCACAAAGTCAGGCCACCTTGGGATAACCCAACGTGAAACCTGACCTGATGGAAGTGGTTCAAATCTCCCGGCCTGCCCCGCGACCTGTGAGAAGGGCTTTTATTATTTATTCAAAAACCTGTTTAAATCCCCCTTTTTCTGAAACAACCATTTAAAAATATTAAAACACCACAGCTAAGCTGGGAGATTAAACAAGTTTAAACCTTATCATCGCAGGTGGGATATTAGTTCCAATAAAACGGGGGGCGACGGCAGGCTGCACCGTAACTGGAGCCCCTTCGACTCAGTAACTAATCACCGAGAAAGCTTTGGGTGAAGGAGGGGGAGAGCGGAGGAGGGAGCAGACCAACAATGCGCCCGTGCTCCTGGCAACCCTAACTGTTTACCATGGTGATGCACAAAGGGAAGAATGCCTCGGCGAGGAGCAGACCTGGGTCTGTCCCCACAACACTTGCCCTAGATTCAAGGGCTCCAGGAGGCTGGAAATTGTGACCTTCTGGGAGTCTGTTTCCCCTGGCCCCGATGCCGTCGGGTGATGCTGCAGCTGGACAACACTTGTTCCAAAGCTGTCACAAGACCGCAGGCTATTGACCTACAGGTCTTCCATCACACATCGCTCTTTGAAATGTTTCACTATCAGCGCCTCTCTACAAGATCCCCACTCCTGTACTTACACTTTTTTAAAGGCAGCTACAGCCTTTCTGTGGGTGTCATTAGCCCACAGTCACAGCTTCGTTAATGGAATTTAAAAGCCTCAGGCCCCAAATGCTGAAGGGAGAGGGATGACTTTTAAAACTATTTCCCCCACTCTCATGAGATTAAGATTTGCTAAGAGGCCATTCCTAAAGTCTCTAAGGCACCAGATTGCCAGTTTTCCAAATCCATTGTCCCACAGCCAAACCAACCTCGATCTTCTTTCCCCAGGGCTCCCACACACACTGGTATCTGATGGAGCACCAGCAGAACTACAGAAGATACAGGGAGACCCAAGAAGCAGACTTAACTGCACTTAACCCTGGGGTGCAGGCTAAGCAGAAGGATCCTGCCATGATGAAAACAGTGAGAACAGAGGCTCTTATCAGTGCAGATACTTGACCACCTGAGTGGTGAGAGAATCATTTCATGCCAAGAGAAATGACATTGGTTGGTTGCAAACATTAACCTCCTTTTGTCACCAGCACTGAACCTACACCCTTGGCCAGGTTCTGGGGCATCTCCCCACACACTTGTTATGGAGAGGAAGCAATGTAGAAGCAGTAAGGGCAGGCAAAATCCTGAAGGGCTACGTGACTGTCCTGAGCGAGGGGCAGCAGCCACACAGTGCTACGGCAGGAATCCAGGTCCTGCAGCCATTAGAAGCTTTGGCTGGAAAATTCTAATGTCAGAACTCCACTATGATCCAAACTGGGTGAAAATAAATGAGTCTGGAAGGACAGCACTTCTCCTGTCTCACTGCTGGTTCTGAAAAAAAGCATTAAACCAGAAACCAGCCCCCTGCCCACTCCCCCCAGCACCATGTTCAGAGGAGAAGGGAAGTTCTGACAGCAGGGAGGTGGCTGGTTGGGGCGGGACAGCCTCCATCTGAGCAGCAGTGCTGACAGCTCTGGGTGCACACAAGTCTGCTCCTCAGCAAAGGATCTGTGGACCGTGTAGCACAGGTACTTGGCTCCCCAGGCAGGCAGGCGGTGTGATTTGTATAAACCCGAATCATCAAATAGCCCTTGGCCACTGCTTAAAGTGGGGCAAGTACCTGCCTGAGCCAGGTACTTAAATTCTTAAGTGAGGAAACAAGGGGGGGCAAAGTGAATAGAGATCTCAGCAGCTAAAACACAAGTCCCAGGGGAAGGAGAACTCCTGAAAGCTTCATCCACAAATACTGGGGAGAAGGAAGCTCAAAACAGTAAACAGGCGTTTTGATGCCTCCGTGGGTGTCAGGGACTGAAACACATCGGTAGAGGTTGTTGGGGAAACCCCCAAATAGCCTTGCTGGGAGGTTTCCTCTTTCCAGAAGTGGCCCAGGTGGTTCACCCACACTCAGTGTTCCTACAGGCACTTTAACTTCATGCAGGGGATAACCACCACTTCCTGTCCCATAGAGGGTTGTCCCTGTATAGCAGCATCTTACAGTGACTGTTTAGGATGTAAAATGAGTTTAGGGCTTGATGCCATTATATTCATTGCCTACCTCACCATTGTGATGCCTGCAGAAAGGCAGGAGAAAGACCTCTCTGGTGTAGCTGGGTATAAATCACCCCCAGAGATTATCCACTGCTGCTCTGGGCAGGGAAAGCACCATGAGACCAGCCAGTCCCGAGATTCAGATGTGTCCCGAGAACCAGGGTGTCACTTCTTCAAGTGCTGACAGCAAACAAGTGCGACACAAACATGCTGCTAGAGCCTAAAGGCACTCAGCATCTGAAAATCATGGGTCCCTGACATGGCTCACAGGATGCCCAGTCCTGCCTCCCACTCACAGTACGATCCCATGGCTCTGAGGTCCCTCTATCCCCAGAGGAAAAGTCTTTCACTGTGCATCTGCTTTAACAGGAGCAAAGTTGATTTTTATCAGAGCTCTTCCCTATGCAAAGTTTCAGTCTCTTGTCAGTGAAACTCCCTCTGTATTTGAACATTTGCTAGGGTTTCGTACACAGTCTCCCACACAGACACCCCAGCCTGCAGCAGGTTCAGCAGCAGCCCGCCGACCCTTCCCTCCACCCCTTGCAAGCACCAAGCGAGATGTTTGAGCAGGGACCTTGAACCTGCTGCTGCCCGAGCATCGCACAGGAGGCTCCAGGAGCTCCAGTTCCAGCATCTGAGATCCAGTTGTCCCACCAGCCCTTGAGAGGAGCCCTTCTCTCCAGGGAGGAGGGTTGCAGATGCTGTTCCTGGGCTGCTCCAGCCTTGGGCTGCGGCGACACCTCCCGGGAGCTGCGGGAGCTGCTCTGCCTGGGCTGGCTCAGGCTCCTTTCCCTTCCCTCTGCTCTGGGCTCCAGCTCTGTGCCAACACCCCTGCGACTGCCCATGGTAGCTCGAAGTCCAGGAACTTCGTTTCTGCTTGACATTCCTTCTATTTAGCCTCCATCAAAAAAATAAGACCTGAGGATCCTCTGGTTTGCTGCCAGGAGACCTCACTGCTCTGGCAGGCAACATCGAGTTTGGAGGAGACAAGATCCTTTCTATGCAAGAAATCTCGTTGCTAGGGTAGTAGGAAAGTGCTTCAGCACCCTATAGATAAAGCCCTGGTCACAGGGATCAGTAAGGACACTCACACTGGGGAAGTCCTTAACTATCAGTTCAGCCCAAAGACTCCAACAAAAAAACAGAATCACAGAATCATTAAGGTTGGAAGAGACCTCCAAGGCCATCCTGTCCACTAGTCTACGCAACCCCAACCTGCCTGCTAAACCCTGTTCCCCAGGACCACAACTACTCATTGTTTGAACCCCTTCAGGGATGGCAACTCCCCACCTCCCTAGGCAGCTCGTTCCAACCCCTGACCACTCTGTCAGGGAAGTGGTTTCCCCCGATGTCCAGCCTAACCCTTCCCTTGCACAGCTCGAGGCCATTTCCTCTTGTTCTATCACTGGTGACTCGGGAGAAGAGACAAAGCCCCACCTCTCTACACCTTCCATTGAGGCAGCTGTAAAACACAATGAGGTCTCCCCTCAGCCTCCTTTTCTCCAGACAAACCCCTGTTCTTGAACTGAGAGCACCAGACCCTGTCAAAGGTAGAATCTGCTCAAGTCTGAGCAGCAAGGAAGAGCATGACGTGTCCTTATCCTCATCCTAGTAATGTCTTGGCCTTCACTCAGTAAAGCCAACACCTTTCACAGCCCCAGTCAGACACCAGTGCAACTCCAGTTCTCTATGCCAGTAAGTAGAGCAGCCTGGTGACTCCACAGACCAGAAGCCTCATGGTCCCAGTGGGTTCTGGAGGGAACCCCTATGTTTGCACACCAGCACAGATCCAAGGATGCACCAGTACCCTGCGAAGCTCTTGGTCTGTGACCAAGACCCAGATTCTTTCACAGGCTTCAGCTCACCAGTTGAAGGGGAAACGATAGTGGCAGAAGGAAACCCAGGTGAGCTCCCCATGCAGAACCCCTTTCCTGCCAGCTCAGGCAAACCCACCCACACCCCCTCAGGTCCACATTTCACCCAGAAATGGTTCTTGCCACTCTTCAGAAACGAGCACATAGAGGTGCCATTGCCTTCAGGCATCAAAAGCAGAGTAAAGCTCCTTAATTCAAGCTGCAGGGGCATCCCAAAGTGTTTTAGGAACTTGGACACAGACTCTTGGATGCTGCAGAGTGAATGGTGCAGGAACAGCAGCTCCAGGACTGTGTCCTGCCCTAACCTTCCCCCCAGAATTAGTGTCAGAGCTGTGACTGCAGGAGTGTTCCTCAGTGCTGCTCTTTCAGCCTCAGCCCATCTCTAGGAGGGCTTTTTTCCCCCTCCTTAACAGGACAGCTTCGATGACTTAACAGCAGAACAACATCACGGCTTCTCGAGGCCTCTTTGCAGTTCCACAGGCTTTTGACACATTCCCGAGGAAGCACAAGGCCTCATCTAGTGAATGGTTCAGATAAATATCAGCCTGGCAGCTGAAGATGGAGCAAGGGATGAATATAGAACTGGCTCGAGCTTTCTGGAACCTCTTTGTAGTCTTCAGCCTCCTCCCCTGGTTCCCATCTTCTTTGGAAAATAAACAGCCCTGATTGTTGTGCACTTGAGATTACGAAAACATCAAGTCCATTAGTATTTGGCAAAGTGCTCTCTCATTTCCTTCTGATGTAATAATTGAGAGAGAGGGAGCGGAGGCTGCAGAGATAGCACAAGGCACAAGCTAATGACCTTCTCGCATGTATGTGTGGGCTCTCGTGTAGGAGCGTTTCCAAGCCCCATCTCGCCTCCACTCATGCTGCTTCAGCCTCAACGAGCCTTTTATGATCTGATCTGCTGGCCCTGGGCCGGCCCTCAGAGGCAGCTAAGTGGCAGGTGTGGGGGGCTCAGAGACACAAAGCTAATGGAGCTAGCGCTGGCCCACAGGCCTCCACAGGCCACCATCACCCAGCTCTTGTTGCCTGCTTTGGTTTCTGTGATGTGAAGTTAACGGGAGAACCGTGTCCCGCTTCCCTTTTTGGGAGACCCGATAAAATCGGGATGTGGGTGGAATGACTGAGCATGGAAAGGGATCAGCTGTTGAAAGCAAATTGACTGAGGCCAGCGGTTGCCACTCCATGAAATCTCAGGCTGGCCACCCACTTGTTTGGTTACCAAAGCTGTGGTTTTCGTTTCGGCACCTAGAGCCAGATTCAAGCAGCTCAACTCCACAGAAGGGGGTAGTGTTCCTTCCTAGAGGCTTCACTTCAGTCTTTTGAGCTGCTTCTAGAAGCCCCCAGCTATCCCCGTCAGCCTCACTGGAACCCAAGCCAAAAGAGGGAATCCTAACCGACAGCTCAGGTTTGGGGAAGATAAAGCCCTAGCCAGAGGGTCTCATTTGGGTGCCCCACATCAAGTTACTAGATATCCTGAGCTAAAAGCTGATCACGTAGATGCCTCTTCCCCTGCACTCTGAACCCTACAAACAGCTGAAGCCCAAACCTTCCCTTTTCCGGGTGTCCCTGATCCCACCGCACCCAGTGCAGGCAGCACCCTGGAAAGAGGAGCCGTGTGGCACCACAAGCAGATGTTGGCAAGGTCCTCCCTGGTGCAGGTGCGGGGTGCTGTCGGGACTGCCAGTAGCACCAGCAGACAAATCCCGTCACTTCCTGGGCCGATGGGAGCCCTTCCCCCAGAGCGCCTCACCCCGGGCAGCAGTGTTTTCCTAGGAGCAATGGGCGAGTTCAGTTGATGTCTCAGTAGGGTTTGATGTCTTCCCTGCCTCAGCATGGTTTGGGCTGTTTCTTCTTTGCCACCCAGGCTTCCATGTCCCTGGGCAAACCACATCCTGCCGGGGGAGGGTGTGTGTGTGTGTGTGGTAGTTTTACCCTCTCCTCACCTCCAGTTGTGAGCAGAGCTGACAGATGGGTTACAGGATTGATCTGCCCCAGGAGACGAGACAGGACCCCCAGCCGACCCCAGGGCTGTGCCCTTCCTCATCAGGCTGATGTGTCACACAGAAGCAGACTTTTCCAGTCCTAGCCACAAGGATGGTCATCTCCTTGCTCCCTGCTCTTTTTCTCCCTGTGCTTCCTGTGCACGGGCTCACAGCTCCTGCCCCTTTCTGCCACGTGGGTAGTTCTGTTGGTCACAGACACGAGGGTCTGCAGAGCTGCCCTGAGCAAGGTGACTCCATTGGGAGTTCAAGGTGATTACCTTCTCCTTCAGACCCATTACTTTACCCAAAAGCCATTCTGGCCACCACCTAACAAAACCAGTCACAATCACTCCACTGTCTGCCTTGTGGCCAAGGTAGCAGTGCACAGATCAAGTGATGAATTTGAGGTACAGAAAGGGCCTGGAAGCCCAGCTGGAACTTCACAGAAGGGCAATTAAAGGTGGGCACTGACAGCAAAGTGCCCATTTAGGGTGGCTTTTAGGGCCCTGCTCATCCAAGGCTCCCTCCACAAGCCACAGAGTCTTCAGTCTGACAGCCCCACGGCTGTTTAAGAGACAGAGGGGAGCTTGCACAAAGTGGCACCTTCTCACACTGACTTGGCTGGGAGAGCTGCTGGCCTGCTGGCTTTGGGATTGGTGGTTGCACCAGTGTGACAGAGGAAACCTTAGTCCTATTCAGAGACCACTTAGGAGTCAAACAACACAGAAACTTCTAGATGGAAAAACTGAGGGAAAGCAACGTGGAGAGCAGAACAGCAAGTTGCTTCCCCAAGTTCAGAAGCTTCAGAATCATGGACCAGTTCTATAAGCCCAAACGAACTTACAGAGCACCTTTCAGACATTGTTTTACATCAGAAGAAGCCGTAGACTCTGAAGCAGACAGCAGCAGACCAAACCAAACCAATCTCCTCAGCAGGAGACAAGAAGTTCTTCACAGCCTGGTGTTTTCACACCATCCCTGTGCAGCTCCCAGAGAGAAAACAAACCAATTCCAGCTTTGTCTCACCCAATCCTTCCAAATAAAAGTCCAAAACTCAACCAAGCCACCACACAGACCAGCAGAAAGAACACCAACACAGGCACAAAAGCTCTGTCAGCTCCAGAAAACCTCTTACCTTGCAGGCTGCTGCAGTTGGAAGCCAAATTGTGGAGGGCAGCAACAGCTCCTCGGACAGGGGCTGCTTGGAGACCCCCAACAGCTACTGAAAACAACAAACCCAACCCCAAGGAGCAGAGTAACACAGAGCTCCAGATCATTGGGCTCAAGAGCCAAACCACCCTGACCCCCCTGAAGCTCCCTAGTTATAGCTGCAGGCTGGCTGGGGTTGGTCAGACAGACAGACAGACAGGTGCTGACTCAGGACAACAGACCCAGGTGAAAGTGGTCCAGGTCTTCAAGGAGGGAATTGAAGCAGGTTGAGCCTTGCCTAGGTGGGGATGTTTGACCGTCACACCAGAGCTGCACCTTGCCCCCAGTACTGGTTTTGCTGGGGAGTCCCACTGGGTGCTGTTCGTGCACCAGCAGGCAGCTGGGACGGTCCCAGTTGTTGTTGCTGCGGAGGAGGTTATCCCCAAAGGTGTCATCACCTCATCCAAATGTGTTACATCTTTGCCTGCTGCTTCCACCCCTCTGAGGGTGATGGGGCAATGGGTCTGCTGCAGCTGCCTGCTGGAGGTGCTGGAAGGTTCGGGGCACAGCTGCGGTCACTCTGCCCGAGCACTCTGGCTCCTGATTGCTAGAAGGGAAACTGCTTCTGCTGCAGTCCGGGTGCTGCAGCCACTCCCAGCTGTTTGCATCTCACCTAGGTTTTGGTGGTTAAACCCTCCCGGTGTGGCAGACACTGCTCTGAAATTCCCCGGCTTCCTCAGCTGAGGCTGTTTCACGAGGATTTTCTTCTATAATAGAGTTTTGAGTTATGGGAAGACTTTGATCTCAGAGGTCTTTTCCAACCTGGGCAACTCTGCGACTTCTAAGAGCAACAAAAGCCCTTCGTGCTTTCCTGTATAAAAGCGAAACCCCTGGAGGCTGACACTTGCAATCCCCCAGCCGACACTTCAAGGATTCCCTCACTGAAAGTCCCCAGATAGATTACAGAAGGAAGCAAGTTTGTTCCCAGTCTCAGACCGACAGACACAGCCTGGACTGGCACAGGCTTCCCAGAGGCTCAGCTGGGCCTGAGCTTCTTTAATGCTGGGTTAAACACGAGAGATGATGAAGAAGGGACTGGACCTCATCCCCACTGTTTCTGCCGTGCTTTACCAAACAGAGCAGTAGGTCCACTGTCAATACTGTGATTGCTCCCTGGAAGGAGAACCCACCTCCGTCTTCACAGGGCAGCTGAAAGGAGCAGGATGTGGCTCTGTGTTTGATGTTTGAAGTCTGAGTTTGCTGGGCTGGCAGATGTTTCATGCAGAGGGTTCTGCAACCCAAAGCAAACAGGTCCACGCAGGGACTGGAGCATCAGATACCTCCTAGAGCTGAAGAGAAGCGTCATTTCTCACAGTGGGCTCAGTAGCTTGGAGGTGTTGGGCAGCTGCTTTCTCTAGCTCTCAGCTGGGTTTATGGGTTCAGACACCAAGGTAAACAGGAGGTTTGAGGGCAAGTCTTTCTCCTCAGCACTAGGTCCCCTTCAGATCCTGCCTGTCTGCCGCAGCAAGCTCTGCTGAGCTTCCCTTAAGTTCCTGCTTTGGTCAGGGTGCGGTTCGAGCTGTGGATGAACCTCTCGGCTCATGCTTGACTGAGAAGAATGTCCTGTACCCAGCTAGAGGGAACCTCACAAGTTTGATGTCAGTTCCTTGCTCTGACGTGGTTGTTCCTACACAAGCAGCTCCGTCCCCACCACCCACCGGCCATACAGACTCTCCTCAGCCCTAACGAAACCAGTTTGTCTGGCACAGAGCCTGTGTTTGGGGCTTGGCTTTGACATGTTGTAGCCTCACACATTGCTGGGAAGGTGTTGGAAAGGCACCACAGCCTCTCTGCGAGAGGGGCTCTTTAAACTTTCCACTGATTAGGGGCCTTTTAGCACTCAGCTGCCTTTTCCTAATGGATTTTTCCCTTTCATTGAGGACTGAGTTTTTTCTGGCAGGAGTTGCCAAAGTAAACAGTGGTGGATGGCTGCTTTGGAAAGCAGGGGAGAGAAGAAAGGGGCAGCGAGTCAGCTCTGGTCCCAGACAAGAGCTGTCTATCTGTTGCTCTGCGTAGAGCACTAAGGGCTGCCAGAGTGACCGGCTCTGAGAATGGGAAACAGCAAGCTCTGCTCTTGGACCACGGTGCTCTGGCTGGAGCCTTTAGGGAGAGCAAGGGTGTGAGCTTGGCATTCATCACCCCTCTTTGGATTTATTTCCAAAGTCTTGAAGTCAGAGGAGGTGTTTGGGTAACTCAGACCTTGCACAGTTCAACCCTATCAGTCCCTTACTGCTCCACAGTAGATATTTGAAACTCAAGACAGTTTGTTGTGTGGGACCACATGAGGCACCGTCCCAAACACAACTCCCTTCCTCTAAGCTGCTCCCCTCGGTGAAGCCCCACAACTCTCCTTGGAAATGTTCAGAAGTTGACCCAGGCCAATAAGACAAACCCGCACTGCAGCTCCATCCCAGTTGGGTCAGTGCTGTGCGGACAGAAGTTCTGTGATTCTGTGATCCTCCACCAGCCAGAGCATCATCCTGACAGGTAGATCAGGGTCATCTCAAATGCCTGAGACTACCTCAGGTCTCCCCTCTGCAGTGTCCAGGGCCAGGGACTCATGTGAGCTGATCCACGGAGGGATGGCTTCCAGATGGACACTTAACCAGCGCTGGCCCACAGGCACGGTTCACACTGCACTGATGGGGTGTTAACGATGCTGAAATTTCAGCCAAGCTTCTCAGCCATGCTGGGCTGGGACTGGGGAGAGCAGATGGCTAATGAAAACCTGATGGGAAGCAGCCAGGGTTACCTGTGGTGCAGCCAGAGCGGGGATCAGCACGCTTGAGGGCCGCTACCACCCCAAGGAAGCAGCAGTGACTTTGAGATCTTTTGGATGTTACATCCTAGGTTAGATCAGAAGTTTGACTCCTCGTTTCAGGCTGCTCCGTGGCTGGAAGTTTGGTTTGAAGAGTCCCCATGACACCCTGAACTCCTTCTGATGTTTTGCTGCTGGTTGCTCAGGGATCCAGGACCTTTCCGTGAGACTTTGCAGGTAGTTCCCATTAATCTGAGTAACTTGGTATCACCCTGCTGTATGGACTGAGGTTTGAGAAGGGTCTCTGCAGTCTCCTGCCCGAGGTTCTGCCATTTACCAGAGCCAGACAACTGTTAGGGTTGTTGTGCAGACAGGAGGTGATGGAGCCATCATTTTGCCTTGTGTCACCCACAGGTCTTTGGCAGGTCTGGAAGCAGCCCTCAGAGCTTCCCGCTCCACTCAGCCCTTTCAGAGTGTCTCCCCTATTTACTAATTGAACCCGGAGCTGCTCCTCGTAACTGCTGGCTAATAACTGGAAACACACTGGCTGGGCGGCTGAACTTTGGCCAGTGGTTGTGCAGAGCAGTGGTTCCATTCTCTAATTGCTTGGCCTCAGGCAGGCTGGGATTAGACATTAAAGCTTGGTGCCCCTCATCTCCACCTGCACCACGAGCCGCCCTCTGCCCGCCCTGCGGCTGTTGCGGTGGCACTGGCTGTGAACCCAGGACCACACAAGACCCCCCCAGTGCTGTCTGCTGACCAGGGAGGGCTGGAGTGGGCAGAGGCTGACTTGCGGGGAAGGAAAGGTGGAGTATGGCCAGGGCCTCTGTGCAGGGCTGTGGAGAACGAGTTGCTACTTGGCTGCTGGGGGTGTCTGTGCCTGGCTATTGGGTTCAGCAGAGGGACCCAGACCTTGTGCCCCGGTGATGCTGCTTTCACTGGGGGTTGGACTAGATGATCTGCAGCGGTCCCTTCCAGCCCTACCAGCCTGTGATTCTGTGGGTGCTGTGAAGAATTTGCAGGTTCCCCAGTCCAAACCAAATCATCGCATTTTCTGTCTGTATAAAAGAAGAAAAAGCCCCATTTCTGAGTTTCCCCTTGGCTCTGGGATTTGGCCTCTGCAGAGGCAGAAACTCCTCTCCTGTGTTTGTAAGCAGAAGGGAGTCCAGGCTCTCAGGTTGGACCCTGGCTCTTACACCACGGTGTTTAGACTGAACCTAAAACAACACAGGCCAAAGGTGACAGCAAATTGTGGTGGAGGAATCTACAGCTGAGAACCCTGCAAAAGTAATGGAGGTCACTAAGTCCAGAATCCGTGGACTACAGCAACAGGATTGTACTGGCTCCACGGACAGGAGTCGAACTGCAGTTTTAGCTGCAGCAGTCGAACTCTTGCCTTGGTAACCTAACAAAAACCAGGTAGTGGGGGAAGGTGAGGTTTGGTTTCCACAGGTGGTTCCTGGGATCTTCATCCCACACACAGGTTAGCTGTTGGAACATTTTCATCCACCTTCTTCTTTTTCTAAGTTGCTCTTCAGCCTCGCTGGCTTTTTCCCCTCTATGATCTTCTGTCTCTGGCCAAGATGCAGTCACTGGGGTGTCAGAGGGAGGGTGGGGCTCTGGGACAGCAGCGACACTTCACTGCTGATGCAGCCCCAAATCCCAAACCCAGGTCAGCGACAAGGAGCGTGAAAGGAAGGGCAGCTGGGTCTGTTGGGGACCGCAGCACAGGGGAATCATTCCCTGAGCTCTGGAAGGGACAGCAGCGCCAGAGGAGGGCTGTGGAATTCTGCTCCAACTCCTGGGTTTGTGGCTAAAGTCACCCTGACACCAGCCCTGGCACTGCCATCACCCCACGCAGGTTCTTCTCTTCCTCTCCTGCCCAGTGATGGTCCAGCTGTGCCCCAGTACTGATCCAGCCATGCTCATGTCCCTGGGACTGATCCAGCTGTGCCCTAGCTGCATCCCTAGAGATGATCCAGCTGTGCACAAACCCAATGAGGGTCCCCAGTGCCGACCCAGCTGTACCCCAGGTGTCCCCAGTGCCAATCCAGCTGTGTCCCAGTGCCTATCCAGCCGGGCCCATGTCCCTGGGAATGATCCGGCTGTGCTGTAGCTGTATCCCTAGAGATGATCCAGCTGTTTGCACACCCAGTGCCGACCCAGCTATGCCCCAGTGCGGGTCCCCAGCGCCGATCCAGCTGTGTCCAGCTCGCTCATTCGCCGTCGCAGGGCGCCCCCTGGCGGCCGGGCGGGGTCACTCCATGCCAGCAGCGAGGACTCTGCTCTGGGTTCCCGGTCCCACCAGGAGCCACCGCGGCGAACCCAGGGCAGGCGGCAGTACAGAAACCAATTCCATTTTTCCATATAAAGCCTTTAATTCCCGCTCCTCCCCGGTAGCTCCACCCGAAGCCCTGGCCCTCCCGAGAAGAAAAGCGCAGCAGCAGCACCAGGTTCAGTAATTCAATAATTTATTCATCTAAAAAAGTGTGTAAAAGTATATAGCTCTCATCCACAAGGTAAATATGAATGACATTTAAAATGGAGGTCTTTATTATTATTGGTTCTTTTTATCAAAGTCTTTCTTTTTTTTTTGTTGGTTTTTTAGTGTAATTGTACCAGCGCCAGAACTGCAGCTTCAAATGAACTTCACATCGGTTG
>JAOXOE010000776.1:12957412-12987362 GCA_028565055.1 Phoeniculus purpureus | reverse complement strand
TTTTTCTGGGGAAAAGATACCCCCTCCTCCCCCCCCCGGATTTAAAAACGGCCCCCGCTTTAAAAAGAATAAACAAAAATAATAATTAATTCATCATCATAATAATAATAATTAATAATAATAATAATCCAAAGTTTCAGATGAATCCTGGGAACAAACAACCCCCAAATGGTAAAAGATTACAAACAGCTACTTTACAGGTTTTATTGGTTCCATTTTGTCGCTGTTTTTGTTTTGAATCCAACCCCCAAGTTAAATTTTCTCTTTTTTTTTTATACAATTTTACAATCTTCTTCTTTTTGTGGGTTTTTTTTTCTGCTCTTCAAAAGGCCTTGAGAATTTTGTCTCTGCTGATTTAAGAAAAAATAGTTCTGCAATCTGTGTCGAGTCAATTTTTACACTGTACACGGTAGATACAAAGGGTTTGCTCTCAGGTCGCTTCCTCAGGGAACCTGTACATCGCAGAGAGGATCCCGCGCGGGACGCTGGCTGCAGGGAGAGAACCAAAGGGTCCGTTCACAGCTCCTTCCTCTGCCTCCGCCTCCTCGTTCCGCAAGCAATTCCTGCTCTCTTTTTTTTGTTTTTTAATTCTTTTTATAGAATTTGCTTTAAATGTTACAGCATCTCCAGAAAAATACTTTTTAAAATCATAGAATTTCATTATTTTTTTATTCTTTTTTCCTTCTTTCCTTCCTATTTTGTTTCATTTCCAACCAGAACATGAAAAAGTCCTTTTTTTTTTTTTTGGAAGAACTTTACAATTTTATCTGTTTTGTTGGGTTTTTTCCCCCCCTCCAGGACTGATGGGGAGGTCACAGAGCCTGATCAAAGTGCCCAAGCCCTCGGGAAGGCAGCCCCTGCCCCGCTGCACAGTGCAACACGAACATTACAAAACGGGGTTTAAATATCAACCCCCTTGAAGCCTGGAATGAAGGAGTCATAAAAATACTTCCATTAGCCATTAACCTTCACAATGGCCATCGCTTCGTTTTGGTGGCTTGGTTGGTTCTTTCACACTAACCAAAGTCACTTCCCCACCACAGTGGTTTCACTTCAAGTAGGAATTTAAGGAAATCGGCTTTGGGGTTTTTTTTTCTCTGCTTTTTTTTTTGTTAAAAATTATTTCTTTGAAATAAGATTCCTATCATCAGAAAAAACCACACTGGATCCGCAACTGATTCCAAGTCAACAGAAGCCGTTGGTGTGGCTATGTACATGGACGGGTCACCCCGTGACTGGGGAGGGGGGGACCTGGCCGTCAGGAACCACGTTCCCATCACTGCTGAATGGACTGGGAACACCTCAGTCGCAGCTCTGCAGGATCCGTCTCCCACTCCCCATCTGCCCTCAAGCTGGGCTTTAAAGGATTTGTCCTCCCTAGCCCTCTGGGGGAGTCCCCAGTGGAAGCCTTCGCCCAGCGCTGGCCAGTTCTTGCTGTGAACGCAGGAGCAAGAACCACACAGCCACACGCGGGGATCCCTCCAGTACCTGCTCCCTTCCCACCTTGGCCTCTGACTGTGATCAGCTCCACTTTTGATTCCTGGGCCAGAAGAGCAAGAGGTAGGGGGAGAAATAACCCTGCGGCCGAACGGAGCCGGACCATTATGATATTCGACTGTTCCTGGTCCTTTATAACTTAATCCCTCCCCTCCCCAAACCTAAAAATAAATAAAGTGTCTCCAGACCGCTGGTCTCTACAGGAGGACAGGAACGGCGCATGCATTTGCCCCAGCCCGCTCCAGCGGCAACCCCGGACGTGCCGGCAACTCCAGCGGGTCAACACGGGGCTGCGACTGCGGGGGGTCGGTTTCCTCTTCTGCAAAGTCCCGGTTTATGATGAGCAGAGAACGTTCTGGACAACCCAAACCGGTCACTACACGGTAGTTGCGCTCATGGCGCTGGAACTGCTCCTGGTTGTGGATCAGAGTTCCCGGTGCAAAAAGACAACTGCAGTCTTCCTTAAAAAAATAAAGAGGTTAAAAAAAATTCATCTTGCTGACCAGTAGTGACTGACTGGGCCACCAAACCAGCCCTGGCGTGAGGTTTCTCTGTGGTCACTGGCCTCAGGAGTTCCCAGGTCATGGACTGAAGCTGCCAGAGGTGTCCCGGGGTGGAGGAGTTTGGAGCACTGCCGAGTGGCCACATGCTGCAGAGGAACAGGAGCTCAGCACTGCTCTGCAGAGGAGCAGGACGGGATCCTTGCAGACTGGCACGTTTCTCGGGTGGAGGGCAGCGGCAGCCAGAAGAACAAGTGCTTTGCTGTCCTTACAGAATGTTCATGATGGCGTTGTACAGCTGAGTGAGCACCACGAAGTGGACAGGGAGGCAGGAGCTGCGGTCCTGCGTGGCAGGGTTACACGTGAGCCACGACAGAGCGTTGTACTGCTCCAGCACGAACCTGCGGTGACAAATAAGAGACATGAGGCTGCACCTATTTGCTCCTGCCCTTCTGGTCTTTTCTAGAAGGTGCCAGTGAAACCATCTCTGGTTTCCCCTGGTGACAGGAGAGCACCGCTGAATCCACAAACACTGCAGGAGTTGGTAAAGTGGGGAACTCACTGAGAAGGGCTGGAGGGAGCAAGAACTTTGAGGTTTAGTTATGTCTGAACTTGAGCCAAGTGTGCAACTCAGTCCTGTGTGACTGCAGGACCCCTGGGCACAGCAGAACCACAGAGGTTCAGTGTGCAAAGCCCTGAGCCCTCAACTCCTCCAAGCATAGAGCTTTCACAGCCCCTGTGGGCAACCTGGCCCAGTCTCTGACCACATCTGTGTATCCCGTATCTGACCAGGATTCCACAGAATCATTAAGGTTGGAAGACATCTCTGAAATCATCAAGTCCAACCATCACACTCCAACATCTGTCTGTTGTACCTCGTCCTTTCCCTGGGCACTGCATCACCCCGTTACTCAAAGCAACAACCACAGTCCCCCAGAACCGCTGTGATCACTTGGGTCATCTCAGAGGATCCAGATTCACCTCTGCAGTAACACCTCCCCCACCAGTTTTATTTGATCCCATTACTTTCCACACTTCCTCCTGACACTCTGGTCCATGTACTGCCATGTCCCACCCTGGGCGCTGCCTCATAAAACAGACCCTTTTCTGTCCCCAGCAGGCGGGATGGAGACCACAGACTCCCTTAACTACCTGGTAGTTAACAACCCTGTATTAGTTCAGGAACAGTCTCCTTCATCCCAGCTCCTGAGGCAGATGTACCAGAGGAGCACTTTTATCTCCCCGAGGAGACATGTGGAGCTGCCCACAGCTCTGAGACACACGTGGGGCACAGCAGAGCTGCTGTGAAGCCAAGAAACCATTTTGTCATGTCCTAAAGAAAAGACCCCTCTGAAATTTAAGAGCTCGGCCCCAAAGGGGAGGTAGGGGGGAAGCACAAACCCTCCCAGGCGTTACCTCAAGACGTCTGATGTAGTTTTAGAGTCAAGGGGGTGAGGAACTCGCTGAGAATTTCTGGCAGGTAGAAGCTCGTCTGTCTGCGCTACAGAGATGTGGTGATGTAGAGAGGCCTGTGAGAGGGGAAAAAGCACAGGTCAGTCCCTGTGGTTCTGAGCAGTCCCAGTCAACAAACCCTGAGTCGCATCAGGACACCGCGGGGCAGCAGCAGTTCTTTGCTGAACCCAACATCTACTTCCAAGGTCTGTCCTGGTCGTGTTTTAGAGTAAAACAGCTTCTCCTGACTGGGACCAGGGAGCTTTAACAAACAAACACTGACTTCTGTCCTCAATGTGTGATGAGGGGAAACCACAGGACGTGCCAGGGGTTCTTCTCTGTTTGCATGAGGGAACATCTGAGAAACACTCTGACCCTGCAAACTGCCTGAGACAGGGATGAGGGAATTTTTTTAAGAGATTAATTATTAGTTAATGAAGCCGGGAATGGATGAAGCCAGCAGTACAATCTTTATCACTCAGTGTGCTGTTTCCTCAAGGACCCTGTTCCAGGTGGAACTGTCACCTTCTTTCCACACTCACTACTTCCCATGTGTTTGAGTCATTCCAGTAAGAAGCTCCAGGACGCTGCAGGGACCAGTGACTCCCTAGCAGCTGAACCAATCCTGCTGGATTCTGTGACACTGGGTACAGCTTAGATGATCCCGTCCTTAGAAGATTCTGTACTTAGAAGCTGCTAAATTATTCCACTCCCAGAGGAGCGCTTTAGCAACAGAGAGCAGCTCTCATCACTAAACTCAAACCTAAAACCACATCTCCACTCCCAGTGCTGTCACAGCTATGCTGACATGCAAAGCAAATATTCCAAAGAAAATGCACAGGCTATAAACAGATCTTCTTCTCCTTCCCCTGTGAAAGGACAGCTGGACCCACCTTCAGGAAGAGGGGACACTGGTTCTGTGCCTGAGGACAGGATGACCAGAACCACTGTGGAAGATTCTCAGCTTTGGCAGTTGACACGAAGTATCCAAGAGCAAGAGGCTGCTGCTTCAGCTCCTCAGGGGCTTCTCTGGAAAGGAGACGTTCCCCTTGGCTCTGCAAGAGGAGGTGGAAAGCAGGTTTGTGGGTTAACATCATCATGTCCCACTCCAGTAACACTTGTTTTGTTCCCCAGTTCAGTGCTGTTACTAATGAGCTCTGCTTCACTCAAATTTGTCCAGTCCCTTCCCCCTGTAGCTGGGTTCTCCAGGCTTCTGTTCCAGCATCACTTTGGATCCCCAAAGAGCAATTTCAACCTGCTGAAGTAATTGAGTAGCTGTGGAGTGTGAATCTACACAGTCTGCACTGTCACTGTATACGCTCATGACTTCCTTTCCGTAGAGCAAACCCAGAGGAACCTCCCAGGATCAGTGTGAGCTGGCTGACCTCCTCCCAAGGGTGGATCCTCATGGCCTTCCTGACCCATCATGACCCACCAGGGGCTCCTCAGCAATCACAGAGGCTCTGTCGTTCCAGGCTGGAGGACATTTCTAGTCTACAAGCCTCTGCCTTTTTTGGAAACACCCATTGTTATTTTACTTTTAGCTTTATTTCACAGAGGCAAAGCCCAGAAGGTGCCCGTGAAGTACTTCAGCTTGTAAGTTGCACCAGAAGAACCGGGAGAGTGGATCATTTAATCCATAAACATCTTGTAAGTCAACAGGTGAAAAAGAAACAAGAAAAATAAGATTCCACTGCACAGAAACTGGCTCAATCCCAAACCCATCACCACTAGTCCTTCAAGCAGCTCCTTCTCCAGCAGTAATATCTTGGGCAAGAATCAAGGGAAGTTAAACACCCCATAAAGCTGGAGGAGGCTGCAACTCACCTGGCTGTGGCTGCTGAGCACTCGGGACCTGTGCTGCTAACCTGCAGCAATCAATTAAGGGCTACACAGACCAAGGCCTGACCTTCCCTGACCCACGAGGTAATGATCACACGCTGCTGCTTTTTTAAAACCAAAAATTACACATCAATTACTAGGTCCCTGTTAATGATTAAGCGGAATTACTGTGACAGGTTCATCTAGCAGGGGCTTGTCCAGCTCCCTCAGCATTGTGGTCATTAACCTTTCAGTGCTGCTCTTGGGCCACGTGGACCCAGCGGAACTGAGATTAAGTTTTGTGAACACATTTCTGAAGGTGGAGAACAACAGAGATTGTTGAATGAGCTAAGTAGGAGAGATTGAAACAAGCAAATCTGTGTATTTTTACACATTTATAGCTGGAGGGTTTAGTAACAGAACTGGAAGCTTTTCATTTGTTAGAAACAAACCAGTTAGAAACAACCAAGTGACACTATCGTGCAATTCCTGAGCCTTGGAAAGGCAGGCTGGAGCACTAACACAGGGAGAGGTTGTACTGACACCTCAGAACACAGGGTCAGCACCTTTGTCTGGACCAGTGAAGTGTTTTGGCAGAGGCTGCCAAAGCAGGACGCAGGCAGGACAAATTTCTTGCAATACCATGTGCAGATGCAGACACTGCAGTGCCTTGGTGGAGGCTGAGCTGTGGCATCACCCAAAGGCAGCTGCCCCAGACCTATGGACACCCTCCCAGGTGTCCTCTTCTCTACCAATTTACAGTTTCTCTTGAGACTGTTTAGAGCCACCAGTGACAGTCACAGCCCCAGATCCAGATACTTAAATATTACAGATCACTAAAGCAAAACCTCTAAATTCCTGGGGTTGTTTCCTGTACAAAACTCAGCCAGATTCTTTAATATTATTTAGTAAGGAAGTAACACACTACTGATGTAAATGGACAATTTCTAGCCCTACATTTCTCCACAAGAATTTGTGAAGCATCTAACTTATACAAAATTGTGATGGGGTTGATTTTAACAGGCAGATGTGTAAGAGAGTCTCATCATACTGATCCAAATCAGAGCCCATTCAGAAACCCCCCTGAAGTACCAAAACAATCTGCATTTTAAGTAATTGCTGATGTTGGAACCAACTTTACAAAAGCCACTTCAAACTACAGTAACTTACAAGCATTATGTGCTCTGGGCTAATTTTTCCTAAGAAAACTCCATTTGCATAAACATCCAGCACCTGCAGAGTCCCTGTGGGTTGGGGTTTATTATCAGGAGAAAGAATTTCCATCTTGCCTGCCCTTGGAATTCCCATAAACAGAACTGTTGTCTTCTGCTCCCCAGGACCTGTCACTTTGGGACATGGGCGTTCTGTGCGATTTTCCACCAAAAAGGATGGGCCCAGATGAAATTTGACCAGGGACATCAGACCACGCTGAAACAAAGCTGTTCTCTCCTCCTCCTCAACTCCTCTCTTCTATGTTGAGCGCAATTAACTTCAGAGATCTACCCAGTCCAGGCAGAGGCACCTTCCACAAGAGACTTTAACCAGCACCCTCAATCCTAACACTAATTTCTGTCTGCTCTTGACCTGACTCTGATTGAGAGCCTACAGGACACAGAGGTTTTGTTGGAGGATTTGGGTGTTTTTAGTGTCTTATTTACAGCAGAAAATGCCTGAGAGTGCTACAGCCTTACCCTGCTGGGCTGGAAGTGTGATCCCACTCCAATGCCAGACGGTGATCCTGGGGAAGGGACTGGGGAGGAGTTTGGTGAGGAGTGAAGATTCCCTGTTATTAATATCCTAATGTCATTGTCCATGTCATCTGGGAACGGGAGGTCAAACATGTCATCTGAAAGGAAAAAAAAGACAAATCATTGCCAATACGCCCCGCTTGCTTCTCTCCAGACATTTTGCCATTTATTACAATCTCCTTTCATTTACTGTCATTCTTGTTTTTTAAATTTATGCTGGGGACTGATGAGGACAGAGAGAATACTTCACTGTTTCACCCTTCTCAGTACCTTTGACCAGAACGACACAGACTGGGAAGGAGAAGCTGGCAGACATCATGAACTTTAACAATGACCATAGAGTGAACCAGAATCCTGTCGCAGCAGCTTAACAAAAACCCAAAGTGAACTGTGTGACCGAACAAACGGTCCCTCCTTGCAGCTGGCCACGGAAATCCAATGGCAGAACACTCCAAACCCATTACCCAAACCCACAGCAGTTCCTCTCAGCAGGTGCTGCGGCTCATCAGGGCCTTGGTGCCACAAAGCACCCCAAATCACTCTGGGAGCTGACTTAGGTGCTTCCCAGGAAACGATCCCGGAATTGGGATGGGCAGGGGCATGGGGCTCACAATCCCTGTAGTTACTGCACTGGGATTTTCTCTGATGCAGCTCTGGCAGGGGCTTGGGCTTAGGTGATCTTTCGAGGTCCCAGCCCCCAGCATTCTGTGATTGTGAGCGATCTCCTTTATCCCAGGAACTAATTGTGGTTGTGCAATTTGGTTTGTGTTTGCATTTGGTTTGCTACCATGTGGGAAGGGCAGGGTGCTCAGAGGCAGTGAAAACACAGAAGAACATTCCATTGCTCAGGTACCTGCGAACCAGGTCTGACACCACAAGGAATTTACCTGACAGGAAGGGGAGACATTAGAAACACTGAGAAAAAAATCCCAGGTGGCACACTGTGGGCCAGATAGGGGGGTTTGCTCAGAAATCTGGGTAACAAAAAGGCATTTGAACAATGCAGTGACATCGAAAGTAGATTTTAGGGCACTGAAAGGGACAGTGGGAGCATCTGAATCAACTGGATTAAAAAACTGATATTAAATCTGACACTAAAACACACAGAGCTCTCAGTAAGAGTCATCTTTATACACTCTAATAAAAAATTCCTCTTGAAAAGGAGGACTTGACTCTTCATGGACAAGGAGTAGGATGTGTGTGCCTAGAACCACCTTCCCCCAAGGTCCTTAGTGCTGAACTAGGCAGCTGCTTGTTTTTCTTCATCTTCAGCAGAGAAAACCCTGGACTGCAAAGCCCAAAGAATTAACTCAAGTTTATTAACTTCTGTCCTACAGCCTTAATAAACAAAACAGAGCTAATGCCACGCTCTGCTCGGCCCCTAAAGCATGAACACGGTGGCTAATAGCACAGGGAGCAGTTTAATCATTAAGGAGAACAGAGTTAAGAAAATTAAATTTAACACCATTTTGGAAAGTGCCAGTTCTGGTACCCGATCCTAATTAGCATCTCAAGCACTAAAGGGCAGGTTAATGCAGGTTAAATATTTGTCAGCACAGCGCTCAGCCACGATTCAGCAGGGCCTGCTGGAATTCCAGGAGGAAGAGATCAAAGCGGCTCGTTCATTAAAAGTAGTGGCCTTGTTCCTCTCTACTGGAACTGCCCTCTTTGTGAAACACTTGGGATGTAAATGTCTGCAGCCAATCTTGGTTTAAATTCTCCTACCATCGGTGTTAAGGATTTCTAGCAAAGCGCTGGGGAAAATACTTCTTGGCTGTAAATTACGAGCAGTGCAGCTGACCCAAACAGTGAGGCACGTGGCTTGCAGCGGTCAGAACATTGGAGTTAGTCTGTTTTACCTTCTGTACAGACTACCAAATCCTAAACCACGTACCTCCTTCCTCCCAGGCTTGGTCCACCACAGGGCTCAAAGCAAACTGCTGGTGTAAACCCCACTGCTCAAGGTACAGCCCCAAGAAAAAGCCCCATGTTCCCTGTGCCCTTTGGTGTGTTGGCTGGTCCCAGAGCCACTTTGGGAGTAAGTCGGTACAACCAGAGAATTACCCTGGACCTGTCAACACAGGGGTATTCTCTCTGCATTAAATCAGGGGCTGGGGAGAACGCCGGTCCTTTCACTTTTTTAATGGCTTCTGAGTGGTGCAGCTCTGCTGATCACCTCAAATACTTCCTTACCATTCGTGGGGCTGAATCCATCCTCGTTGGGGTAATTCGCTGGTGCTACCTGGATGGTGGCAGAGGTTGGGAACACCAGGATGTGCGTGCAGGAGGCGTCCTGTGGGGTGTTGAGCTGTGAGGACTGCAGGTTCAATGCGGTGCTCCGGCCAAACACCGATCCCATGGTCACAGCATCTGCACAACAGGAGCAGCAGCACATTTACATCATCTGCCTTTAATTAACTTCAATTAACCTCAACTCAGTTAGTTGTTTCTGTGCTTCTAATTGGAGTTTGCAAGCTAATACCTGTGTTTAAAGGTTGTTATCTTAAACAGATTAAATTAAGAGCTTGCAATTTGGATGGCAAGCTGTAGAGAGTAGTAGCTAGCTTCTGAATACTCCGCCCTTTTCATTCTGCTGCTCCTCATCCAAGGACTTACCTGTTACTTTTTTTGTTTTATTTTACTGTTCTCTGTTGTTTTATTTATTTTTACCATTATGAAACAGACCTCACTGGGGTTGACACAAAAAAGATGTAACTTGCCATTTTCTCAGGCCACTTTGAAACTATTTAACTGGTAAAGTAACTGTGAAGCTCTAATCCTGTTCCACACAGAAACCTTTTATTTCCAAACTCACTGCACCAGGGTGGTTTGTAAGGATTAAAAGTACCTGCTTACATAATACAGCACCTGAGAAAAGGGAACCTCAACACTGTATTTCCTAACTTTTCAGCCAATAACTCATCTACCTGAAATGGGGCTACCCCAAAGGACAAGGTGGAGGCACACAGTGATCCTTCCCCAGAGCTTGGGAACCTCCCTCCACACTTAGCTGTGCTGGTCAAGGATGTTGTGTTGGACTCCCCAAGTTAATGTGAGGAGCACGAGAAAAGGAACAGTTTCTTGTCATTTAATGAGCTGAACAAGACGTACCTGGCATCACGACAAAGGACCCCTGCGGCTCCATGGCCACAAGGCAGGCACTGAGGATAGACGGGGAGTCTGCAGCTGAGATGCCGCACATGCGACACACCTCCTTCAGTTGTTTGCTGATTGTCTGCAGGGAACATTCCCCAAGGAGGATACTCCAGTCTGGAACAAAAATAAAGATGAGGGGCTGAAACTGCAGCTTGGAAATAGCAAACCCTCAGTAAAGCTGCAGAGTTCTTTAGCCCCACGTGAACCAGGTGTCCAGCTCTGCAAACCAGGGCTCCAGCTGCTACTGCAGAGGGTCTGAATCACAGAATCCTCTAGGCTGGAAAAGACCTTTAAGATCATCATGTCCACCCATTAACCCAACTGGACAAAGCACTTTGTTTCTGTGCGGGCTGCCGGTTCTCCCACAAGCCAAGCGCCTCACTGACAAATCTCTGAGGACAACATATGTCTGTAGGAATGAGACTTCCCTTTGGCTGTAAGGCAGAGGAGGTCCTTCAGCCTTCACTGCCTAGACCTATTCTGTGGTGGCTGCCAGATTCCCCTGCCAGGACAGGCCACAGCTTCTCATCCATGCATGTTCTGTGGGGCAGACAGCACTCGGTCACTGCTTCTCTCCCTGAGGACTGGTCTGTGCTTCACACTGGACTGTTATTTCCTGTGCACAACCTTAAGTTTTTGCCCCACCCCATGGAATCCAGAATCTCTTTCAATAAACTAGTAAGAGGGATTCACACCTCCTTCATTTATTCGCTCATCATCCTGTCTAGTTTATCTTTGTGTTCCAGCTCAAGAGATGGGTGAAGTCCAAGACAACTCCCAGAATCCCATCTTCTTCCAAGCAGTTACCAAACCAAGCCCTATCAGTGGCCCCAGCAATGGCAGGAAAGATGCTCAATGAGTGTGTTTGACCTTGGGAGCAGACACACTGCTGAAGTGGGACCAAGCAGTACCACCCTTGCTGGGTTAAGGCACCTAAACCTCTCCAGTGCTCCTGTAAACTCTCACCGAGCTGTCTGGAATGCCAGATCTTGGGAACTCTCTGCAGGCTACTCTGGGCAGTTTATACATCACAGGAAAAAAAAAAATTAACTTATTTGTTCAGTGATTTTTATTGCAAGGATTTCTAGTTTAGGAATCAGAATTTAATCCCTTTTCTTTTTCTGTGTCAGGATAACTGCTGTTCAGCTCTTTTTCTAACATGTGCTGAAACCAGAGGTGTCCATGGGCAGCAAACACCAGTTAATCCACACCACATGAGGAACACCCAGTCTAGCATATGAAGAAATACTGTTCATGCCACTCAACACAGTGACTCAGCACCAGGAGAGGGCTATCACTCTGGTTTGAAAGGCTTCTGGTGACTCTGTATGTCACTCTGCCATATACTCGTTCCAGAGACTCCAGCAGTGCCAGCGCTGCCATTTCCTACCTTTCAACTCGCCATGGCCGAGGCGGCCGAGCCGTCCGATGACAACTCTCCAAGGCAGTGATGTCATCTGGACAATGCCAATGCACCACTCCCACAGCTTCTGCAGACCTATTTTCCGTGCAGACAACTTGCTCCTCCTTGACCTGGAGTGAGGAGAGAACGAGGCAAACGTTCAGAGCTCTGTTCTGCATAACCCTCTCACTGTGCTGGAGTTCTCCCAACTCCATGCTAACCCTAACTGACCTTAACTAACCAGAAGCACAAACCTGTATGTCCTGGTTTGGTTCCATCACTGCAGTGACACACATGATATGTCAATCTACTGAGCAATGCATCAGCAGTGCCTGAACCTAAGATCTGTCAAACCTGTGTAACACAGGAGCCTTTCTTCTCTGCAGTTTGTAAATTCCAAAAGTGCCAACTGCAACGTTATCACCGCAACATGGTCATGATCCCACCAGAGAATGTGGTTAGAAGGAATGTGCAAGTAGCTCATGAGAGTGAGAGCTGACAGCTACAGACCTAGATACTACACCAAAAGTGAAGGTCTCTACCTGTTTGGTAAATCAATGTTCACGATGCAGGTCTCCAACAGTTCGCCATGAAGGTCGGTGCAGGATGCCAGAAGCCAGCGCTGATCATGAGACAAGCAATATCCCACAAAGAGCACGTTATATTTCTGACTGGCCTCTCCAAATGTCTCTCCCAGCTCCGTCTGCTTGTCTTTGATGGGTGCCAGGATGAAAGGAGGTGAGTACAGCTGGATTGGGCTGGGCCTCTGCAACAGAGTCAACATGGTCATCAGCAGATACATCGGAACAGTTTAATGCAAGAAACACTCAAGCACAGACTGGCAGTGAGTTTGAACCACTAAATCCATGCGAGTCATCCATGAGTGACCCACTGGGAACAGAGAGGTCACTGGCAATTTGTTTCTGAAAGCTAAAACTGATGCATTTCAAACTTACCTGAAAATCTGATACAAGGGGAAGCCAGGGTATGAGAATAGCCTGGAACAGGGTGATTCCAGTCTAACCATTAGGGATTAAACCTGTTTTTGTGCAAATCCCTTTGCTAAAATCAATGCTGTTTTCCTTACACAGAACGCACAGCATGGTGCTACGTGAGGTACCAGAAGCTTCACTTCAGAAGCGGCTCAGGCAGAGCTCAGACCTTGTCCTCAGTCTCTGTGTAAGGCTTTGGCTGTAACAGTCATGAACATCAGGCATAATGTCAGAAACTCTTTACACCTTCCAGCCTACAGTTTAATGTCAGCAACACTCTGCTTTTCCATTCAGAACTGAACTAATTGCCTAGACCTGCCACACAGGCAACAGAGCTGCTTTTTAACAAACCAACCACCCCTGGCCCTGCAGAAAACCAACCTGTGAAAGGCTATAAGACACCAAGAGCATCCAGCACCACTGAATGATAAGTGGAAGCTAATTAACTTTATATATTTAATAATAATTAATTTAACTTATTTCATTTTTTAATTGAATACAGTAATACAGAAAACCTCCAGGTCTTCATTGCCAGTGCTGCTAACCAGATGGTCAGCCCCAAACGCACCTTTGCTTTCTAACACCTCTCTGAATTAAAAACCATAATGGCCTGACCAGTCACACTCGGTAACTGGTCAAGGTGTTTTCTTACACACCCCACAGCCCGACAGCAAATGCCTGGGAAATGGGAAATACAGTTGAGATGGGATTCATTAACTAATGCTACTGCAAGCTATCCATGAAAGCATCTGCCTCTTTCTTGGTTCTTTGGTGTCTTCAGGAAATTAATGAAGAAAAGCAAAGTGCAGGCTAATCAGGGTAGAGGAACAGTGAGTTAAGGTGTTTTCTCAGGGACAGGAGGGTGAACTGGATTTCTGCTTCTGTGACCTACTACCCATGGAACACTCCTGCAGCCATGCAAGAACATCCACTGGAGGGAGAGAGCTGCAGGTTTCTTGCCCTCACATCTCTCTTGCTGTTGGAACTTGCTGCACAACCCATCCTGGCGCAGGGACGCCTCTGGGAGGTGAAGCCTGAGCTGACGCCTGGGGTGATGCTGCTTTTAGAAACTGCGTGAGAGCCCACATGGGGAATGGAACGTGTTGACAGGTTGGGCTTGTGATGATTTTGGAACTGGGCTTCCAAACCCAATCCAGCACGTCTTTATCCCAAGGGATATGTTTAAGGGTTTGGCTGGTCCGTTAAGCCTAAATAAAACAGTCATCGCTGTCTTTCAAAGAATGAGAAACATGCGTGGAAGGCAAGACGGATTATTCTCCCTTTGAAATCTCTGGAATTCCAGAAACAGGGCTGGAATATTTACAGTTCAGAAAAAGAGATGAGAGATTAGCCCACTGAAACGGGGAGGTTTCTCCATTGCCCCAGGGAATTAACACAATTTCTGTACTTAGGGACTGGACCTTATTTCAGAGATGTGTGTATGTATTTACACAGGGACATGGTCTCACAGAGGGCTGGGTATGGGTGGGTTCATGGTAAGACTCAGTCTTTAAGGTCTTTTCCAACCAAAACGATTCTGTGATGCTATGAAGGCTGGACAGAAATGCTTTCATGCAGGACTGCTACACAATGAAACTGTAAGGGGTCTCAAAATCCCAAGTAACCACAAACATTTTCACTTCTTTCCTGCTGATCCTCAAACTGTTATTCTCATGACTCAAACCCAGAAGCTTAAAATGTTTTGAAAGCAAGTGGTCTGACATTTCCTTACTATTTCCTACTCAGTATTAGCTTAACTATCCCCTTATATTGTCACTGACTTCTAGCCCCCCTGAAATGATACTAGTGCAAGTGTTTTCTCTGCTTGTTTTGTGGTATTTGAGAGAGGTGGCTACGCTTTATAATGGGTTCTTTTTTTGTAGACACCAACACTAACCTCAGGGTTTTTGAGGGTCATCTCAATGCTGGCAGCTGGCCCAAAGCCTGTGAGGGACTTGATGTGAATCTGGGTGGGCAGTGGCCTCCGGCACTGGCAGTACACAGAGAACGCCAACGACTTCAAGTGCTGAATGTAGAAAACCTGCTCATCCTTCATTGTCTGCAGCATGTACTGGCAAGGCACAATCTGTAGGAGTCACACAAACAACAGAACATGAGTGAAAGTCTTCCAAGAGCCTTTCCTGAGCATCACACCAGACTCAAACACTCCCTGGTCATTTCACAGCCACAACACTTTGTATGCTCTGTTCAGTGATTTTTGTTAAACATTTTCAGTTCAAATCCTTTTTAACACCAGAATTACACCGCTGGAAACTGGGATTTGTTAGCGTACTGTTGGAAAACACGATGTCCTGCGTGTTGCTACGTCGTTCCTTTGGAGCAGGGCTGTGCTAGTGACTATATCGTGTTCCAGTTCCTTGGAGAACTGTCCTATTTTGATTTAAACTGTCAGACTGATACACATCAGGCAAGTGCCCAGCTAAGCAGGACTTGGGAACAGCAGGGAAGCTCGTTAGTTGTCCTGTACAGACTAAGATTAATTTTTAATAGATAGTTGTGTTTTTTGATTTCAGACACTACAATATCAGGGACTGGTTTGTTTCTACTACCTTTAGGCCTGACTCAATTAAACTATCTGCACTCTGTCACAGCATCACATCATGAGCCTGATTTTTCAGTTCATCCCCAAGCCAAGTATTTTGGCGACACTTCCCTCCATCACTTCAGGGAACGCCGAGGTCAAGGTCACCACAAATATTTGAGGCACTACTCTAACTTTCAATAATTTTCTATAATTTAAACTGAAATATTGACCTGCACAGGAACAAGGCTTTCAGAAACCATTCACATGCTGCTCCTTGTGCGTGCCTGTAATCTCCACCCTCCTGTTTCCATGCACACCCCACACCCCCCAGTAACTTTGGCTCAGCCGCTCACAAAGATGCGGATGGCAAAGCTCAGCCAGCCTGGGCAGCGGGCCAGGCGCTGCCTCTGAAGTAATTCCACAGTCAGTAACTATTATTATATGCCAAGTTACATGGTAGATTATTTTTAAGAAGCAGATAATAACAACATAGTGGTTAAATTATGCATTAAATGTCTGGTTTCACGTACTTCTTTTGGATCAGACACAATAAATCAGGAGAACAGCAAAAGCAAACGATGCAGGGTGCAGAGTCATCAGTGGAGCAACTGGACAGCTTTGGAAACAGCAATGGCCAGCAAGTGATTGCTGCAACCACAGGACAGACCTGACTCATGAGGAGGACACTGTGTGGGGATCTTAAATTCATCTCCTCACTGAAACAAACCCAAGTGCTCTTGTAACACAGAGGTCTGCATTGTCAGTGGGATCATCTGGGTTCCATAGCCCAGCTTTACACGTTAGCCCCCACTGCAGGTTAGTGCAGGCCTCCAAACCCTGCTGGGATGGAACAGCTCTCCCAGGTGAAGCTCCATGTACCTGGAGAATGAAAGAATTCCTCATATTCTCAGGCAAGTTATCCAGCATCTCTGTGTAGCATCGCATCAGACTTAGCAGCCAGAAGTTGGTTGAGGCAGACTCTTCATCGGCAGTGTAGGTGAAGGGGTCCACCATGTAGATGACTACTGCTGGTGGGTAGGCATTGCTGTCTGCTGACTCCGCTTCGGTAGGAATCCCGATCCTCTCTCTCTCCGTAACGCTGAGGACACACCCACATATACACGCAGAGTTTAATTGGAAGACAAATTACAACTGTTAATTACCATGCTCCCATAACGTGAGTGAGGCTGAAGCAGAGGAAGAGGGGAGAGCACTGCATGATCCTTCTGCTCAGAGGCAAAGCTGAAAAGATGACAGCAGGGACCAAGAAGTGATGGCTTTTACTCAGAGCAGTCCTCAGTCCAAACTATCTGTTAGTAAAGTAACTCAGCACAGAGTCTGATGCGATCTCATTCAGTGCGGCCAGAACAGATTAGGACTGAACACAGAAAAGCTGGGTCAGGTTTCTCTTTAGGGATGAACATGCCTGGTGCTTTGGTGCTCTTTAGGGTTTTCTTTTGGGAGAGAAGGGATTGAGAACCAAGAAACACTCAGGTAACATTCCTGGAGAGGGGAGTCCTGTGTTCAGCTACAGAAAAGGTCCCACCGCGAATGGAAGGAGCAACTAAATGTTTTCACTTCCAACTCTCCTCTCTGCCTCAACCCGGGGTAGGAGGTTCAACATCTGGAATTGATAAGCAGCAGCTCTGAGCTGTGTTGTCAGAAACCAGTCAGTAAAGGGGTATTTCTGCACAGTGACCAGATGGCTGAAGGAGAACCCGGGCTACAACAGGATGTGGGCTTTTCCCTTCAGATACAGAAACTGTGTAACATACATCACAGGTATTAGCAGTATGTGTTACTGTGAGGGTAATGAAAAACATGTTCCTGAGGAAGCTGCTTACATCATGTCAAAAAAACTTCTCCCTAAGTTTTATGCCTGATGGATGACTACTCATAATGAAGCTTTCACAGAAGTTGTGCTGCTAACCTTGACTCTTAAGTTACAGCGATTCAGCGCTGTTCCTGGGCTCACAGTGCAGCTGCTCACAAACACTTGCAAAACAAGAAAATTAGCAGACCCTTGTGGATAGCACTTTGTGTTTGCTCATAGTACAGGTGAGATGGAGCTGCCCATGCAGGAGACAACAGGCACAGACTGAAACACAGGAGGTTCCATTTGAACAGAAGGGAAAGCTTTTTCCCAGTGAGGGCAGCAGAGCCCTGGCCCAGGCTGCCCAGAGAGGTTGTGGGGTCTCTGCTCTGGAGAGATCATAGAATCATTAGGGAAGGGACCTCGAAAGATCATGTAGTCCAATCCCCCTGCCACAGCAGAATCACCTGGACCAAGTCACACAAGAACATATCTAGGTGGGTTTTAAACGTCTCCAGAGAAGGAGACTCCACAACCCCCTGGGCAGCCTGTTCCAATGCTCTGTTACCCTCACTGTGAAGAAGTTCCTTCTGATATTTATATGGAACCTCCTACGTTCCAGCTTGCACCCACTGCCCATCCCAAACCCTCCTGGACTGTTCCTGTGGGATCTGCTCTAGGGGATCCTGCTCTGGCACAGGGGATAGGACTGGGTGATCCCAGAGGTCCCTTCCAAGCCCGGGAATTAGAAGTACATAGAGACAGTTGAACACTTTGGTAACTTACCCTTCCTGCCCTTCTGGTTGCTGTTGTGTTAAGTTCTGAGTGGACTCTGGGTCCCCTCCAGGACCTGCACTGCCTTGCGGGCGATCCGCTGTGCTCCCTGCAGTGCCAGTGCTCTGCCCAGAGCCGACAGTCCCACTGAACCCTGGAGTGGAGGTAGCGGCCATCTGGTTAGCACCGGGTGTTGCAGAAGACGCTGACAACTGTGGCACAGAGGATCCAGAGGATGAGCTGCTTCCTGCTGGAAGGCTGGTGGTCCCAGCACTGGGTGTGGAGCTGAAAGAGCTGCCTGCTGGTGCTGCCCCAGCAGCTGAGAGACAGGTTGAACTGGAGGGTACAGGTCCAGTGTTCCCAGGTACTGGTGGTGTCTGGCTTGCTGGCGCTGGGGTTTGGTACTTGGGGGGGAGCAATAGGCTGCTGTCAAGCTGCAGAGTGGCTAAGTAAGGTGCTGAGGTGGGAGATAAAGAGGAAAGAGATGAACAGAAGTCTGTCAGATCAGTGAGCTGCCTTAGCCACCAAGTCATGCAGTATTTTCCGTGGCTTTCTGATATTCTTAGAGTACACAAATACTAAGTGAGTATCATCTCCACTGGAAATATTTATTTTGGAAACTGTTATTCATGGTTGCAGTTACAACTGATAAATATCAAACACCTTTAACCCAGGGCTGGCTTTGTGGAGCTTTACTGACATGCCCTTATCTCTAGCTAGATGGTGCTGTGATAACAGCTTTATTCACTGCTCAGCTCTGCAAGCCACTACAGGTCACCTCTGCCAGGCTTATGAGAACCTCAAAGTCCTTCTTTCCTGAGCTACAACAACAGGAAACTTAAATGTAGTTATTTCAGCTCCTCAGTGTCAGAAAAAGAGACACTGCAGGAATTATTTTTAAGTAATAAATAGATAAAAAATTAGTCAACAAATCTTTATAATAATTTCTTTACTGCTGGAGGTGGTTTCCAGCAGTGCCCTTCTTCAGTGTGCCTTGTGTGGAACATCTTTGGGACATAAAAACATCTCATACCGAACTCTGGCTTTTATAAAAAGCTAAGAACTGGCTTCTGAACCTCTGACACGGCCCCCAGACTGATCAGCAATAACACACTCACCTAGGTGATGCCGGCAAACTTGCGCGTAGAGTTTGAGTCTGGAATGATTGTCGCACTCCTCAGTGCCCCAGGGCTGGCTGAACCATTCGCTCACAAGCTCATCTGTTAGCTTCTGTGCCACGGTCTTTCCCACCCGCATAATCCCATCGCGTAACACTTTGCAGATTGGTTTGTGCTGGCCAAGCCTACACATCTGGGGAGGGAAGCAGATGTGTCGTAAGGAGATGCCAAGCACCTGACTGACTCATGCATACTGGATCCCAGTGTAAACCCTTTGTTTCCTGCACCTATCTGGTGGCCACTGAATGTTAGGGGTTGGAAGGGACCTCTAGAGATCATCCAGTCCAAGTGCCCTGCCAGAGCAGGATCACCTAGGGCAGGTCACAAAGGGCTGCATCCAGGGAGGTTTTGAAAGTCTCCAGAGAAGGAGAATCCACAACCTCTCTAGGCAGCCTGTTCCAGTGCTCCATCATCCTCACAGTAAAGAAGTTTCTCCTTATGTTGAGGTGGAACCTTCTGTGTTCAAGTTTATCCCCATTATTCCTTGTCTTATTACTATGCACCACAGAAAAGAGACTGGCCCCTTTCCCTTGGCCCCCACCCCTCAGATATTTATAGACATTAATAAGATCCCCTCTCAGTCTTCTCTTCTCAAGACTAAGCAGCCCCATGTGAGAATCATTGTGTAATGCAATTAAATAAAAGTATTTGACTCTGAAAGTGCAGAAAGTCCTCAACATGAAAAAAAAGCCTCATTCAAGTAAGTGCTACTTGCAACCCCAGGGATTTCTCCCAATGAACATGCAGCAGAGCAGACATGACACTCAAGAAGAAATAACTCAGTGTGGTTCTTCTTTCCAACCTCGTATACAGCACTCAAGTCCCTGAAGAAAGTTTTGGCTCCATCGAGCAAGGCCTCATTTTCTGGACACAGCACGATATAGGCGACATCCCGATGGCCCCCGTACGGGTCTAGCAACAGCCTCTCCCAGAAGGGCAAGGAGAAGGGGGAGATTGTCAGGAAGTCCTTGTCATAACCCACAAGTAATGTTGGGATAGGAAGAGGCTCCGGTGATTCCTCAGAGCCTTCAAAGAGAAAAAGAGAGAGAAAAAAAGGTTGAATTAACTGGGTTCTCTACTGGAAATCGCTCATCCTCTGCCACACTAAGTTTACGAGAAGTTTGACAATACTAGTGGAAACAGGTTTGGAGGCTGCATCAGCCTGATAAACCATGTTCTCTCACAGCCCTTCTCCTTGGAGAAAAAATATTTAATAAAGGAGAAGAAAGATTTATATTGCACTTAGGAAACGTCATAAAAATCCAATCAGTCAGCCCCAGCAGAGGGAGCTGATCCAAGTACCATTTAAACTTTCCTAGAAAGTTGCAATAAAACATCTTGTAGTCTTCTGTAAGTATATGTAGGACCCTTCGTGAGGCTTCATCTTGTGGTTTTACATTGTCATAACCATAACCACAGCTCATGAGCTCCTATTCCATCAACAGCAGTAACACGAACAGAGAAAATGGTGAGTTTACCGTTCCTCATCTCCCTCCACCTGGTTGTGTAAAATCACTGGGTAAAATGGTGCAGGCAAAGTTATCACCCCTCTACAAGATGCTTTCTGTTCCTCCCCATGGCACAGCCCTCCTCAGGACCACCATCCAGCTCAGCACACAAGCTCCAAATGAACACAAAACCCTGTTCTAGTCTGTGCAGAACATTATAAAGCCAACACTCTATAAAACCTGTTAAATCTCTACCAGAGATCTTGCTACTTAGTCTCTGGAAATCTGGGGTTTATTCTCTGGCAACAAGCAAATCCTAACTTTGAGTTACAGGTGCTGCAAAAATTGTTAGATCAGAAGAATTTCTTGTGAAGCATAAGTGCTTCTGTCAGGAACTGGAGTTACCACAGCCGTCCCAGCTCCACACTGTACACGTTCCCAGCTGGAACTGCAGACAAACCCTAAACAAGACCCCGTGGGTTAAGACTGAAATAAACCACAGGTGAGGAACAGGCATTTCGTAACATCCACCTTCAGTATAAGCTAAGACACAGATTCAGACAGGGAGCTGGATCCTCACCAGCACTTCTGAGTATCCACCAAAACATACATCAGGGCAAAAGCTCAACTACGGTGTTGAAGCAAGTGCTCAACATCTTCGGGCTGTGTGAAGAGCCTATTCTGAGAAGCTGAGCACATTTCTGGAGAAGGATGCTTTCGTTGTAAGTGTTGGCATAACCAGGACACACTCACCGTAGGTTCCCCGTCCTGCCATCTTATGGAACTGCTGCCAGGTGAGTGGTCCCTGCACGTGCTGGATGTTCTCCCAGGTCCTGCCCGTCCTTTTTTTCTGGATGGCATCCTGGAGAAAGGGCTGCAGCGAGAGCAGCATGCGCACCACGTCCTGGGAGGAGAGCATGCTGATGTCCAGCACTGGGAAGAACAAAGGGGTGTCAGCCACTTCCAGAGAGCAATAGGAACAATCCTACTGAGGGGATAACACTACAACTCTAATTATCTTAACTGCATTTAATGGAAACACTGCTGTAAAGTAAAGCTGTGATCACAGGCCTGTTCACAGACCCTTCAATGTGTTGTTGTCCAGCTTGGTTCTTAAGAACTCAGAGCAGCTTCAGCATATGAACAGGTAACATTTGACTGTAAAATCCCCTCTTTTTCCCTTGGTGACACCCTCACACAGAACACGTACTTTCTGTGGACTCCTAATGCCCTTTACCAAACCAAAGGGGCTGTAGTTTTGCCTTACAGCATCACAGAACCATAGAATGTGTTAGGTTGGAAGGGACCTCCAAAGGGTATCCAGTCCAACCCCCTACAACAACTAGGGCCATCACTAACCGGACCAGATTGCCCAGAGCCCCATCCAGCATGGCCTTGAATGGCTCCAGGGATGGGGCCTCCACCACCTCTTTAGGCAGCCTGTTCCAGGGATCCACCACCTTCAGATTCAAGAACCTTTTTCTCCTGTCCAGCCTCAGTCTGCCCTTTTCCAACTTCAAACCATGACCCCTTGTCCTATCGTTCCCCATCTTCGGGAAGAGTCTTCCCCAGCCTTCTGACAGTGCCTTTCAGGGACTGGAAGATTGCTACAAGGTCTTCCTAGAGTCCTCTCCTCTCCAGGCTACACAACCCAACCCTCCCACTCTGTCTTCATAGGAGAGGTGCTCCTGCCCTCTGAGCATTTCCATGGCCAACACCCCACCAATTCTTCTAGTACCCGAACTTGTCTTGCCTCTCTGCTTCCCACCTGTGAACCTCCACCTTTCACAGTTGGGATCACTAAGTCCCACTGGAATACTAGTGCTCGGACACACATTATAAAGCTTTACGAATCTCACTTTACTTTTATGCACATCATTCCCACATAAAGGTGAAGTGCTTGTTTCAAACAGATTTACAGAGGTCACAAGAAAATTCAACAAAGGAAAAGGACCCGCTCGAGCCATACCATTGCTGTGAGGCCACGAGTGCACGGTGGCACTCCTGACCAGGGCTTCGTCCACCTTGCCCCCCGTGGGGTTGTCCACGTACTGGCGGCCCTGCTCAAGGGCGTTGAAGCACTCGATCCATGAGTCATTGCTGTCTGCCTGCAGCCTGTCGTAGCTCCAGTTCATGCATGGCAGTGGCTGGCGGTTGTTGGAGGACATGTAATCCAAGCAGCTCAGCGAGGTGAAGGGCTGCGTGTGCTGATTCTGGAGCAGGAGGAGGAGGCTCATGGGAGGTTCCTGGGTCCTTCGAGCTCCCTCTCCCATCTGAGAGATGAAGTTGCTTTGACAGATCATCAGCCGTCTCTCTGCAGCTTGGCCAATGTCCGAGGTCTTGCCAAAAATATCCAGCTCATCCTCAATGAAGAGCCCGGAGTTGTAACCTAACTTGCGATTCATAATGGCGCTGAAGCCACAGGTGCAGCGATACTGATCCTCGTTGGATGAGTCAGGGATGTACAATCCCACGTCAGCACCTTTAATATTCATGTTACAGGCGCATATACAGCAGCTGTCGAAGTTACGGTCTTTGAAGATGTTTAATACCGAGTCTGAGAGGATTAGGGTGACGTAGAGGCTGTGAGCCTCCGGGATGGGCTGCACAGTGGCTGGCTCCACGGAGTTAAGCGGTCGCGTTGTAGAAGGGGTAGAAGCGGGTGACCCTTGATCTGTGCTGTCATATTTTACAGATCCTTGTCCACTCGCTGTACCCCCACCTCTAGGAGTCCTAGGAGTCCTGGGCGTGCGCGGTGTGGGGACAGAGAAGCGGGGAGTTGCTGGTGAGGGCAGGACTGCCCCACTGTTGCTGGCTGAAGCAGTGCTGTTGAGTGTCACCGGGGTGTTCATCTGGGGAGTGCTCATCTGAAGATAGTCCTGGTCAGCCAAACTCCCAACACTAGGCACATTGCTACGGGAGACAGATGACACAGAGTCAGATGCCAAAACTCACATTGAAATACAAGGAGACACACAGATACACAAATCGTTAGAAGCTGGAAGGGAATTCCAGAGGTCATCAAGTCCAACGCCCCTTGCTCCAGCAGGACCATAGAACCTAAGAAAGGTTACACAGAGACGCATTCAGATGGGTCTGAAAAGTCTCTAAAGAAAGAGACTCCACAACCTCCCTGGGTAGCCCGTTCCAGTGCTCTGTCACTCTTACCGGGAAGAAGTTCTTCCTTATGTTGAGGTGGAACCTCCTGTGCTCCAGCTGACACCCATTGCCCCTTGTCCTACCACAGGGTGGCAAGTGAAAAGAGATTGTCTCTTTCTTCTTTATACCCAGCCCTCGTGGATTTATAGACTGTGATTAAGTCCTCCCGTAATCACCTTCTCTCTAAGCTGAACAGTCCCAGGTCTCTCAATCTCTCCTCATAAGGCTGGTGGTCCAGACCCCTAATCACCCTCAGGCCCCTCTGTTGGGCTCTCTCAATCAGATCTCTGTCCCTCTTGAACTGGGGAGCCCAGAACTGGACACAATATTCGAGATGTGGCCTCGCTAGGGCAGACTAAAGGGAGAGGAGAATCTCCGTTGATCTGCTGAACACACTCTCCTTAATGCACCATAGGACTCCATTGGCCTTCTTGGCCACAAGAGCACAAATGATAAGGAAAAGTCACTGTAACTGCCATGAAGAAAGAACTAGCATTTTGCTGGTAACCTTCTACTCAAGTCTCAGCTGAAATTGTAATTCTCATCATGAGCAGTATTGTTTCTTATCTGTGCAACAAAACAGGATCAACTCGAGCACTCAGCCCTCCTTAAAGATTATCCCAATGGCCTAAACCTCAGACACTCTCACACAGAATCTCTGGATAAATTATCACATGGAGACTTTGGGTTATTTGTCACTCTTTTCCCTAAAACGAGAACAAATTGTTTTTTTAAACACAATTGTCTGTAGGGAGATACGCATTGGTGGAGATATGAAGGAAATCTTTCAGAAGAAGGTATTTAAATCCCATCGCTGCAACTAGCTGTCAGAGGTTTGCAACTGATAAAGGTACTTCAGATCCTATAAATACAAACGCTCAGCATCACTCAGTCTGCTGCACAAGACACAGCCCAGTACAAACAGTCCAGGGCAGCTAAGAATCCTGGGCTTGGGTCATCTCCTGTCGTGAGTGGCTGCTATCACTCTGGTTCTGTCACTTTCTCCCAAATTCAAGTGACCAGAGAACAGCCTGTACATTCCCAGATCATTCGTCTCTCCGGAGTGACTCACACCCAGAACAGGTAACACGGAGCCAAGCAAAGGAATAAGATCTGCTCAGTTTCCCCTGAGTGTGTTCTAGGCCAAGGGGGAACTGCAATAATTCAGTGAGCCTCCTGATAAAGGAGGGGAAACAGTTTTTTTGATGTTTGCCTGCTCTGACTGCGTATTTTGGGAGTTATGTTAGAACAAGGACTATTCTAATGCTCTTGTGTCATTAGTGGCTTGAAAAAATCCTGGTGAAGCATCATTTCATTACCTTGAACCCCTGTATGTCCAGCTCTAAGCAAGGAAATTAAAAAACCCCATGAACAAAGGTTTGAGGGAGCTCTGGATGGAAGCAGATGGAATGCCTCAGCCTAATAGGAAAAGGTGACCTAGAAACCCTGATTGGCAATCACTGCTCTGTCGGAAGCCTGCAGTAATAATCTTCACTCTAATTGGATTATGTTGAAAATGAAAGGGGTTTTTTCCCCCCCAACAAATACCTGAAATTAATAAACCAGCTCAGGCCCGGTGAATCCGTTACTATCATGAAAAAAGCCTGAGAATTACATTGCTCCCCAGGCACTATCAAGGGTTTACAGTTCCTTTTTTGCAATTCTTTTGAGAACATGGAAGGATCCTTTGGAGCTGGGAAAGGGCTGATTTAAAGGATTTGCAGACTTGATTTAAAGATACAGGCTGCTTCCTCTCGAAACAACTGCAGAGCAGCGCAGGACCTCTGAGCTGGCATTATGCCTGGTAAAGGTTGTATTAATTTAATGATGGAAATTCCTGGTAGTTTTCAGAACCCTCAGCTATGCCTTTCTGCCACAAACAGAACCCAGGAAGAAACACAAGCTTTTCCACTTAATAGCAGTGTTGCTTATAGGTCTCTGTAATGATGGATTTAAAAAGTTTAGAACACCTGTGCAGGTTCTGGTGTGGAGTAAAGATATTCGAACATTTTCATTAACGAGCTGGTTTAGGTTAGGGCACAATTCATTCCCTACAAGATCATACTCACTTGTAGCCATCTCTAATGAAAGTGGCTGCAGGTGGCAAAGGAAGTTGCTCAATTTTAGGGGGAACAGCCCAGGAAGGCCTGAAAACGCAGGTGTCTGGTATTTTCAGAGGTAGGAGGCACTGGCTTGGCAGGATCTTCAGTGGAGCAAACACGGAGGAGCCCACAAAAGGTTGAAATGATGGAACTTTGTGCACGTATGAAAAATCCTGTAATAGCCAAGTGACAGCATTTACAACACAGTTAGGCTGCTCTTTATAATTACATATCTCTTTATCATGAATTATCAGTATAATCGTTAGTCAATTATCCATACAATCGTTAAACTGATGGTACTGTTTGAGCCCTCTGCAACAGCGTTTTTTCCACAAGGGAGTGCATTTACTCATTCCACACAGTATTTGAGATCTGTTCCCTCAAGGGAATTCAGCTGAGGTGTTTACCCAGATTTCCCCTTGCACCCGCTGAGGCCAAGCTCTGAGCAGTGAGCCGGGCACCATGGAGTTTTCATACTACCTAACTCCAAGCACCTAATTCAGGCACTTAGGAGATTAATCTGCAAGACTTCTATACTGCCAGTGGAAAGAGGCTGAGTCACAGCATGAAGAAACCACAAGTGCCTTAAATCAGCCTCTTGGAATAATCATAATAATGGGGATGAATCGAATCCAAGTAGTAGCAGTGGACACTTACACTAATATTAAATACAAACACAGCACTACACAGCTGAGATCATAAAACACCCCATCTTTGGCAGGTACCTTAATTTCTTCAGGTTTAGGGCTACCTAATCCATCTTCCACCTCCATCTTAAACTCAGCAAGCTGGGTTGGAACCATGTTGACCATAGGACTTTCCATCATTCCCAAGGTGGTCACAGTCTCTGAGCTTATTCCATCCTTATAGCTCATCACTGGGGAGAAGGCGGGGTGTTGTTCTAATGAAGGTGGTGTTGGGAACATCCTTTGGAGATCTGCCACAGCTAAACACGATGAAATAACACACCGGTAACCATTACAGTACAAATTCCCAAGGATATCCAGAAAGACAGAAAAGTCTGACTAATCTGTTCAAACGCAACCAAGATTCTACAAAGTCCTTACACCAGTATAAATCCAGACAGAAAGAATCCTAGGGATAAATCCCCAAAATTCCTCAGGACTCTTTGTAAGCTTCAGCAGAAGCATAAACTGGTAGAAACATAAATTCCACGGACGATTTTAACAGGAATAAAAACTAACTCATAACAGATTAACTGACATGAATCCAAAGTTGACCCCAGCAACTGTTACTCAGGAGATAGAAGGTGTTTTCTTCCCTTTACAGGACCTGACCAAAGTTTTGAAACAGGAGGCTTTTGGAATTAGCAGCACTTAGCTATGTTTTTCCAGTGACATACAGACACTGTAGCCTCACTGGGTCCCTAGTGACATAACTCCTGGAGAGCAGTCAGGCTGCTGTTGCTAACACAAACAGTTCTGCTTGACAGCCACACTGCCAGGATCCCAGAGACAGGGGAAGCCTTGAAGTTATTATCTGGCTACATAAGGCATTAAGCCAGGAAAATCCCTGAATAACCCCTCAGTACAATAATCCATCCGATATGTTTCTTCTTTAACCAAAACAAAAACCCAACAGAAATTCTTTATGAAGTGTAAGGCAACCAAACATAAATCAGAATAGAGTCTTGATTTTCCCCTCAGCTTCAATCTTTTTCCTTCCAGCTAGCAGCTCCCATATTTATTTTTGTTAAAATTCAGGACACAAACTACCTTCTCCTGACCTGGATTAGGACAGATTTTCTCTGGACATAACCCTTAACTGCTGAAACACTCAGAGAATCACAGAGTGATTCAGGTTGGAAAAGACCTCTAAGCTCATTGAGTCCAACCGCTAATCTAACTGTTACAACCTACCACTAAACCCTGTCCCTAAGCTCCACATCTCCAGGACTTTGAAACACATCCAGGGATGATGATTTGACCCCCTCCCTGGGGTAAATCCCCACAGGTGTTTCCTCTCAAACACTTGTTCTGGCAGACTAAACACCCAGTAACCGTCAAAGTTGAACTCAGTCTTTCAAAAACAGGAGGACTGAAGTCACTACTGGGGCATGAATTATTCACACTCAGTTGGGTTTTGTATCCCTTTCTCAGTCTTTGAATTGGGAAGACCTTAGTCTTCCTCAATCAAGGATAAATTAATGTGGAAACCAGGTTCAGTAGAACGGAAAGAACTGTTTAGCTCCCAATTCCAGTATGAAACAGAAGCCTCAGGGTACTGGCTGGACTAGCTACTGCCTCTGTGCTTCAATATCCAGAGCTGTGCTTCAGAAACTGGGGAGAATGGGACAGGAAAGAAGGTGGAAATGTGACTTTATTGCGATGTTCGAGGCATTTTAGTTCCCCGCAGGTACCACTGTGCCTCAGTGGCTCCTGTCAAGAGGATGGCTATGGAACAGGAGGGGAGGGAATGTGTTTCACTTATCTCATCCAGCTCCATACATTTCATTTTCTCACACTCGGGCTCACCCTAGTTAGCACAATTCTGCAGTGCAGATTGATAAAGAAGTTTAATTACAAAAAACCCCCCAACCCTCCAGCTACCAAGTCACTATCATTATTCATTTTCATGTATGTCAGGCTTGGAAAAGCTTTGCATATTTTAAAAAGCTATGGATCAACTAAACCTGTCAAAATCCAATCTCTGTATGTCTCAGAGTTCTGCCTTTCAGTAAATCAGAGCAGCTTTTATGGGTCCATAAAACTCTGACTCATCTCCTTCAGCCTGAGTTTTTTTCCTTCTCCCCAATTTGTTCTCATTACCGGCTGCAGTTAATGAGGAGGCATTAAAGAATGATTTGCAGAAAGATCTGATTTCTGCTTACAGTGGCCACAAAAATCAACCATTCTTCTCACCACCAAGTCATTTGTAATTCCTAACTCAACTGTTTAGCTGTATAACAAACCCTCTCAGCTTCCTCCTCTCACACACACAGACACGTATTTCCCATCTCTAGAGAAATGCCCTGGGCAGCCTCTTCCAGGGCTTGACAGCTAGAACCCAGTTCTTCAGTTTTAATCATTCCAAATCCAGATTAAACCCTGAGGGTGATTTGAGTCTGAATTTGTCACGTGCTGAATGCAATTTCCTTCCAAGACAGGTTATACCACAGCGGCCAATTGGTGCAGCCACAGCTTTAAATTCTTTGAATTCTCCAACAAAAGCAATGATCGATACTGGGTTTGGCAACGGTGTGAGAAACTGACTGAGATTTAACACTGAACTGTGGACAGAGGGGATGGCTTCTACATGAAGCTCAGTAAGTAATCCCTCCCACACTTCCCATCGCAGACAGCAGCACATTACAAACAAATGTCTGCACTGCCATCCTCTGCTTCCATTAAAACTTGCTTATCTCAATAGTGGCATCTGCTCATTAGAAAGTAGCATGCACCATCCCTCAGTCCTGAATGGGGGGACTCATTGAGGCTCCTACAAAAGGCAGATTAGCGGCTCTAAGGAACACTAAGCTGTCAGAGCAGGGTTGTTGTTGCTACTCACTCGGAGGGTAAGGTACTGCTGTTCTGCCGTCCTTCCCCACAGGACGCTCCTCAGAGCCCACTGCAGGCAGCTTGGATGACCGGAGAGCTGGTGACACAGCCTGAAAGCAGAATTACCACATTAAAAAAGAAACTTTACCGTTCATAAGCTGTTAAAAAAGTCCTGAATGCTCCCTCAATTAGATTTCACAAGCAAGACAAAAGTGCACTTTTCTACTCTTCCACCTGCTACCCACAGGGTCTGGATTTCTCTTTTCTCTCTCTCAACACTAAACCAGAACAGTCTCTGGAACACCTGCTTGTCTGTACACATAGCCAGGCTTTAGGATAGCACAACTGTCCAGGACAGCGCCACAGGAAAAGATCATTTAATTTTGACAGAAAAGTTCTCTAGTAAATTCAGATATTAACTGTGACTTCTGAAGTGATGAAAGGAGGATCTTTTCCCCATCTCTCAGACAAACACCAAGTACTGACAGAAGCTGAGCAGACAGACGCAGAGGTTATGCCTTTCCTGAAGAACCTGAAAGTGTTCAAGTCCATGGGACCCAATGGGATACACCCACAGGTACTGAGAGAACTGGCAGATGAGGTTGATAAACCCCTCTCTATTATGTTCCAAAAGTCACAGCAGTCTGGCAAAGTCCCTACTGACTGCAAAAGGGGAAGCATAACTCCTATTTCCAAAAAGGGTAGGAAGGAGAGCCAGGGAACTACAGGCCAGTCAGTCTCACCTCTGTGCCTGGTAAGATCATGGACCAGATCCTCCTGAAGGCACTACTGAGACAGGAGACTAGTGAAGAGGTGACTGGGTACAATCAGCATGGCTTCACCAA
>JAOXOE010000776.1:12927363-12957312 GCA_028565055.1 Phoeniculus purpureus | reverse complement strand
GAGAGCCTGGAATGGGTTGCCCAGGGAGGTGGTTGAGGCCCCATCCCTGGAAGTGTTTAAGGCCAGGCTGGATGAGGCTCTGGCCAGCCTGATCTAGGGTGGGGTGTCTGATCTAGGGGTTGGAACTGGATGATCCTGTGGTCCCTTCCAGCCCTGACTGACTCTATGATTCTATAAAGCCTGTGTTGTAGGTGCTTAGAACTTGTAGAAAATAATATGGATGTGTTCCTGTGCTACTTGATCTGGGGCATCCTGCTGTGGCAGGGGGATTGGACTGGATGCTCTTTCGAGGTCCCTTCCAACCCCTAATGATTCTATGATTCTAAGGCAGCTGTGCTGTTTTACCCATTAAGTGCCTTTCGCAGCCTGTCTGTGCAGTGGCTGGGCGTGACCAGCTTCCCCTCACACCTGAAAAACTGTCACACAACAAGTTTTGATGCCCCTGAGATGTCTCCTAAGGTTCATGAACTATACATGGTGATTTCTCCCATGGTACCTTGCTGGGCCAGCAGTTCTTCCTGGTTAAATCCAGCCCTTGTCACCTGGAAGCACTCTCCTACCTATTACAGATTATCACTCCCCATTAGGATTCCATTATCATCCTCCTCATCTTCTTTGGCCAACATCTAAGTCTGCAAACCCTCAGCCCTACAAAGACTTACACCTAGCTCATCTTCATCCGAATTATCGAAGATATTATCGAGATCATGAAGCGAAGGTGCTAGATCCGTCACTTGTGTGAGGCTCCCAGAGCTCCCTCGCCCTGCTGCATTGTCTTGCCGGGTGTCTGACAAAAAGAAAGGTAAAACCACATGTGAAAGGGGAGTAGAGGTAAGAAACACAACATCATCTCACTCCAAGCATGGATTGCTGAGGCCCCTTTTCTCTGATGCAGCCTAACAAAAGCCTTGCAGTCATGTTTTAAGCAAGCACCTCAGGTCAGTCAAGGGAGACTGAAGGGAGCTACTGCTCAACTTGAAAAAAAATGACATTAATTACATTATTATGGAATGGACAAGTAGAATCAAGTTTTTTCCCATCTCAGGAGTTGTCTACAGCTCTCTCGGTAGAACAGAATGTTCAGTATGTGCTTCTTCCTCTCAACTTTGAGCATTTTTGCTTTGCAGAGCAAACTGAGTTGCTTTCACTCACCAGCCTTTGGAGCAGAACTGAAAATGGACATGGCATCTTTGCCATCGGGGACCGGCGTCGAATGACCTGTTGGGGGGATTTCCTTGGTACTGAGTCCATCTTCTGACTATACAAAAAAATCCAAGAGTTTTTAATGGCATTAATTCCAACTACTTAAAAACAACTGCTTAACTGTGTCAAGCACAGCTCAGGGCTCTGGACTACACGCTTTGAGAAGCAAAAAACTCCATAAAATTGAAAGGGGAAAGAACACAGTTGTCTGCTGTTTATCTACATATTGGGAAAGTAGCATCGTGTAGGATTTACAAAGGATTTAATAAGTACCAGTTAACTTCACTGGCTAGTACAGACAACTACCCACCAGAGCTTCTCCAGAAAACACACCCTGTAGAATTTTAAGCACAGGGGTGAGCGAGTGAGCAGCCAAACACTGACACAGCTCCACAACGGGTGAGCTACATGAGAATTATTGTGTGTACAGGGGAGGTGATGGACACACAACAGTGATCCAAGTGTTCTCTTTCTCACACGATGTTCAAATCAAACCCTCCCAGCACAAGGCCAAACTAGTTCTGCCCAAGGGAAATCAAGTAAACCTGGGCAGGAGATCTGAGCTCTGCAGTGAGGTGACAGGACAACCTAAAGGGAGCAAATAAAAAGCCCCCAACACCACCAGAAAATGCTTTAAACTCCTCTCCAAGTGAACACACAGCTCGAAACGCTGTGCTGCAGTACTCTAAGTCCTGTACAAACACGACTGATAAAGACTGACATGTTACCTTGTTCTTTTTCAAAGGGTCTTTCTCAGTCCCAAGTTTGCATTTCTTACTGCCAGTGAAGCTGTACTTGATGTCGCCATCCTCAAAGGTGTAGGGATCGCTGGCATCTCCCAGACCTTCTCCGGGCTGCTGTATTAAAGGCAAGGGGTCTAGATAGCTCAGTGTCTGCACGGGCTTCTGCTCTTCCAGAATTTTAAACCGTTTATTAGGTTGTGCTAAGAGCCTGGAAGTAAAAGTGAACAAACAGACAAAGTCATCATGAAACAAACCCAACACACCTCGTACAGCCAAGAAAAACACCAGCTCTGAGGATCTGTAGCTGTCAGACAAACACAGCCTGCACTCGCTCCTCCCTCCTTCCTCTGGCAGAAGTGTGAGGTTTCCTCACAGAAAGGATGCATTTGCCTATCTCTAGTATCAAACCTGTTACTGAATTCAGAACTACTTTGAGACAAGAGAATCTTGTCACCAGATAAATCAGACCACTCTGAAGCACACAGAACCCTCTCAGCCTCCCCAGTTCCAGTGGAATTACCCAAATCAACACTATCATAGCTCAAAAAATCTTCCTCCATTCATGTTAGCTCACACATTTTCATTAACTACTTCTACATATTTTGGTCTCCACTGAAACCAGCCTTTGGTCACACTCATGCTTTAACAGCAGACCCCTGAGGTTGCTGGCACTCACCTTTTCAGGGCAGTGCTGTCTGAGTTGATTTCCATCTTGGCATCGTATCTCTCGCCTGGAAGATCCGGTGGCCTGAACTCTGGGTCATCACTTGATGGGACACTGTAGGTCCTCCACACATCGAGCGAGTCATTGTTGGGAGTTATCCCACAGTACAACGCTGTCTCACTGACCTCTGCCATCAGAGGTAACCTTTGTCCAACAAGGACTGTCCTATCATCTAAGCTGGGCAACGGCTGGAGCTCCAGCCCACTGCCGTAGAGTGCTGGGTTTACTGGTACAGAAGGTGGGTCCAGGTTCTCTGCTTCCTGACCTCTTGGCTGGGGACTAAGAGTGGGAGGCAGAGGAGAGGCAGGGGAATGGGGTGAATCCATAGGATTCATATTAATTTGCTTGCTCGGGTTCCTAGCAGATATAGAGAGCGGCTTCTCGTACTTCCTGGAGCTAGGGATTTCCAAGGAGGGCTCCATGCCTGTCAACCCCAGTTTCTGCCCTGGTGTGTCCTGCTCCATGCATAGCTCTTCAGTCACTGAGGGCCGATGGTGAAATGGCATCAGAGGTCTTTTCTGCAGTTTCTCTCCTTTCTCCTGCCTCTCTGTCGTTTTGTGCTTTGAGGAGGCGGGAGGTGGCAATGCTGAGGAGGATGATGTTCCCACACCGAATCCTGGCTGGTTTATCGTTGGGGGACGGTTGGAGCCAGCGGCACAGCGCTGCTTGAACACCTTGTGCCTGCAAGCAGAGGCACAAAGAAGTCACTGCATGGTTTGCACGGTTTATATGATCAAAAGTAACTAAAAACCCAACTCTGAATCCAACTAACAGCACAGAGAAACCATCTTTTACCGGACCCTGAGATGGTCACACAACAAAATATATCCAGGCTGCCATGAAGCTGCACTGTGGCTCCTGCATTGCTGAGCAGGTACAGCTGGGAGTTGTGTCAGCTCTGTTCACATGGCATGATGCTGTCATGGAGGTTTCCTCCTCCAGTAAGGAAACATAGGGACAATTCCAGTCCAAAACCAAACCAGCCACCCTCAAAAGCAACTACAAACTGACGAAGAGGGCATTAATAAATATTGTTAAATACTCAAAAGAAGTACTAACACACAGACCCAGTACTGCTTTATATTTTATTATGGCTTTTTCATGTAGCTGATGATCCCCAAGGATGTTACAACAGGGACATCTAACTCTGTCTGTATTTTTATTGCCCCTTTCTATTGCCTGGGGTTCTTTGTTTAGCAGTTTGATTCTAAGCTAGGCAGGAATTCAAAGATGTGCAGTGCTTAATATTTATACCTGTTTAAAGTTAAATTCAATTTCAAAATCCATCCCTCCAGCCCTACTTGTGTTTATAACAACAGCTGGGACAGCTGCAAACCACTGCAGAACACAGAAACATGCCTGTACTCAGAGATAAACAACATTAACCACAGGGAAAGCGCGACTCAGCTATGCAAACAGCCAGGTTTTACATCTCACAGTGGCTGTCAAACAGGACAAACACAACTCCATGCTCCAGCTGCCCCTTGATCCTGTAACCCTTGACATGGCATTGCCCTGGCTCCACTGTCACCAGGACTTGCTGCGAGTTCTTTGCCACTGCAGATGGTCCATAGCTGCGATCACCCATAAGGCAGAGCTAACACCCCGCTAACCCTAGATTTGCCTTAAGTGTGTTCTTGCAACATCTCATGGACATCACTCATGTATTTTAACTGACCACAGAGAATTATTTCAGATGTTCTGCATGCAGCACACAAAGTGAGTCCGGAGGAGATTGAATGTGAGGCTGAGTACTAGACCAGCCTCACAGACCCCGTGTTTAAGATTCTAACTTGACATTTACACTCTCATTTATACAGAATAGGCACAGTAATGGCTGAAACATCATCTGCACAACAGCAGCTGTCCAGCTTCTGCAGCTACAGAGAACTTTGTTAGTGCTATCTGAAATCACAGAACCATCAGAGAGCCATAGACTGTCCCGTGTTGGAAAGGACCTCTAGTCCAACACTCCTGCAGTGAGCAGGGACATCTCCAAATAGATCAGATTGCCCAGAGCCTTGCCTAGCCTCACTCTGAATATCTCCAGGGATGGGGCCTCAGCCACCTCCCTGGGAAACTTGTTCCCAGCCTGTGATCATTTTCGTGGCCTCCTCTGGACCTGCTCTGTCAGGTCCCTGTCCTTCCTGTACTGAGGGCTCCAGAGCTGGACACAAATCAGGTACCACCTTTGTTTCAAGGACAATGCGCCCTCAGAAATTCCCAATTGCTATGTTTACTGACTCCAGCATGATGGAGTTATAACAGACAGTGTGAATACCCTGAGCTGGACTGGAGCATCAGGGGTGCTGCCTGGCAACCCTAGTGTCACCTCTCCTCTCCAATGTCATGGGCAACATGCTGCCCTACCATGAGCATTGCCGCCACAGTCTCCAGACTGATGCACAATTCCTCCACATCCCTTCACCTCTTCTAAAAACTCACAGAACTGGCTTCATGAGAAGTCAGACACAAAAGGAATGAGGATACAACCTAAATTCATTCCAGTCTGGACAACAGCAATCTCTAATCAACAATCCTTTGGTGACTGTGAGAACACTCCATTCCTCAGTTTGTGGACCTCAGCAGCGAGTGCTGTGGCAGGGAGCACAACTCAGGATTTGCTCAGACAACAAATTAACTTTACTGTTATTAACTATTCACAATTATCTGATTTAGCACATGGGTTAGCATAGCATGTGCTTGATCTTACATACAATATTTCCATGTTTTTAGGTCACAAAAACATCTTTACTGATGTCCTGAGTAGATGGTGACTGTAGGAATCACCAATTTCAGTATAGGCTTCACAGGACTGTTTTTGTCCAGCCCTGTCTCACCTCTCTGATCATTTTAACAATGGTTAAGCAGAACTGGTGGTACCTCTCCTGCATGAGCAGTGCTGCAACTTTAAGACTTCAGCAAAGATGACAGATAAGGTAATGAAGTGTCTGCCTAGGAGAACTCTGACTGCCTTCTGATCAGCTGACAGTGGTGACCACACTGCACAAGTTTGATACTCTCACGGCTGGTTTTTGGTGTTCTGTGAGTCACAGCAGATGGACTGGGGATACATGGAGTAAAGTGATCCTTCTATTTGCTCTCTTCCTCCCAGCAAGGGCAGTAGCACTGTCCCTCAGTAAGTTCACTCAAGCTTAGTCAGCTTCTGTCCCCTCTCACCACAGATCTTACCACTCCGGATGTCACGGCCTGAAGGATGAGTCCATTATGAATGAGATATGTTTGAGTGATTCTGGCCTCTATTGTCTAGTTTGGGATAGTTTTCCCACTCAAGTTGACTACGGCAAGTGCCAAAGACAGGAAGGCAGGAGATGCGCATTAATCACCTGAGTATGAATGATGGCCACAGTTCTGGTACTCGACTTCCCTCTTCTCTCAGCTCAAACACAACCCCCTTGTGTCAGTGCTCACCTCTGAGTTAAACTGGGCTCTGCCAACATGACAAACATTTACTCTCCTCCAAGCTCACCTGGAACACGAACAACTGACTCTTTGGACCGGATCCACAAAATCCCAAGACACAATATTGTTGGTAGGAACCTCCTCCTCCGCATTTACAGTTGTGATTTGATTCCTCCTGAAGAAGACAAATTTAGTTTAGTAATCACATTCTGTAAACCAAAAGTTTAAAAGTGCAAAAGCATGAATTCATGCAAATCCCCTCTAAATTACTACTTCTACCTCACCTCTGAAACAGAGTTCTCTATTTAACATTGGTTCTCTTTACCTCTCCTTAAAACTTAGAGTTTGATTTGTGTGGGAGGGCAGGACCAGCTCTACATCAGATAGTTCTGTCTGGAGTTTGCACATGGGAAGCAAGGGACCAGCACTTCAAGCTGAATCTGGAAATTCTTCTGACACATCCAGTGAGGAGATTGCAGGGAAACAGTGACAGGTTAAGATTTGAGGGCACACCATGCCATGATTATGCTTCAAATCTCCAGTTATACAGCTCTATTGCACTAACTACATGAACTCACTACAGTCTCACACACGTAATGTCTGTTGTGCTTTACCAGTGTTACTCACGGAGTTCTAAATATCAAATATAGACCACTTGTTCTTCACTCACCCAACTTGCACTCTAGCAACTACAAGTGGAGTAAGAACCTGCAATTGTTAAACCTGTAAACATCTAGCTGAGGGCACCTTGTATACATCTGCAACCTAACAATTACGTCACACAACTGCAAATACACTGTTAAGCACTGGGAGTTTTCAGCAGAGTACAGCAACACATTTTCTTTGATAATGCTGTTCTGCACCATTAGCTTTGATTAGTGGACAGAGAACTCTGAGAGGAATAAAGTTACCCAAGGCAAAACCATTACAATTTTACGTATCTATTCTGCATCATTAATAACCCAAACTGTCAGGACAGCTGCCTTACTTGGGCTGTGACCTGTTGAGAATGCATTCCTTCCAGACACGGTGAACCATGCGATTGTGGAATTTGGGAGCGATCTTGCCTGATTTCTTTGGACTGTGGACACTGACCATCCCCTCCTGCACGGCTGAGTGGCTGATGCTGCTCTGAGAGCATCCACTTTCTCCTGCAAAACAAACCAAGCATTAGTACTACAGCTGGTCTTCCCTGCCACATTTCATGCGTCTTCCTGAAAAGACTCTGACCCTCACAAGGCTGCTGACTGCACAGATGTTCACATTCACAAGGAAATGCTTAGACCATCATTTCAGAAGACAGACTAAATTACATCCCAAAGCAGTGCTTGCCTCTGGGGTAGCAAAGATGGCACTACGTTATATCACATCCACGTGCAACAGTCGTGCGAGAGCTGCACCTCACGTGAGACAACACACCCTGCTGCTAATCTGGAAGTAATTTAGAAAGCTCCCTGTGATTCCTCTTACTGAATAACAAAGCAGTAGCACAGCTAAGAGCTTTTCTACAATCATTCTGGACACCAAACCTGAATTTATGTTGTCTTTGGTGAGGTGTGTTAAAGATTATATTTGTCATGTTACAAAGGGATCTAAAAGCACCTATTAAGAAAATCAATAATTTAGACAGACTATTTCCAAAGAAGAATCAGTTCTTTATACTCAAGAGAAAGCCTCACTGAAGAAATGCATTAGTGTGACACTATTTCTTGATAATTCGCTTGAGCTGAAGCACCAGAACGAGAACTTGACCTAGTACATCCTCACAGATGGGATGTGCACTAGTACAGCAAGCGCTCGGAAGCTCTCTGTTAGCACACACTGTTAGCACAGTCCCTGGTGTTCTAGGTAAGGCATCACGACTACCAGAGAGATAACAAACACAGACACTACTCCATTTCTGATTTACATTCTGCTCCATACTTCTGTGATGCAGAAATCGTTCCAGCTCTTGTACAAGCAGATGTTTCTTTCTCTGCTGCGAACTATGGTTTTGTTTTCAATTAGCTGCAACAGCAGAGCCATTTCGCGGAGCTGAGCTCCATCAGCAGAGGGAGCTTTGGGCTCACTTGGGCTGGCAGCTGGGGAGCTGCTCGGGATGGAAAAGGAAGGAAGGATATGCCGCATTTTAACAAGGTCAAAGCCATGTACAGAACACTTTGTCCTCCTGCCTGATGCAATTTAAGAAGCCTCAGGAACAAGCAGCTGAAAGGAGTCCACCGCATCTAAGAAGGTAGCTCTGATTCTTTCTGTGAGGTGACTTTCAAAATACAACTTTTACAACTATGCACAAGCTGCCCAACCCCTCTGTCTGCTCTGATTCTTCATGCTTAGATTTGATTTCTCCAGTTAAACTCTCCCTGAATTTCTTCTTTTAAAGGATAATAATTAAAGAAGAGGCAGCCAAACCCACACACTCCTGGTCATACTGAGGCTTGTGGCTCCAATAATGTATTTCACCATCTTTCCAATGTTCTACAACACTGTGGACTCATCAGGTGATTGAAAAACAGGTCAAACCCTCAGCATTAGCCACTCTGTGTATGTGGGTGTATAAAGAATCCCCCAGCACATACATACATGACACATGCATCCCATACAACAGCAGGACAGGCACAACTGCCAGGGGGAAAAAAATCTCTGATGGAAAGGGAAGGACAGAAACTATGAGAGGCTGACCAAAGAGCTGCTGGAGCTTCCAAGTTTCGCCTGGGTGTGTTAGTAGTTGTTTTCTAGAGTTCTGGACAGTATCTATGCTATACAGAACAGCACAACATCAATCACAACTTTGCAGCAGACAAAAACATTTTGTTCTCAGACACTGACACTAATTTTTATCCATGAAAATCTCCAACAAAATACTGGAACATGTGCAAATAACTGCATTGGATACTGGTACAAACTGTGGCGGACACGAGCAGCCACTGCCCAGAGGTCGCGGCTCAACTCCTATGACTCAGCCATTCCCTACTTTCAGCAGCAGTTTGTTTCATTACCTAATTTACACACATGGAAAATATGGTTCAAAGAGACCTGAAGATATCATCCAGTCCATGTCCTGCCACAAACTGGATCAATGAATCTGACTGAGTTGTTTTTTAAACACAAGCACCAAAATCTCTGAAAATTAACACCCCAAAACTCCAACGACCCAACCACCTCTCTGCCAGCGGAAGTTCTGTAGCCTCCCACCAGCCTATTTATTTGAACAATTCATTGTCCTTCCTCAGAGAAGGATTTTCCTTGTGTTTTTTTTTTTTGCGTTGCTCCAGTTTAGCTCTGATACACACTGGTTGCTCAGAACGTTTCTCCTTTTCTCCTTTTATGTCTCTGAAGACTGTCACACTGGCTTTCCTTCACATTTATCTTTTCTAGACTAAACAACCTCAGTTCTTTCCATCTGCTGCTGTGTACAAGACCTATGGTGGTTCGTTCTCACTGCGCTCCTCCAGACTCCATCCAGTTTGTTCTCTTCTTTAAGCAATCAAACATGGATGTGGGACTGCAGCCCCATTCTCACTAGTACCAGGCAGAACTGAAATATTAGTGCCTCAGACTACTCCAGGTCTTGTATCATAAAATCATTAGGGATTGGAAGGGACCTTGAAAGATCATCAAGTCCAATCCCCCCGCCACAGCAGGATCACCTAGACCAAGTCACACAGGAATACATCCAGGCAGGTCTTAAATGTCTCCAGTGAAGGAGACTCCGCAACTCCCATGGGCAGCCTGTTCCAGTGCTCTGTCACCCTCACTGGGAAGAAGTTCCTTCTCCTATTTATGTGGAACCTCCTATTGCACCCCACATATCCTACTGAACCCCATGATTCTAGAACACAGTTACAGAAAATGGAGCTTAACTGTATTCACAGAATTTTGTTTAGGATGTGGCTTCTTCAGGGCTGTTTAAAGCAGCGGCTTTTGCTCAGCACAGACCTGCAGGACAAGTCCCCTGCTAAGGCTCATCTTTAACCAGCTACTGCTCACACACTTCTCCTGATCATGAGCTCCAAGAAAGTGAAAGACTGACTCCAGCCTCCCAGGTTTACTGCTTACCCATAACAGCCTGCTCTGGAGAAGTGGGAGGAGTGAGTGGCATCCCACAGGTACTAGCAAGATCCTTCACGCTACCAAGCCCCTGCTGTCCCACATTTATATGGCCTCCGGTGTTGGCAGCGTTCTGTGGCACAGGGATGTCACTCTGGGAGATGAGAACGAAGGCTGAAGGATAGACCATCCTTACACCACCTGCAAAGAAATGGAACAAGGAAATCTTAAAGATACCTGATAAAGTCCAGCAGCCCCAGCTACTTCCACTGGTTTTCAATGGCAATGAGACAAAACTTACTATGTGAAATAAAGAGCTAAGGAATTTTGTGTACTAATGTATATCTAACCCCCCATAACCAGCACAGAGCTGAAACAAGTAGCTCGATGCTGTGAATAATAGCATGTGGGATACAGGGAGTACAGAAGCTCGAGGCAAGATAACGAGTCAGATGTTCCTGTGTCAAGAGAGCTATGAGAGAAGACAGGAAAATTATAATGGCTGTTCCCGATTAATTAGATTTTTTTTTTAAAGAAAAAAAAAAACCACGTAGAAGAAAATAACCCTTTAGGCAGAACCCTGACACTTACCAACAATGACTTCAACTGCCACAGGGAAATCGTTGTCATATCCCAGCTCCTCTTCCTCCTTCATGGCTTCTTTTTTCTTCAGCACCATGGGGTAGAAATACTGCCACTCCTCCATCAGCTTACGCGTGGCTGGGTCTGACATCTTGTATGACTGGCCCGTGAGGGTACCATTCAAACCATAGGGGCTCACCAGCACTGCAAAGGAAGGAACAGCAGTGGTACAGCACTGGCATCTCTGCTGGGCAGACCCCAGCCAGTCCCATTTACATCATGATGTAAGGGTCTGTCGTCAGGGAAAGGGGATGGCCACACCAGGTGAGGGTGTGAATCTGAAGCACTGCCCAGCCAACCCTACCGAGCTAAATATGGACCTCCCTGTGGTTCTGGTTAATCATTCCCACAGTGAACTGCTCTAAGAGTATTGAGACAGCACTGGCTTTGGTACAGAGATGACCATACATGGAAATTATAGACAAGAGACAGTCAGCAACAGGGTTTTTACCAGGAACAGATGGTACAAGAGACTTCCCAGCATTAAAATCCCTGGGAATGGCACTGGATGAAGCTCTCTACACTCACAAGAAATAACAATCAGTTGCTCAACAACAGGTATTTCCATTCAGACTCAATGTTGCCCTTAGTCCCATCTGATTTGAGACAGCAGTGGGTTTAGCTCAATGAAATAAAACCTGCTATGGATTAAGTGTCTGAGCTGCTGCCACAACTTTACATTTAGAAACAAAATGTTTTCCAATAAAGCCTCTATCAAGTCATGTCTCTATAAATGCTCATCTTGTAAGTCTCTGGGTATTTCTTTAATGTATGTTTAATTTTATAAAGATTTCTTGCTTTAATTGCTTTGAAATTATAATTTCAGGCTGTAGCACAGACAGTGACTCAAATATTCCTGGATGGTTTTGATGTAGAGCATTGCACCACAATTACATCACAGATTTAATAACCCATTAATTTAATTCTGCAAAACTCTAATTTCTTACCCTGGCAAACAGTCACAGGTACCTCGAGCTTTTCACTGTTTCTGATGTGTTTTCAAACACACCCTTTATTCTATTTTTGTAAACAAAACAGTAGGTCATCTGTGAATGGAAAGCACTTGGAATCAGATTAGCTCTGTCTTTGTCTTCAAGCAGCACTGAAGTTGTAGGTTTGAGCCCACTGACCTAGATACTGTATAAAAAAATCAAACCAGGGCACTCATTTCAATAATCAGTATTTTTTTAAAAAAATTATTAATTTGTGTCTACTCACTATAAGTGTGCACCTTTAAAACCAGTGCTAATGAAATTCCCCCTCCTGCTATGCAAAATCCCCTCATCATTTGTGGCTGGCTCCAGCGCTGAAGTCCTAACAACACTGTCCTGAACGGCCGGTTGACCCATCGGAAGAGTTACCTTATCTTTATTCACCTCTGAAGAGACCAGGAGCGAGGTCCCAGCACACAGAGTGAGGGCTAAGGCCAGGAAGCTCCAAACACTGCTCCCTTACCTTGGAACGGTGCCGGTGACGACTGGGCCATGTGGATATGCTCTTCGTTGATCAGGTAGATCGGCTGGTGCTGGGCGATTTCCACGCTGGTGCACACATTGCTTTCCCCATGAAGAAAGAACGTGAAGGCACACGACAAGTGTTCACTGGAGAAGGGGAGAGAAGGATAAACAGATTTATTAGCTTGTTAATAGACTCATGGGAGAGAGCGACCCCAGACCAACCACAGCCCCTTCTGCTCTGTCACTTGTGGCACCAAATACAGGTTTCTACAACAGGGCAACCTGGCAGTAGACACTAGTTTGACCACTGTGGCAACCACCTCCAAGATCTGTTTTCTTACTTGATTCAACTAAAAAGATCATTACAAACAAAAGTGATTCAAGTAGTAAAAATAAGAGGTTTCAGAAATTCTTCCAAATTGACTCAGCAATGGGTTCAAGAGGAAAAGGAATAAAAAAGGATCAAGAGACAGGTTTGTCAAACAGCTCCTGAGTCTCCCTTAAAGAAACTAAAAGCACATGATCTCAGATGAACCATGGATTTCCCATTGACCATTAAACTCAATTTGAAGAGAACAGTATTTAAAATGTTCCCCCTTTATTCTACCCATAGAGTGACCTCCTGTCATAGTTAACTATCGGCTTAAATATCCCTTGACTCAATAAAAAAATAACTCCCCCCCCAATTTTATGCTTTTAATCATAATTTTAATCATAAAAATATTTACAGAGCTGCAGTGGTGATTATGCAGTGATTTTTCTGTCTAGTACAATAGCTAGGCACAGTTTTATGGCCATTGGCTTTGGCCTCAGGCCAGCCATAACGCAAGTGGTGTTTTAAAGTCAGTTCCTGCTCTCACCAAGAAGAAACAACACGGGCAACTACAGCAATTTCACTATAGTGATGAAGTCAATCACCTGCTCTACCACTGTTCACAATTTTTATACCAAGGCACTGATAGTGTGGAACAGGGAGCTGGTTTACTTTCACTCAGTGATCCTACACATTGTATAGAACAACAATGATCCTGTACTACAAAGTGTGAGCCTCAACCACCACTACAAAAACCCTGAAGAAAATAGTCAATTGAGAAAACAGAATAGGAAAGGTTGTTTTTCAGTTAAGTGACAGAGAACAGCTACACTTCCTTGATGCTACCATCCCCTATCCAGAAAGTCTGTTGCAGTAACTTAATCCCATTAAATAAAAGGTTTTGTTAGATTTCCATTTTCACAATGAAAAGAAATGTCACTATCATTGGTAAACTGATCATTAATTTACAGGGGAGAGAGGAAACAGGATACGGGACAAAGATTGCTATCCATCTTTTTTGCCACAAGAAGACAAACAAATCAATTCATGTAGAAAAAACCCCAGTTGAACAGATTTCTGTACACACAAGAAACACAGCAATAAAAGCAAAGCTCTATTATTTAATCAAAACCCATTAGACTCCTTACACAGGATGATAGACCTTAATAGCAAAAAGGGCTTGATAAATAGAAAATCATGAGATATCAGTTCTGGGATCAAGTGGGGATAATCTCTACAAACAGTTCAGCATGCAGCAGGTCAGCCTTTCTGAAGCAGAGAGCAAAGCCCTTTGTTGAGCAGCCATTTCCAGCTCCTGGCTTTAGGATATTACACAGGAATCTTTCAGATTCTGCAAGCACTCTACAGTGTCTACCGGGGAAAGTCTCACTTGTCTTCTATTGAACCGAAGGGGAAAATGGCCTTCTGGGACCACACAGGGACCCTTTCAAGTCTCTTGCAAAGCGGTCTGGCATGAACGAACTGCATGCATCTTATTCAGCATTCACCACTGTCCACAAACATGGAGAGAGTAAGAAATACCTCAAATCAAGGTTTAATGGGCAAGACATGGCTTGGTTTCGCAGGGAATTGAACAGACACCACTCACTTTTTCCACTGAGAGTCAATTAACACAGAAATGAATTGCTAAGTTCAGAAAATTAAATAGCCTTGGACAAGAAGTGCTCACAAGTGATGGCAGGAAAAAACCCCAAATACAGTATCGGCTCTTCATAACTTCCTGCAAATAGCACAGATTAAAGAATAACAAAAATTACATTGCCTATGAGCAGCAGCAAATGCTGCACTAGAGTAATTTCTAGCCCCAGACCCCAAGTCATACTCTGCTATCGCCAGAACTCACCATCTCAGTCAGCCACATCTTCCTTTTCCCCAGAGCAGTGCTAAGCAGTCAAACAATAACAGAATCGTTCAGGTTGTTAAACCTCTACTAGAGCACAGCACTATCAGGGACAAGCTGCTTTACAGCTGTGAATGATCCTGCATCTGAGAATTTCATAAGCCAGAATGCTAAAAGACTAATTCAGCTTTCCCTTCAACTTTACAAGTGGTTCCAGATAATTATCAGTTATAAAAAACCAAAAGCATTTCCACAGCATTAATCATAAAATCATGGAATTGTTCAGGCTGGAAAAGACCTTTAAGATCACCGAGTCCAACCATGAACCCAACTGTCTGAACCCACTGCTAAACCCTGCCACTGCAAACGATTCCTGAGGCAGCAGTGTGCCGCAGCCATTCGTCCCACAGGGAAGTCTCACCCACACACGGAAATGGAATGGCTGAAACGCCTTCTACGACGCTGTTGTGGGGCACTTGTCTGTTTGGAGGGGAGACACAATGGTCTTCAGAGTAAGTAGAGCCCAAAAAAAGAAGCAGGATAAAAGAAACCACTCTGAGAGCTACCTTAGTCTGCTGGTTTCCAAGCAGAGTGCCCAGTGCTCCTGTATACAGACAGACACTGTGTGAAGACACAGTCGTACAGCCTGGAAAAAAGCTAACAGAACACATCCTTCTATTTCCTTGTCGTGGTACAAAGTCACACAGTGACAAGTATTCTGCTGCCGTTTTCCTTCACTTTTATTTTGACCGTGTTCTGGATGTTGTGATCCTTTTCCAAGCAAGGAAGCTGAAAAGGAAAAGCCACTTCAAAACAACAGTGATTTCACATCATCTTTGGTCACAAAAGGAATGATCCATGTATTTCTTCTCAGTACTGCGGGTGTTTTCTTTCCCCACAGCACAGAAAATGCTTCAAGTAAAGGGTATTTAAGTGGATCAAACCTTCTGTTTGGCACCTATCACCCGCATCCAATACCAACAGTCTCTCAGTTGTTTCTTCTGGGATCTTCATTACCTCAGATAACTTCTGAAATGCCTACAAATGCAGCTGAACACCCTGAAAGGGTAAAATTCAGAACCCCCCCAAATTCTTTGTGAATGGCAATCCCTCAGTCTCTATACATGGAAATAATACTATGTTAAATTCACTTATATGATCAGGACTATGGAAACACGACCAGGTTTAAATCCCACAAGGAGAACCAACACCTGATGGGCTCATGTGTTTTTTCCAGTTGTCCGTAGGATTATGGAAATAAACACCCAAAGGAAAGGGCACTACTTCATGTTCAAACCAAACAGACCATTCCCAAACAAATAATACCAGTGATAAGAACATCCACAGCTCCGGCACTTCATAACCAAACCTGTGTGTGAAGCCCAACTGTTCCTCATAATTGACCTCAAAACTGGGTCAGAAATGTGAACATCAATTACTTCAGGAAAATGGTAATTGAAAAATGCCAGTAGCCAGCACTTTGGGATTTGGAGAGCAGCAAGAAGAATCTATGCAAAAAACCCTGTAATTTTTGTTTCCTTATTCACGGGATATAAAAAAATAGTTTGATAATATGAATGTTATAATTGTCGAAATGGTTGGTACTTTGGAAAACACCTGCTGTTGTGCAGGGAACAGTTTCTGAGGGAGATTACGTCCCAAACGCACTGACCTGCTTATGCACCCAGAAACTGCAACGGGTTGTTTAGAACGTGGTAAAAGAGTGAGAGTTGTCTGTGAACATTTGTTCTGGTTTTAGAACCATTTTAGTAATTTCTTTAAATACTTAAACTGAACTGCCTTCCTCCGCCAGGAGGCTGCTGGCAACCTCTTGCCTCTCTCCTTTAGTTTAAGCCATTGTCCATAAAACAACTGACTGTCTACAGTTAATTATATTTTATGACCAACAAATTGTATCGCTGGTCTAATTCCCCTCAAAATCAGGGTTGGGATCTGGGAACCTCAAAATAACTTTATCCAGCCTGATCAGAGGAAAGAAGCAGCAGCAAAGCCACAGGCAGGAGGAAACCAGAGCCCTGGCAGTGAGACTGATCTCTTGTTTGATAGGGACCATGAAAAAAGAGCATAAAAAGGCCCAGAACAGGTTTGGAACGTAACAACATGTGAGAATATCATGAAATAATCCCCTTTACATTTGTCTAAAGCAACAGGCCAGTGATGAGCAGGTCACAGCGGTGGTCTGGACAGGAGATGGCAGCACCTGGACCCAGGTAACACTCCAACAGGTCAGAGGAAATGATGGAAATAACCTTTAATAACCACTGCTCTCCCATAATGCACAGGTTTCCAGCACAACTCTACAGGATGTAACGATGCTCCAAGTTAGGAACTAGAGGGACTTTCCACTCAGGGAGCGGAAGAGGACCTGTAACTGAGATTCCATCAATGGCAGCAAATAAAAAAGTCCAGGACTAATTTTCTGGTCCTTAGGGGAACTGGCACATCCATGTGGCAAAAGCTCTTCACTCCCAGGAGGCAGCCACTACCCACACTGACCCACTGGCAGTGGTGCTGTGCCCAGGCTCTCCTGGGCATTCTATTGGTGCTCGAGGCCAGGAGGAGAGCCCACCCCTGGTAAGGGGTCTTGAAGCCACACCAGTGCCCGAGTTCATGCCCTGTCTGCTCACCAGAGTGGTGTAGATACAGTCTGGGAGGCAGAACTTCTATGTGGGATTGCTCGTGCTTCCAAGTGACCCCTAACATACCCTCTCTGCCTTCCAGAGGGAGTCTGGATGTGCCCAGGCTGGAAGAAGACAAAATGCTCCATTAGTAAAAGTCTAGCAGTGCACAATATCCATTCTAGAAAACCTGGCCTCATCAGCAGTTGGTTTTGCAGAACCCACAACCAAACCACCAAGGGAAGTGTTCTCAGAGCCCAGTCCCATTCCATGGACACAGCAGCCCTCCAGCACACAGAGGCAGCAAAGCTGAGCACACTTCTGTATGGAGTGTGAACTCCTTTGGCTGTGCTCTCCATGTTATGCACTCATACCCAAACATGTGCAACAGCAACCCAGAGCCTATTGCGAGCTCTAACTCCACCTACCCACCGCTGGCAATGGAAGACTCAGTACCCAGCCACATCCAGCACATGCTATGGAGAAAGTGCTGTGGCACCCAGCCACCACAGCCCCTTCAAGGGGAGCTGGGTGAAGGCTAACAAAGACCCAGATGAAGCCACATCCTGCAGCCACTCCACTGGCTCACAGAATTCAAAGCATCTTTTCCATGACTCACACTGTTGTCTCATGAACTAGGGAAACTGATACTGGAGTAACCTGGCTACCCAGGGAAAGCGATCTGTCCCTCAAGCCGTGAATGTTTGTACAGCCGGGCAGGACTGCAGCAGAGCAAGCTGCACATTCAATCCCTCTGCTTTGGCAGTTACTGCTTTGCTGTTCCTTCTGGTGTCTTTTCTCCTGTTCCTCTCTTACCAGCCCCCAGAAAGAAAAGGCAAAGGAAGAGAGAACACCAATTCTCAGCACTGTCCAGAGCTGTAGTGGAAGTATTTCCTATGCTGTCTCACATATCCTGTTGTATTTTTCAAGTGCCTGAGCCAAGCACACCGACACTTGGTATAAATATTAATTCCCCTAGGTGTTTTTCCAGCGGTAGAGTAAAGCACCGAGATAAGAGCAGCACAATGCTGCCAGCACTCAGATAACATTATCTAAACACTTGCTGTGCTATAGACTTATTATCTCAACATTTCCTCAGTTGTCACCAGCCAAACCTCTTGCCAAGGCTAACACAAACTCACCACTGAGATTCTCCTCCCAACCCATCTCTCCCCGCCCTTGGTCCTCCTCTCTAACTGGATATGCAGGGTGACCCACTGGCTGGGGATCCCACGGTTACAATCACTGCAGTGTGGCAGGGATAATAGTGGTGTGGACACCTCCGACATGTCATGGGGAACCTGCTTAGCCAACATTCTGAGGAGGAAATTAATTTCACGGTTGTCTCTCTGTGCACAAGATCTACTCCAACTCTTTGCTGTAGGAAAGGCTAGGCATGACAAACCTTCACCATGAGACTACAAACTGCCCTGAGCCCCAGCGCTAGCTCTTTGTGGTGTCCTGGATCAGGAGAACACCATGTTGGGTTTTTGAATGACCTTCATCAAGATGGACTGGACTATACACAGACAACACACCGGGGCTTACACTGTAAGTAAATGATGCTGTGACACTGCTCAGGCTTGGAAGAAGTTTTCACTTAAGAAAAACACCACTGAGCTTTTGCCACACAACTTCTGCAGGAGGATCATGTTCTGCAGCAAGAGCCCACTCATTTTTCCCCTGAAACCTATTCAGCAAAAAGCAGATTTTCACAATAGATCACAGTGATGCCTCATACTCAGTTTGGGGTTTATTAATGGATTATTTAGAATTTATAAGTAGCTCCTCCAGGGTACCAATATTGTGAGATCTTCTTCCATGAACAACTGAAGGAGCACTTACACCCCTGTAGTTCCCAGTGAAACACTGCACAATCAGAGGTGGGCATGTCCTCTAAGTGTCCACAATAAACCCCTTATTGTTCTCTACTTAACAGGTTCTCAGGTTGGACATGGAAGAGCACTGATTTATTACCAGCTGCACATATGTATGTGGCTTGTCAAAACATGCTACTCTCATCTAAAACGTGATTCTCATTACTTTTAGGTTGAATTGAAGCAATTCCTGGGTGGGGGATGGTGACTGAAGGAACAATCCACAATGATCCAACATCCCAGCTAGATAACTCCATTAGGCAGTGGGCTGCCATAGCCATTTTTTTTTAAAAAACACATTTTTTCCTGAATCTAGCCAATAAAAAAAAAATTATAAAAAAGAACAAGAGGTCTCCTGGATCTCTGACGTAACATTTCCACAAGGAAATTCACCCCTCTGGAGCAAGTAAGTGATGCTGTCAGCACTCCACTATCTCGTACAGCTCCAGGCATGAGAGATTCCCTAATGCAGTGGTTAGTTTCCTTGCTTGTGTGTCACACTCAAGAACTCTGGTGAGTTACAACTACGACAATTTTGAACCAAAAAATTATTCTAGAGAGTCTGTCATATTCAGGAGGGAGGTCACATTCACTGGGATAGGATACTGGGTGCTGCCTGTGGTTGGGACTATGTTTCTATTGCAATACAGGAGATCTGCTTCTCGACAAGACAAAAACACACCAGAAAGAGAAACATGAGGGTTATGCAAAGCACACCAAGGTTAATGCTCAAATAAACACCCAGCTTGGGAAGTTTTGAGCATCTTCAGATGCACATCCTTACCAGAAATGAGGAACTTGCTCATACCTGAACTAATATTACCAGTTCTTCTAAACCCAGCAGCTCCAGGAGCTACAAACTGAATTAAAAGTAACTAGAAAACTGTCAGAACAAAAGTGATCTCCTTGCTTCAGCATTCTCTAAATACCATCATCAGGGGAAGTTTTATACAAAACCTCTAACCCTGCTGCTGCCATCACCCCTTGGACACCTCTGTGTTTGAGCTGAAGTCCTTAGGAAAATTCCACCAAGAAGGGAACACTCTAAACCAGCAGCGCAGCCTGACAGCAGTGACACATCACTAATTCATGGCACATGAATAAGTTACATGCGAAGTTCCATGAGGCGCCTCCAGAAAATCCCTCTCTCTTTGCACTGGGAATCTTCACATTTCATTAACCCCCACATGGGCACAAAAACACCTCAGAACTGCAGTGAGTAGTTGTGCTCTGGAGAGCAGGACTGGAAAAAATCCTTTTGAATATTAATAACCTAAAACTCCAGAACAAGCCTGACGAGCACTGATGGAGCTTTGCCAACCAACTATTCCATTTCTTCAGCCTAAGGCATAAACTGACCTTTTCTTAACAGCTCAGAACTGCAAAGTTTAAACCCCAGGTCTCCTTGAATTCAAGTTCTCCTTGGTAATTTTCTCTCAGGTACGCAGCTATCAGGTAGCTGTCTACAGTGAGCTTCACTAGAATCATCAGCTGGTACAGCTGCAGTGACCCGCTCACAGCTGGAGCTTCCTCTTACCCCTACAGAGACAATTTCAGCAGTTGTAAAGTGGGTAAAATACCATCTTTTCCGGTAATATTTGCATCATGCTGCTAAACATTTCAGATGTCTGATGATCTGGCTTGATCTCAACAACAATTAGTTAGAAATTATCACTCTTGATACCCCATAACTTGAATGTGAAGCCAACCAGCATTGCTGTGTGTTCTTGTAGGGCTGTGCAGAGTCTGATCTGCCACGTGTCTGGTTATACGATGTATGCGGCCACCTCTGCACAAATAACAGCTTGGGATAACCCACAAATCCTTTCCTCAGTGTGGGAACACCTCTGTGAAATAGCTACCCTAACACATTAAAACAAATGAAAATTGCTCCACAATAACCCGAACTAGAAGAAGTAAAGTGTAATGGGGAACTAACATGACCCTAAGATGATTCCCAGACTGACAGAGAGCAAAGCAGGCAGTGGGACCCTGTGTGCATTGCCTGGTTAAACACAGGCAGGGGTTGGTTGCAGCTTTACACTTATCTTGTCCAGTATCTTCAAAGACTGCAAGATCACCAAGCATAAATCCTACAAATGGAGCTCAAAACTCACAAAAACAGAGACCTCATAAAAGAAAAGACAAATGTTTCTTATAATAACAGAACCTGATTTTCTCAAAAGCAGGCAGTGGTCTCTCCCATTTCTTTTGGGCTAATTTACGAAGCACTGGCCCAGTGTTATCAATTCATAGCAATTTACCAGCTCATAGACCCTACAATTCATTTGCTCTAGCTCAATTTCAATTACTCTTCTGCTCCGTCACCAAGATGCTCTCCAGACACACGTGTGCAGGCTCTGCCAGCACAGAAAATAGATGCAGAAGCAATAAAATTAACCCCCCAGTGTACCAACAGGGCTCCAAGCACACAGGTGTATTTTTCCTGTCTCCTAAGGTAGGTTACGGACCCTCCCTTCTTTTGCCCTCAGGACAGACAGTGCTGTTATCCAAAGCAGCCCTATTATCAGCTTAGAGTATTTGGAAAGGCCAGTCCTGAAAAAAGTGGCAACCTAAGAGAGGAAGGATGGACAAAAGCTCAGACTTTGTTGTTGTTAAGTTCACTGGAAATGAAGTGACGTTTATCAGTTCTATCCACAGAGCAAATACATCAACAAGGCAATGTGGTTACTGGTTCCTCCAGCACAGAGAGAAGGGGATGGATATTATTCCCCACATCCATAAAACTGACAGGGCAGTTTTGAGATGTGCTTTCCAGCAGCTACTTCCTATGAGCACCTCAAGGGAAAAGCAGAAGCTAAACCATATCATGAGCTTTACCACATAAACCCACACAACCCTAAAAAAATCCCAAGTCTTCTGGTACTAAACCCATGCTTCGATCTTTTCCAGTTTTTCTGGCAGGTGAATTTGAAGCCTGGATCTCTCCAGGGCAGAAGCAGCCCTGCTCCTTGAACATCTAAGCTAGGGAACTCCTGACCATCTCAGATCAGTTTTAAATGACAGCTGGATACAAGATCTGCAAATGTGGAAGACTTGATTCCCCTTTACAGTTATTTCTCCCTTCAGAATAAATCTTCTGACACCTTTAAATTGATATAGATCTGTGATGATAACCCAGTATTGAAATTACAGAAGAGATCTGCATCTTGATGGAGAGCTTTAATATTCCTAGCACTTGCAGCTACACTCTTAGGTTTGGCAGAAGGACAGCACTGGTGGGAAAAAGATTTTTTTTTCTGTCCCCTAAAAGAAAAACCTTCAGCTGTATCTTGACTAAATTATTTAGTTTAGAAACAAAACCAAACACTTAAAACCCATAAAACCCCCCAAAACTTAAGCAAAATATCTAAACTTCTCTACATTTCTCTGTACTCAAATGTTGCTCAAGGGCCGAGGACTAAGTCAATGATGCTCTTAACACTTCTACTAAAGGGCACAAAGTTCAGCGAGTTACACAGAACAGACCCAAATGGTTAAGCGACCCAAACCCCACTCATTTTGCAGCCTGGGTTCAGAGGAAACATTATCCTTCACTGTGCTGTCTGGGCAAGAGGCTGCAGAAGACATCAATCCCTGCTGACACACGCTGAAATCTGTGCTCTGAGCCTGCGTCCAGCTGCACTGGAAGAGGGTGGCTGCACAAAATCAGCTCCCGTGTCCATTATGCAGCATGATCACAATTAATGGAATAAATTTTATGATTCAAAACAGCATTAAGCCACATGCTAAAGCCATGAAAGATGCATTAATTTATTCACTGCCATGTGCTTGCTATCCTTCCACTTGCAGAGTGCAGTTTAATTGACTAGTTTACAGACCAATCAATCCCTTCACATTCAAGTCAATCACTGAATCCTCTCCAAATAACTCAGCTCCTACGTGCTGGCTCCCATTTGATGTCCTCGGGGAGCAGATGCTGTCCAAGTAGGTGGCACATGAACCACAGGCAGCAGCAGCCAGAGACCTGCTTAAGCAGGAGTAGGAACCATCAGAAAATCACAGTTTAGTCAACCACATTCACCTGACTGTACCCTGAATGTTGCCTTTTCTCTTCACTCAAGTGACAACTGCTGGTGCCAGATAGTTATTTGCTTGATAGTTTCCAATCCTCATGTCCCTCCTGCTCCACTCTTCTCTCAGCATAGTTCTACAGGTTTTTGCCATGTCACCTCACTCTTCTGCTGTCCTTTCTGTTGTTTGTGTCAGTGTCCTGGTCTAGGGTTGCTCTTGGGATCTCACTGGGTCATCATAATACAACAGAAAATGAGTGGCATAATTAATGCTAAATCACAGAATCCCAAAATGACTGAGGCTGGAAAAGCCCTCTGAGCTCATTCAGCCCAGCCAAGGACCTAACATCACCACAGCGGCCACACCAGGGCACTAAGGGCCACAGCCACTCTGTCCTTAAACACTTCCACGGGTGGGGACTCCATCACTGCTATGGGCAATCCATTCCAGTTTCTGATCACCCTTTCGTGCCACCTGTGCCCACTGCTGGCTCCCGTTCAGTTGGCTGTAATTCTGGACAGTCACACCTTGTTTACCCTCTCATTTCTTGACTTGAAAGCTCAATATTTCAGGTTCTGTAATAACCATCTTACTTTCAGGACTGTTCCCCTCTGTAATGAGGATTTCACTTCTCCTTGCCCAGCACACATACCCAAGTTACAGATCCACTCATCACAATGTACGGCTCCATATCCCTTCACAAACACCACAACCTCATTTCTTTATGAGCTACAGGAAAATAATTTGGTATTAAAGAGAGGGAGGGATGGATTTGTCAGCCAAGGAAATCACTACTGAGAAGGGTACCAGAGGTATTGGACATCATCCCAAAACAATAAACACCAGTAACATAATCTTAAAAGGGGTAAAAAGAACAACTGAGACTTTGTCCTACTAAAACTCCTCACAATGTCACCAGCACCAGAAGCAGTTGGGAAGTTTCACAAAAAATTACAGCCTATGGGGTATCAGAACACCCAGGGGCCGTGTCTGTTTAAACAAAAAGGTAAATGTGAGAGTGAGTCCCACAGCTTCCCATTTCTGTAAGCTGCCCAATGAAGCACAAAATTTGACAAGAACAATTATTTCAAATGAACTGTAGTTTTTAAAAAAAACCCTCCTGAAGGAACGGGAAGTTCAAACGAATCAAAATGAAAGGAAAATATTATTTCTGTACATCAGGCCAAGATTTGTGGAGTTTTAAACATTGCATAGACACAGAGTAAACAAATTAGCTGAAAGCCGAAGCATGTTCCAAGAACACAGCTCAAGGAACTCATGAGAAGAAAAAGTAATTACTGCATCATGCTAAGCACAAGATATCCCACAAGATTTTCAGTTCGCTAAGTAATCTTAGAATAAAAATTATTTCCTCTGTAGTTTTTGCTTGGAACTAAGAACAAGATTCTGTCTGAAAGTGCTACTAAAACAAAGAGGAAAACCAACCCAACAAAAACCCCAAACAACCCCAAACCCCAACGTTTCTGCAGTGAGCAGCATTTTCTAGAAATACCTGACATAGCAGTCATGCACCTCTGGGAAAATGAAATGAGAACCAGTGCTGCAGAGCTGAACTCGTCAGGGAGCTCTGGATAGCAGTCTCTGCTCACACTCAAAACAACCTGATCATGGGAGAAAGGAAAACCAGTACCAGCTATTGATCCTCAGTCAGTAGCTATGACAGTGCAGTGTTGAGTTCTCTGTAGGAAAACACATGAGGATGTTGTGCAGACTCTGACCAGCCTCAACCTCCTCAGCCCCCTGAGCCCGTGTCTTGGCTGCTGCCCCCGGAGCTTTGCCACTGCAGACAGTTCTTGAGGCAGGAATGTACTGCAGCCATTCGTCCCACAGGGAATTCTCACCCACACACATAATTGGAATGGCTGAAGTGCATTCTGCGATACTGTTGTGGGGTACTTGTCTGTTCGGAGGGGAGACACAATGGTCTTCAGAACGAACAGAGCCCAAAAAAAGAAGCAGGATAAAAGAAACCGCTCTGAGAGCTGCCTTAGTCTGCTGGTTTCCATGCAGAGTGCCCAATGGACAGGCACTGTGTACAGACACAATCATTCAAGCTCATCCAGTCCAACCATTAACCCAACTGTCCAAACCCACTTCTAAACCCTGTCCCTGAGCTCCAGATCTCCATGACTGTGAAACATGGCCAGGGATATACTGAGTCAACCTCCTCCCTGGGCAGCCGGTTCCAAGGGCTGAGGATCCTTTCCAGGAAGAAGTTTCTCCTCAGAGCCAACCTAAGTTTCCCCTGGGGCAGCTTGAGGCCATTTCCTCTTGTCCTGTTACTTGTTCCTTGTGAGAAGAGAGCACCCTCCATGTCTCTGCACCCTCCTTTCAGGGAGCTGTAGACAGCAATAAGGCCTCCCCTCAGCCTCCCCCTCTTCAGACTTAATATCCAGGTACCTGCAGTTCTGAGCTTCTGTGGACAATACAATCCCACATACAAGCAGCAAGTGGGGAAAATGCAGTGTGCCCTATCTTCTAACCAGCCTCACCAGATAAAGCACTGAGAGAGAAACCAAAGGGAAAATCTGAGCTCTAGCAGCCATGTGCACAAGCTACTGCCAGGTGAAGTAGCCACATGGACACAAACCTCTGGAGATTGCACAGGGCTCAGGAAGCTTAGCTGAAAACCCCAAAGGCTTCATTATGCACAACTGGTCACTGAGACTTTGCAGGAATTTCCTCAAGGTCAGAAACATTCTCTTCACGCTTTCAATTCAATACTGTTAAATTCTGACTCAATTATAGGGTGAAGAAAAACTAAATAACCATTTCCCAGTACTGGTTCCTCCTCCTCCCAGCTGGTAGCTTGACAGCCTGCCAGGAGCAACGAGCATTTGAACTCGGGTCCACACTACAGCTCTTACTGTTACCATCACTCAGAAAAAGAGAAAGCACAGGGAACAGGGGAGAAGGGAAATGAGTTAGACTGAAATCACATCCATATCCCTCTGTGTAGTCTGCAGCTTCACCATCCAAGTTTTTCTAGTCTGGCCTGGAGAAAACAGCTTCGACCATCATTAATAAAATGGAACCAAAAGGAGTCGAACTTCCATTTCCTCTACTCTGAACTCCTTAAGCTTCTTAACTTTGACAAGTCATGGTGAGCTGTTATCTCCCCAGATATAGCACACAGGTTGTTCAGAAGCTTTGACAGACAAAAGCAATCTTCACCCTCAAATCACCTTCCAATGATGCACATTGTCCCTTTGAGAGAGCTTATTGCAGGTCTGCCCACTTATCCAGACATTCACCACCAGTTAATGGCCAACACATCATCTTTTACACCAGGGAGGTTGATCTCTAGCAGAAAATTCTCCCACAGCATCAGCAAGCCTCTGTAGCCTCATGTAACTTTGGTCTCTGTACTGGCATGTCTTGTATCTTCCATACTCTGCTCTCCAGAGTTGCCTGGATCCACCACATCCCAGCAATGACAGCACATTCTGTCCTAACAACCTCTGCCCCGCAGGAAAGAGCTCACAGCAGACATGAGGAATTTCTCAGAAACACTGAACTGCTCTTTTTTCATCCTGACATCTGAACAGAGGCAAAGTCCTTACAACATCATGTTCACATGCCCCGTCAAGGAGGAAGTTGCTCCCTTTTGAAAATGGTGGAACTGATAACTTGTCTGATGTCTATCAGGAAACAGGAGAAGGATTTTGAAGCTGTGAACACAACAGGCTCTGTAATCTTAACACTGTTGACACAGAGGTGCTGGCCTCATCACGCCCCGACATCGCTGTCTGCACACAGACCTGCATCAGCTACCAGTGAGATGTGTTCTACTACTCCAGAGAAAAGTGCACACAGATGCCCATGAGCAGGACAGCAAATAGCACAGTCAGAGGGAAGGTAATGGAACCACCAGAGAAACACATGCTGCCTCTGCCAGTGCTTAGTGATCTGTTAAAGAATTCCACTGTACACTGAGAGTGTTCTGAGGGTGACATAATATACACTCTGCAGGAAGGTGCTACCACATTCCCTTAGGCATCTTAACTTTTCTGACCTTGCTGCCACAGAATCATAAAGTCATAGAATCATTAAGGCTGGAAGAGATGTTGAAGATGACCAGATCCAACCATCGACCCAAAAGCACCAAGCCAAATAAGCCACGTTTCCAAGTGTCACATCTACACGTTGTTTGAACTCCTTCAGTGATGGTAACTCCACCACTTCCTTGGACAGCCTGTTCCAACATTTGACCATGGACAAGGGGGATGGCTCCAAGCTAAAAGAAGGGAGATTTAGATCAGATCTCATGAAGAAATACCTCCTAGTGAAGGCACTGAGGCCCTGGAACAGGTTGCCCAGGGAAGTTGTGGCTGTTCCATCCTTGTCAGTGTCTAAGGCCAGGATGGATGGGACTCTAGGCAACCTGCTCTGGTGAGAGGTGTCGCTGCCCATGGCAAGGGGTTGTGTTGGGGCTAGTTGAGCTCTGCGGTCCTTTCCAACATAAACCAGTCTGTGATTCTGAGATCCCTGTTAATGTTAAACCCCTCGGTTGGTACATTTGAGCTGTAAGAATAAGGTCTCCCAAGTGAAATACCAAACATGATGGGCTGTAACATGATGTCTGAGTTTGGGAAGGAGGACAACATCCTTCCTGTTTGGGTACAAAGTCTTTGGAGTAAGGCATATAATGGTTTAAGGAAATGATCAGTACTGGGAAAACCAGCAATGTTTATAACATTTAACAGTTAGTTCTGAGCTAACTACTGACTGCTAGAGCTGGTCTGGGGACAGCAGATGCACCAAGACTGTTGCCAGAGCATTACAGACTGGACTGCAAACACCACCAATTTCTTAAAGCACCTAATCCCATGTGCCTCACAAGAACTTTGTAGTTAACCACATTGTTCCTTACAATTTCTCATTCTGTACATCCCAAGGGGTGACAGCAAGCAGTGCAATACCCACCCAAGCTGGTCCTAGAATTCCTATTTCTAAGCTCCTCTTCACAAAGCAGAAAGGATTTATCTTTTCCAGCAGCCACAGGAAATCAAAGGAGCATAGGAGGGAAAAAATGTTTAAAAATGGTTTCAGGTGCCAGATTTTATTACCCGTGGGAGTTGAAAAGAAATCGAGATCTAGGAACGTTATTCAGAAACAACATACAGCCTGGTTTCGTAAAAATGATTCAGATTTAATCCCAGGGCAAGACATGGCCATGAAATGGCTTTAGCAGGGTCTGTTTTCCTCGTGTGAGGATCAATTCATGAGTTGAGTACGAGGAAAGACTTCCTTCGGGGTTGAAAGGGTAATTTAGTTTCTATGGTCCATTAATTTCTTGGCTTCTTTCCCTGCTCTGTTCATTAGCGTGAAGTGCAGTGATGAGTTTCAGAACATGGAAGTTGAAACAGCATCTACAAAATTCCTTCACACAACGACGGTAAAACAGCTCTCGGAATTAACACAGCTTTGAAATGCTCTGACCTAGAATTCATATCGGTGGCCTGCACCAATAACCATTTTTACCTTGAAAAATTACACAAATTCAGTTAACGACACTGCTCAAGGCTTCTCACAGCAGTATTGAAGCCAATAGACAAACTAGCTGTGTTTCAGCTGAATTAGTACCAGATGGAGAAGATACATTACCCTCCATCACAAGGTTAAACAGATAATTATGAAGAAAAAAGCAACTTTGATTTTATCTGATCCTTTTAATATTGCAGGCACAAGGAGTAACTAATGCATAGCAGTTTAGGAATGAGGAGAATTATTTAGATCACCTGAAGAAACAGACTTCTCCAAGATTCTTTTCCTTCCAGAGGCACAGGCTGCAACCACTGAGCTGAAGACCCCGACTTTGGCACCAAGAGCGTGAGCTTTTGGTCTGTGAGTTCTGGACGAGTTACTGCTCTGCCCTGGCTTTAGACACCAACACGATCTGACCCTTTTCTTGTAGAAGGCAGGAAGAAGGCAAGGCTCATGTTCAGCTCTGTCAGCCCATGGGCCAACTCAGTGCTACACCTCTGTAACATCCACCTGAACACACAGGGAAGAGCCAGCCCTTCTCATATGGGATTAGATGGCCCTGGGTTAAAACAGGAAAAGAACAGAAAGGTATTAGGAGCAGCCAGAAAACTATTTCAACTGAGCCTTCATGTATCCCCACCTGTAGCTCAGGGCAGGGACATTTACTAGTGGTAAAACAAGGTAGTACTGCAACCACTCTCTGCTCCCAGGTGGGTTTGGTACAGCAAGGTCCTCCTCACAGGGAGGGTAAGAAATTCTAGTGACAATATCCTTTACCAGCATTTAGCCTGAGCCTTTCCATCACCAATTGCACCATGCGGCTCTGGCTGTTGAGGACAGCTGTGCTTCACCAAGCTGAACCCACTGGGGTTAGACAATCGGTAAAATACTACTACAGAACCTGCCTTTGAAGATGCAGCTATGTAACAAACTCTGTGTTGGAATGATTGATTTCCTTGGAAAAGGATCCTAGTATCTGCATTCCTTTCTTACTTTCAACAACAAACATGCTCCAAATATTCAAATGACAGGTGGAACAGCTCAGCTAACATTTATCAACCAGCAGTGAGTGTTTCCATAACGCTACCCTAGAAAGGCAAAATTTTAATTAGAAAGGTTTTACAAGTCTTCAAACACTGTCATGTTCTACGGCAACTAAGGCAGAGCAAGCAGCAAACAAGAAAAATCTGAATGTTGCCTTAAATTACAAGTCTGATGGCCATAAAATTCACAACTGAAATCAAGCTCCTAAAAACCAACAGGGATGTTGAAGGGATTCTTGAAAAGCAACTCATAGAATGTATTTTGTCAGCAGAACAATCCTGCAAAAGCAGATTTTAGTTAGGAAAAAGAAAAAACACAGCAGTGATGAGATCTGTATCACAAAATCACAGAACATCAGGGATTGGAAAGGACCTTGAAAGATCATCCAGTCCAATCCCCCTGCCACAGCAGGATCACCTAGACCAAGTCACAC